>BMAU01021280.1:0-600000 GCA_019973935.1 Trichonephila clavipes | reverse complement strand
TTTATTTTTCTACCGTTACGTTCTTAATTCATTTTGTTTCGTTACATTTCCATTGTTTTCTAATAATTAGAAATCAATGTTAAACGTCGTTAGGTTTTCTTTCATGGAAATAGTTCAGTTTTTTATTTACTTTGAAATCGATAAATTCTTATAGGTTATTTTTTTAGTTAAGTACGTAGGTAGTTGTTTCTAAAATAAATATTTTTAATTATACGTTTTAGGTGAAAAAGTGCATTTACACCCTTTAGCTATACCTAAAAGAAAATCAAATAATTTTAATATAAATAAATAAATTGAATTGAAGTGCATTTGTAGTTTGAAATTACAGTTTTTTACTAGATGCATTTAAAAGTATATACGGTACTTATTTACAAAAGAAAATCAAGTTTTTAAATTTTTGTCTGTCTGTCTGTCTGTTTGTTCCGGCTAATTTCTGAAACAGCTAGACTGAATTTGACGGAACTTTCACTGGCAGATAGCTGTTGTTACAAGGAGTAACTTAGTTTACTTTTATTTTAGAAAAAAAAAAAAAAAAAAATAGGGTTTCGCGAAAACAAAATTAAAAAAAAAATAAAATAAAGAACAACATCCAATTCAAAAATAGGGATTATTTATTATTACTTTTTTTTAATACGCAAAGACATTTAAAAAGCATTTCTTCATGGAAAAAACGCGATGACTCATTTTTAACTAAAAAGAATAATTTATTCTTACTGACTCACTTTTAATTGCGTAAGAACAAACGATTTTTTTTTTCGTTGCTGTCGCAACCAGAGTTGATATAACCATAAGAACAGAAAAAAGCTAATTCTAAAAAAGCTATGCGCAATATAAGGATTAATTAAAAATAAAAACCATATATTAGTTGTTATTTAAAAGATTTGTGACATTTCAAGCCCAAACCAGTTTATGTGAGAGTAAATTTATCGTTTGAGATTTGCCGGTTAGTATGGATCGTGGCTTGCTTGGTCACGAGTTCGATCCCAGTACCACTAAAGACCCGCCGTGTAGGGCAGCGATGCACGTTAAATCTGTCGAGAGCTGAAACGTCCTCCCGTTGGTGTGGTGTGGTAGTTAGGAGAGGGGGTGCCAGCTCAGGTGTCGTCCACGTCACTTGACCATGGTTCAAAATTACGTGGTCCGTCGCCAAAAGCCCTCGTGTAGCTGAACAGTGCGACGTTAATATTCAATCAATCAATCAATCATTGCCGGTTAGTATTTTGTAAGTTTTACGTCTTTTAGTGTAAAATTTTTCTTCTATCTTTTCCTCCTTCTCACAGATAAGATATAGCTTCAAATTTCGATGTATGACTTATAAAAAACAATATTGCGTTAGAATTAAAAAATTATTAATGTGAAGCAATAAAAAGAAAACGATTCTGATGCTAAGAGTAAAACAAAAAACTTTCATCCTTTTTAATAGTTAGTTTCTAAGAATCTAAAATAATAAAATAGATTTCAGATTTTCATGAATCAATCAATCGTTTTTTTAATTAAAATTAGGCTTAACTGGGAAATTCACCCTGTCCCGTGCGTGTGGGCCTGGAGAAATGCTTCTTTCTCCTTTTGCTGGTCCTGAAGGGGTTAAGTAATAATTAGAAATCAATGTTAAACGCCGTTTATTCTTCAGTCTGTATTGTTTAATTTTTCAATTCACCCGTGCGAAAAACGGGTATACCAGCTAGTCTATATATGCTGCTCAAAATAATTAAAGGATATTGCGGTTTTAGGTGGATCTTGTGTCTGGGAAACTTTTTAGGTGATTGATACATGGTCGACAGACGTAGTAGGTTATATGAGAATAAATTACACATGTTTGGCAGAAAAAAATGCATTTTATTGCGCATTTGTGTACAAAAGGAAAAAAACACAATTTGTGAATATGAGAAAAAAGAATAAGAAAAGGTGTTTTTTCTTCAAAGGAAATCATTTTCAGTAGGGGGTATGGTTTCCACGGACGTCCAGCAACGTTGAGCACCTTTGAGGCATGGAGTCAATGAGGCTATTAATCACGAGTTGGGGTATTCTGTCCTACTCTTCCAGAAGAGCTCTTTCCAGTTCTTGGAGAGTTTCTGGGGGTGGTTGGCGGCCAGCAACTCGTCTCCCTAGAGCGTCCCAAACGTGCTCTATTGGATTCATGTCTGGAGAACACGCTGGCCATTCCATTCGTGCGATTCCTTCCTCGAAAAGGAAATCCTCCACCAGGTTAGCACGATGTGGCCTGAAGTTATCGTCCATTAAAATGAAGTCATCTCCGATTGCTGCAGCGTAAGGGACTACAATAGGCCTGAGGATCTCATCCCTATATCGGCGAGCAGTCAGAGGTCCATCTCGAATGATGTAGAGGTCTGTGCGCCCGTCAATGGAGATGCCACCATACACCAACACTCCCCCACCGCCAAATCTGACACTTTCGTGCACAAACGCAGGCTTATTCCTACTGCCACAGTCCCTCCAGATGAAAATACGCCTATTATCCGGATGAACAGAAAAACGGGACTCGTCAGAAAAAAGAACATTGCTCCATTCATTTCTCCTCCAGTTCACATGCTCTGTTGCCCACTCCCTGCGGTCGCAACGATGCCTTGATGTTAGTCTAACACATACCATCGGTCGGCGAGCATACAGACCTACATCATGGAGCCGGTTTCGGACAGTCTGAGTTGAAACCGTGGTGCCAGTAGCCGAGCGAAGGTGTTGTTGGAGAAGAGTAGTGTTCATATTTCGGTGTCTCCGAGCCGTTAACACTAAATAACGATCTTCATTGGGCGTTGTTGCCCGTCTACGACCTTGTCCTGGTCTTCGGCCTGCACTTCCAGTCTCCAAAAAACGGTTCCAGATCCTAGAAATCACCACACTTTGTGACACTCCAATGGCTTGCGCTACTTCGGCTTGAGTTTGGCCTCCCGTTGGTGTGGTGTGGTAGTTAGGAGAGGGGGGTGCCAGCTCAGGTGTCGTCCACGTCACTTGACCATGGTTCAAAATTACGTGGTCCGTCGCCAAAAGCCCTCGTGTAGCTGAACAGTGCGACGTTAATCTTCACTCACTCACTCGGCTTGAGTTTGGCCCCCTTCTAACCTACCAACAACTCTCCAAGCTTCTGAATTGGTTAAATGACTTCACTGAGACATCGTACTCATCGAAACAAAGCCGTCACTGAATGCCGATCATCCTTGTATTCATTTCAGTTGAAAGTCAAATTTCATTCGCTGCTGCTGAAGCGACGTTTTTGACGTCGAACTCAAAATTAGCATACTCCCCAGTTTGAAAATCAGAAAAATTTCCATTTGTGATTCTCTTCCATTTTCGGCAAAAAAAAAAACAAAAAAATTCTCTTATATCTTTATTTTATATAAAACTTACAATTTCCTTTAATTGTTTTGAGCAGTGTATATAAAAATGGATGTTTGTATGTATGACCTCGCTTCATTCCAACACCGTTCAACTGATCACTATGAAAATTGGAATGTATATGTATTTTTTATGGAGAAGGTTTTTGTGCTATCTTCTTTGTTGCAGCTCCCCACCAGGTGGCGCTACAGCATATCAACTTCTGAACCGTTCAATCAATTGCCAGCTTGACTCTATCGCCAACATTTTGCTATGTTTCCATTGAATCGCCATTATAATTTAAGGAACGGCGTTGCTTGCGAATATTACAATTTTAACATAAAATAAATGCAACAGAAAGTAATATTAACGTATTACACTTCTAAATATAAATTATTTACATTATTTTAAGCGTTCATTACACAAAATTTGTAACAATGTGTTACTTTTGTTGAGCAGAGATCGGCTTTGGAAGGTGTTTTTAAAAATCGACCCACAAGAGAGTTACGGGACGTTATAAATATAAAAGAATCCTTTTTATCAGCTATTAGATTTACATTTAACAAACATGTTTATTTTGTTCAGCTGAGATATGAAAGAAGCCTTTTTTTTTGTTTAATTTGGTAATTCACGTAAAGTTAACTCATTAAAAACTCCTTTATCCTTCAATCTGTATTGTTCAATTCACCCAGCTAGTGATTTTATAAAATGCTTGTGACCTTTTTTTTCTTGGTGACACTCTTTCTATAACCCTACAGCATGAAAAGAAAAGCTGAGCAGGCTAGCATTAATAAGAAGTCAAAATTCATTGAGCTAAAAGTGAATGGGGCCATGCTTTTAGAAACGAAAACGCTTTTTTGAGGAGTTATCAAAAGGTGAGGAGATCCGGAATCATTTTTCAACCTGAATGTGTATTATTGCTCTTTAGATGTGTGAATATCTCAAACCCGACAAAGATTTCAGTTTCCTTGATCCTAGCAGTATTTTCGACAACCGGATAAACATTCAGAAATAAATAAATAAGAAAAAATTGGCTGCAAAACTAGCTACTGTGTGTGTTTGTGTGAATATGATAAATACTTCACACACAATATCTATGAACAAACAATTAATTGCTTCAAAAAACTTTAAAATTCGAAATTGAGTAAATCATTCTATGAAGGAGCTCACAGAACTATTGTTAATTAATTTCACCAACAGTTTTCCGAATTATTACCTCATCACCTTTTTTTAACTTATCTTAACTTTATATGACTTGGTGGGAGAGATACCTCATCAAAATCTATTTACTTTTATTTATAAAACTGGATTTTTATATTAAATTTGACACTTATAGTATAAAACAATATTTTAGCTTGACTTTTATATATGTGCATACATGCATCCACATATATAACTATATCGTACATGTATTTAATATCTATAAAAATTTATTTTTAAATATTTTAATATCCTAACAAATGTGTGGCGCAGTTTAGCCGAAATTAGCTCTTGCGCCATGAAACGCCACAATCACTCACTCACCCAAAAGTTTTCCGAATGTTCTTATAGCATGCTTACTATTTTTTACCCTTCCTATCACAACTGTAATAGCTGAAAGTTTTTCTAAGCTAAAAATTATTAAAAATCCTCTTGTAGCTTTTATTTGATACTCCCGAACAAATCACAAAGTGCAACTGACAAACTCAGAGCCTGAGGCACGGTTTAAGAGTCTCGTGCCTTGCCACGCAATATTCGAAACTTTTTGGAGATGTATTTCATACTTTGCCGGTATCTCATTAGGAAATATGAATTATTTCATACATTGCCGGCTAGTTTTAGGCATTCTATAGAATGTCGGATTTCATACTTTGTCGGTAACATATATATATATATATATACACGACTGGCCATTAAAATTGTCACTCCAAGAAGGCGACATGCTACAAACGTGAAATTTAAACGACAGGAAGAAGGTGCTGTTATATGAAAATGATTATTTTTTCAGCGCATTCAGACAAAGCAGGCGCCGGTACGACACCTACAATGTGTATAAATTAGAAAATTGTTCAGCCCGTTTCTAAAACACAAATTGCATTAGAATTTTGCTGCCTGGTGAAAATTTTGTTGTGATGCCTCGTGAAAGAAGCAGAAATGCGTACCAGCACGTTTCTGACTTTGATAAAAGTCGAATTGTAGTGTACCGGGATTGCGGTTTGTCGTATCGCAGAACTGCTGCTCGTGTCGATCGAGATCCAATGACTTGAAGCAGAATATGAAATCGATGGGTTCAGGATAGTAATACGGAACGCTGCACAGTGGGTAGTTTTCCCGATCTGGCGCACGGAGATTATTTTATGGCTCTAAAGTGTTCATAACTATATCTAATGATAAAAAATCACGGTATTTAACGTAAATTGGGTATTCTTTTCTGGTTTTTTTTATCAAGAAATAAGGTTAATAGGGTCTTAACTAATTTATATCAAGTTTGAATTTGATCAGGAACAAATGATTGCGAAGTGGAACTAGTTTTTGAACAAGGATCTAATGATATTAACAGAAGCAGTAATTTGACACGTGGGAGAATATATTCAAGAAATAGGGGGGCAAGTTAAAAAAATTAAATTTTAACAGATTAAACAAATACAATCAAACATAACATTGTACATGTACAATAAAGGATAATAGGCAGTGTTTAAAAGGACTCTGCACCCTTTGAGCAATTTTTTTTATGTATTTAAAATATAATGTTTCTATTTAAAAAAATGATACGAGATAAAATTTTGCACATATTATTGACACATTTTTACAATTTAAAGTTTATAATTCTAAAAAAATAATTATAGGCTGAAATAAACATAAAATACCACACTAAAATATTAGCCATATATTTTTCTTATAAAAATAATAAAATCTAATATAAATCTTACTCCCCCAACAACCACGCATCATTCGTCTTGGAGAACTTTTCATTTCTATGGCACCTCATCCAGTAGCGCACACAGGAATTTTTCAAGGGGTCCGGGGTCGAAAGTTCACCATTCTTGTATTATGCTCCTTTTGATTTTGTCAATTTTCGGGAACAAAACACAGTAAAAAACTTAATTTTTGAATAAATAATTAGCATTAATTAATCAAATTAATCATTAATAACAAGTAATTAATTAAATTTTATGTACTATATACTTAGAATTACAATCAATCGAAAAAAAATCAAGGGCTTTGAGGGGTCTGGACTCCCAGGACCCCCCTTGTGTGCGCCACTGACCTCATCCATTTCCCCCCTACAAACGAGCAGAAACTTTTTAACAATTTTTCTAAATTTTAATTGTCTTTGGTCCGGATATTTATCAAAGTTCATTGTAGTCCTAACTCAACTGAAAATAGCATTAGTTTTGCGCTTGGGATCTTGTTCTTCCTTCCACACAGTGAAAAAGGCACGCCGAGTAATACCATCGGCCAACGCTGAAAAAAAAATCACAACTTTGAGGATATATCAGGAAGTAGCAGCCCAATTTTGGTATTAAATTACAGGTCTATATCTACTCTGTGCGACTTAAGTGTTACTGTGTCAGTTCCAAAAGTTCTAGTCTATTAAACACAAAAATCCGACATACGTTAGTAAGAGTTACATGTTGTGCTAAATATTATGTTTTTACCATTTTTATTTAAACTTGAATCTAATTTGAAAGTCAAATCAAGAAATTACTTTCCCATAGCATGTATTAAAAAAAAAAAAAAAACGCTAAAATCAAACAAATCTTTTTCAGACGAAACTATAGTACTTGCTACTGGAAAATGAGGCTCGCAAGTGTTTCTTGTAGCAAGAACAAACCCGATCCAAACCGATGATTGCTGAAGATTTCCATTCGCGTGCTGACGAAAACTGTTTATCACTTGGCTAAGGAACTCAAGAGGACCAAAAATTGTGGGATTTTTTTTGCGCAATTTCATTTTTAGGGTTTCCGTGCGCCAGATCGGGAAAACTACCCACTGTGCACCGTGCTGGATCTCAACGGCCCTGTATCACTAGCAGTCGAAAAGATAGGCATGTTACCCGCATGGTCTTAATAGATCGTGCAGCTACGTCACGAGCCCTGAGTGAAGAATTTGGGACCTTGGCAAGACAACAAGTGTCTACACGAACAGTTCGACGACGTTTGCAGCAGCATGGACTCCCAGCTCGGGAACCATGTCTGCTCTACCCTTGAGGCTGCAACACAGACAGGAGCGTCTTCAATAGTGAGATCAACGACAAACCTGGGCGCACGAATGGCGAGACGTTATTTTTTCAGATGAATCCAGGTTCTGATTACAGCATCAAGAAGGTCGCATCCGTGTTTGGCGGCATCGTGGTGAACGCACACTGGCAGCGTACAGTCGACAGCGTCATACTGGCCCGTCACCTGGCTTGATGGAATAGGGTGCTATTGGATACACGTCTCTGTCAACTCTTGTTCGCATTGACGGAACTCTGAACAGTGCACATTACATTTCTGGTGTGTTACGACCCGTGGCTCTACCCTTTATTCGAGCCCTACGAAACCCTACCTTTCAGCAGGATAATGCACGACCGCATGTTGCCGGTATTGTACGGACCTTCCTTGATATGGAAAATGCTCGGCTATTGACCTGGCCTGCACGTTCATCAGATCTCTTGCCAATAGAAAACGTATGATCCATGGTCTCCGAGCGACTGGCTCGTCACCAATCGCCAGCCACTTCGGTTGATGAGCTGTGACATTGTGCTGAAGCTGCATGGGTATCTGTACCTGTACATGCCATCCCCAGTATCTGTTTGACTCAATGCCAAAGCGTACAAGTCCCGTTATTACTGCCAAAAGCGGTTCCTCAGGATTTCTGCACACAAATTTCTTGAATATTTTCCTTTTTTTTTCTGTTCTCCAATCATGTTCTTAGCTGCATTTGTTCCTGTAATGGCCAGTAGTGTATATTATTTATTTCGCACATGGAAGTTGGAAGTTTCATGTAACTTTTCAACCATGTAAAATAAAGTCGGAAGGAATATGAACTCTATTATACAAGGTGATTCACTACAAGACCGACAAATAATAGGAATGCAAGATCGGCAATGCCGTAGTTGCGAGCTATGGTGCAAAGAAGCAGGGGAATAGAACAGAAACAACATCACATTAATGAAATAGAAAATATTTCATTGAAAGGTTAAACAGAAACAGGTGTTCGAAATTACGACCACAAGTCATTCAAAAGGCCTGACAGCGGTGCTGCATGGAATTCCTCACATTCTCGAAGATTCCTAGCATGTCACGGCCTAGCATCCTAGGCCTAGATTCCTAGCATCTATTTTTCAATTCACATATGTAATTTTCTTTTTGATTTTCACTCGAGGAACATCTAAGTATGCTTTGGGAAACCCCTGGGTTCCATGGAACACAGTTTGAAGACCACTATTCTATGGAATATATCTCGAGTATTAATCCTACTGTGTAGTGTTGAGTTGAAGGAATATTCTGTTTAGATACCTACCTTAGTTGTATTACAAAAACACTGTCGAGCTGTTAAATTTTGTGTGTTTATTGAAATAAATGTCTTAAGAGTCCTTGTAAGTGATCATGTTCTCTCTTTAAATTTGTGCCTTTTGAAGCCAAGTGAAGTGTTAATTTGTGTTCATTTAGTATCTTTTCCAAGTGGCTGTGGTAGCCGCATCATCAAGTCTTTTGTTGGATTGCTCTGAAGAACCGCCATGTAGAGGGGTCTGTCCTCCCGTTAGCGTGGTTTAGAGAGTGGGGTGCCAGCTCAGTTGTCAGCCAATAGCAATCTTCAGAGGGCGACGTAAATTCAAATCAAATCAATCAATCAGTTGCAACCTTTCTTGCGTCCTTTTTTTTTATGAATGGTATGTTTTCATTCTAACACTGTACTAAACAGATCCCTTTTTGCACAAATTTAAGTTTATTATTAAAGACATCCTTTTATTTAATTTTTGTCAAAACATAAGAAAGGCATTTTTATGTAAAAAATGCATTACTGTTTGCCCTTTTAATATGAGCCTTGCGATGAAGGATGTCGTTGTGCGAAATTTGTACTTTATTTAGTAATTGCATACCTTCCGCGTCTCAAAATAGTCTTTGTGCAACCCTGGAAGCATTCCTCGTTCTCTGTCGGCAGTTCTTTAATGGAGTTTCCTTTTTGAGAGAGTTGTGTGTCGCATCGTTGATTCCATCTTGGAGAAATGGACCGAACGATATAGGAAATGGGTATACATATGTAAGTTGACATATTCAAAAGTTATTATTTTTTTTATTTTTATCATTCCAAGTAAGTTTCTTTTTTATGCACAAATCAAGTTTTCATTGTGGATCTTGACATTTCTATGCTAGATGGAAAGGTTTCAGTGGTTGAAAATTAGGAATTTACTTTAATTTGTTATTCATTGAATTTCTTTTTAATGTTCTATCGTTATATGTATCTGAATCCTTTTGTCATCAATATCATCCTAATGATTAAATACCCGATTCGTTCCAACTTATTTCTTTTCATTTTTGAAATTCGTCTTGAACAAAATTATTTTTTATGGTTACTTTTCGAAATTGCATTAATGTAATTATATTAAAACGTAGACGTATTTGTTGTGGTATTTCATTATGTTTGAATTATAAATTAATATTGGCAATGAGCTTGAGAAATACTGGAATATCTTTCCCCCTTACTATCGTTTGTACTACGATTAAAGGATTATTCTGATTCAGTAGCGCACACAGAAATTTTCAAGGGGGGTCCGGGGTCGAAAGTTCACCATTCTTGTATCATGCTCATTTTGATTTTGTCGATTTTCGGGAACAAAACACAGTAAAAAAACTAATTGTTGAATTAATAATTAGCATTAATTAATAAAATTAATCATTAATAACAAATACTTAATTAAATTTTACGTACTATATACTTCGAATTATAATCAATCGGAAAAAAATCAAGGGCTTTGGGGTGGGGTCAGTGTGCGCCACTGTGTGTTCTGATTACATTTTGCTCTAGAATAATGAAATTTGAACTGTCTTATAGAAATGATCTCTTTTCAGACATTAAGGCGTGCATCTTTTGTTGTTTGGAAAGATTGCCAAATGTCAGGTTATTTCGTGTTTTACAACCCCCTTTTTGTGGGGGGACTTACATTGAGTTTTTGTGATTCATCTGTCAGTTTGATTTCACACATTATATTTTCTTTTTTGATTAAAGTTTAGCGTAATTTTTTTTGATTGGAGATTATTCATATTAATAATAGGATGTTCCAAATTGGACCCTTTTAAAAATCATTATTGTCTGAATTTATAAATAAACCTTTACGGAATTCGAAATAAAATGCGAGAAGTCTTGAATAAGTACAAATATACGAGTGGGTTACTACTTATAAATAACCAACTAATTAAAAAAATCATCTATTGAGTTCTTGTATCTATAATTGAATTCCATCCATTGTGTTCTTACACTTGTATTCTATGCATAGGATTTACAGAGTTCTAAATTCACACTGTATTCCCTGAAGTGAATTTCTATGATTGAATTTCGGCTGTGTTTCGAAGCATTTACACCTTTTGCTGGTCGATCTTTGGTTTTCAACCAATAAATACGACAAACAAAACAAATATTCATGCAAGCGTTCACATAATTGCAACAGAAAGGTATAAAAAAAATTACCGAGAGCTAAAAAACACCTGCTATATCTAGAACATACTTTTTTTAACAGATGGTTTTATGAAAGATAAAGAAAGCACATAACACACACCTGGAGGGGTTTTTTCCATTTTTTTAAAATTTCGATGGTATCTTTTTTTTATTGTTGAGATGGGTTTTTGTGTTAAGAAGGAAACTAATATTAAAACGTTTATGATTTTTATTTCTAGTTATTGTTGACGGTGAATGTCGCAAGCGTATATGAATACTGACTTCCAAATTTAAAACTAGGTCGCATTTTAACACAATAAATTGATTAAAGCGCACACATATGTTCTTGGATTTGTCAGCATTAATGATAATGATCGCTATTTTAAATAAGTTCACTAATATTTTAATCGGAATGTTTTTGTTATAACCATTTTCTTATTTTCAAATAATAGTCCCAACACCATATATAGAAAGGAAAATGGAAAATTGCTTTCTATTTTTCCATTTAATATTGTGATTCTGTTATATGTATACAGATTTATATTAATTGTAATTATTTAATAAAAAGTAACTAAAATAAAAAAAAAAATTTGTTGACCTAAGTAGGAATTGACTTTAATTTTTTTTTATTTTGCTTGTGTGTGTGTTTTTAATATTATTCATTTTACGTTATATTTAACAATATTTTTCGGTTTATATAAAGGAAATGTTTTAGCATACTTTGTTGGATGTTTGTTTATTAATTCGTTTTTTTTTTGATACATTTTTTGAAACATTTTTGTCCGTATTGTCCTTCTTACGTCATCAAATTTCTTTCTAGATAGGAAATAACGCCTTCTTTTATTTTGCGTCTTTGGAAGAGTTTGGCAAAAGACTTGAGTGTCACAAAAATAGGTTCTGTGTTTATTTACCTCTTGAGAAATTCGTCTGACGAGATGCCTCGCTTGCTTCTACATGTCTGCTTTCCTTTTTCTCTCGTCTTTTTATGTAATATTTTATACTACTTTCACAATAAAATACGGATCGCATCTTAAGGTTATATTTTCTAGGATCGTTCTCTATCGTGGCCTTAAGTTTGCAATTGTTTGCAAGAATAAGCCCGCCACATCATGTTTTAACTCCTAAAAATGTAGATCAGCGCCACGCAAGGGAGACACGAGGGTTGTACACGAAAACGTTACAATGTATTTATTGTCCTTGACTTTTTAACCCTGCAATAGAAATGTTGAGTCGATTGGACTCAGTAATATTTAAGAAGAGCCGAACTAAATTAAATATTAATTCCATATTCATCCATCAGTCAAATTGGATATTCATTAATTTATCACGAAGAGGTAGTGTGTTATATTCTCTTCAAAGAGGTTGACGGATCAATTTTACCAATGTGGCATTTTTGCAACAATATTTTAAATTTTTTTTCTTCTATTCGAAAGGTATTCGATAATTACATGAGCTTCTAGAAAATAAGGAATATTGGTCAAGTGTGATGAGATCTTCATTTTTTAAACTGGAAAGTATTCACATACATGGTGTTCCAGGTTCATAAGGGCAAACTTTTAAGAGAGGTAGGGGACATCATAAAGATTCAGATTTGCACAACAACCCATAGTCAAAAACGTCTTTGTTCGGTGCAAGGTGGCATTATTCACAAGAGTATTTAAGTAAACAGACCTACAATCATTTGAGCTGGCAGATATGCACCTGATTTACAGATTGGTACCCACAGACAGATGCATCGGACCGCCTGATGTTTGGTAATTTGTTTGAATATGGATCATATTACGAGGAAATAGGCATTGTGAGGGTGGGTCACGCATCCTACAGTCCACGGTATCCAACACATTTTGTTTCATGCATGGAACAGAATGTGTTGGATACCGTTCGAAAGAATCCGAGTACCATGATGTGAGCTCTTAACTACAGGCCTGCCCTCACCGACCGCCAGTGTGGATCGGTGTCGCGAAGTAGTTGACTTCCTCTTCGGAAGAAAATGATTATTTTTGGTTCGTCTTAGAGCGGGATTCTTCTTTGAGGGTCAATCAACCGGGAGATATTCTAAATCAGTGCTTCGCAACCTTTTTATCGCTGCGGACTGGTCAACGTTTGATAATTTCTCCGCGGCCTGCTGAGGGTGGGACACGTTGATTGTTTATAGGTATTTTAGATTGTTTTGATTTAGCAATTTTAATTTAGTTACATTTAAATATGCCTTCAGAATAAAATATAGTTACACCAAAAATGAATAAAAGTGATTTAACGTGGAAAGTTGCGCAGATCCGAGAGAAATGCACCACTTTAAATAAAATGGCAATTGTTTAATGTTCTTTAGGTAGCCCGGCAGGCACCATTTGATCCACGGACCGGGGGTTGCGGATCACTGTTCTAAATGACTCTGTTACGATTCTCCTCGAATGGAAATTCAAGATAAGACATCATTGAAGAATACATTTTTGTTTATTTACGTATAACACTTACCTCAACGAATGACTGTTACATTGTATAACAATGTCTGAATAATCAATGATTTATTTTTGTCTCTTCTTTCTTACTCGCTCTTCTTCGATAAGTTGAAATACGAATATGTTGATCGTTTACTTATAAAATATTTTGTTATTCTCGATCCTTTCTGTTAATTTTGCTTTCTGTAATCTTTGTAGTAAAATGAGTCGTCTGTCCGTTTCTCACTTCTAGGAACTTGTTCTATCGCAAAAAGTACTTTGTACGCGTTTCGTTGTTCGTTTATGTTATTCTTCCTCCTGGTCCCTTCGTTGCTAGGTTCATCGACATTTTTGGTGGCTCAAATTAAGGACACGTAAGTATTTAAGCTAATGATTTAAAGTTTTCCCCTAAAAAAGTTATTTCTCATCCGTTTCAACACAAAATCAATTACTAAGTTCTCCTTTTTTTCTCAGTTATGCTCAATTGATTCAAAGAATTTTTAACACTAGGAAATTTCTTTGAAAAACAAAAATACTATTTATATTGTTGCTGAGTGAGTGAATATTAACCCATTTTATTCCATTGTCCTATTTAGAGGATAGCTGAAAAATATCATGTGGAAATCATTATTTGTATATTACGAATATTTTTTTCAATTGGAACATATAGGGATATGTATTAGCTACTTCTAGCGTGAGTTATGTTTTTCTCCCCCTTCCTCTTGACATTTTGCATATTCATCGCATTAGTGGGCAGGATTGGTATAATCTCTTTGCGGTTGCACAATTCTTTTTCAGTTGACTTTGGACACTTGATGAGGCATTTTTTATGTCATAGTACTCTTTCCTTATCATCTTGGTAGTTAATTATAGTTATATTGTTCTTAGGTAAGTTTTCGCAAATTACTTTTTAACTGTCCTCTAAATAGGACAGTGGGACGATACGCATCCAATTGACGCGTTCTTTCTCTCTTTATAATGAAGAGTTAAAAAAAAATAACAATTTCACTTCTAGTGTTTCCCCTGCTTAGTTATGTCAGTGCAAAGGTTTCTGAAGTTAGAAGAAGCATTAGAATTATTAAATAGTTTAGATTCAGATGAGAGTGATATTGAAATTGCCGTGTTACCAGATGCCAGTAAACTAACTGACGAAGATGAAGGGGATGGGAATGAAGTAAATAATGGTGAGATTATTGTAAAAGATGTTCCTGGATCTTTGGAGGTTACAAGGGGAGATAGTTTCCTGCCTGAACCGCCCATGAGCTCTAGTGTTTCGACAACAAAGAGCAGAAAAAAGTCTAAAAGACATCAGTCATTTTAGATAAAGAATAAATTACCGCATTATATAAAACGGGAAACACAGGATGAATCAATTTGCTCAAGCAATTGGAAACTGTATTGAAAGATAAAACTCAATCAGAGCTTTTTGGGCAGTTTTTTATTCCATTGAAGTTAATGATCTCATTGCAAAAGAAACTATGCGATATGCAGCAGACGCAAAAAACGAACACGATTTCTTGACCACTGCTGACGAATGCGTGTTTTTATAGGAATTTTGCTTGTAACTGGTTATCATTTAAATACCTATGAACGTGATTATTGGTCAGATGCTGAAGACCTTGGCATTACCCTGGTGAAAAATATATCACAAAACCGCTTCGGAAAGTTGAAATCTTATTTACACTTTTTGGACAATGGAACAGTTAGTCAGAATGCACAAGATCGATACTTCAAAGTAAAGCTACAAATTTCAGCACTTTAGAACCATTCTTTAATGTGAAGAGACGAGTAAGAGGACACAAAGATAAAATTAACGTGAAAATACCATATCTGATAAATTCTTACAACAAACATGTGGGGTGTGTGGATTCAACACAAGACTGGTTGGCTAGACTTTATTCCATTAAAATTCGTGGAAAAATGTGGTACTGGCCACTTTTTATACGTTCACTGAATACGGCTATGGTAAACGCCTGGATAATTCACAAAACTCTCCACAAAGATCAAGTCAAAGTCAGACTTTACAAAAAAGTATTAAATGTCATTAACCCAAACAGATAAAATGACTGTATAAGAAAATTAGAGAAAGTTATTTC
Organism: Trichonephila clavipes; assembly: GCA_019973935.1. Taxonomy (NCBI): domain Eukaryota; kingdom Metazoa; phylum Arthropoda; class Arachnida; order Araneae; family Nephilidae; genus Trichonephila; species Trichonephila clavipes. The sequence continues at coordinate 584,516 of BMAU01021280.1, read as the reverse complement.
CTGAATTACTGATTAAATAACTAATAAAAAATCGAATTATGTAGAATTTCTAAAATTTTATCTTTATATTCAAACTGAAAATATCGCATTAGTTTTATGACATAATATCTTAAATTTTTAAACACAAACCTAATGACAAAGCAATCAACAGTAAACAAAAATTTTAAATAATATTTATTTCTTAAAAGTTTCTATGAATTTTTGTTTGCTCTAATTTGAACACTATCAAAATTAATTTAATCAATTAAAATGGGAAATATATCACGCTTAAGAATAGAAAGCAAAAACAGGAAGCTCTCAATTACATTTGTAGGTTATCTATAAAACTCTTTTCATTCCGTTTTTGAGAAATTAAATATGGTATAGATCCAGATTAAATGAACTATCACAAGAACTTTGAATTTTCAGATCTTAAAAACTGGCAGAGTTATAAAATCCATATCTATACAATAATTTTTCTGGATTTACATAAAACAAATTAGAATATTGAAATCGTGCTACTTTTAGAAAGAAGTTTTGAATAAAAGAAACAAATACACACACATAGAAAATGGCAACGTAACTATTTTTTGTAAAATATATCTATACTCTTTTTTCACGTCCTAAAAATACAATAAACCTTTTTTATAATATTTGTTCATCATAACTGTAAAATTACATATTAAATACTAAAGCTATTATAATTATATATATTTTTAAACCACCCTAATTTTCCTTACATTGAATTTTATTTCTAAATTTTTACATTGCATATACTTAAACTACATCAAAATAAAGGGGATGGGTACATTCACAATACAATTGACTAAGGGTTTTCTTTTTTTTTGAATTTCATACTGATTACAAAATTCCTGCAATCTGTTCCTCCAAAATATACAAAGCATTATGTTCTGTAATAATGGAAATACAGTCGGACCTCTGTAAAACGAAGTCGCTAAATCCCGGAAAAAAGTTCGTTCTATTGAAAATTCGTTATATTGAGGTTCATCTTTTAATATACTTTATAAAGCACATAAAACACATTTTAAATCCATAAGCATTATATATTGAAAAAGTAATTATTCTCACCTTTTTTAAAATTAATATATGTTTATTTTATATATCTTACCCATCAAAAAAAGGGAAGAAAAACTGCGAGGAAAACTCTAGAAAAAAGAATGTCAAAGAATACACTGCATTTTCAATATTCAGAAAATAATTTTGTATTAAAATTGATGAATTTTAAGGACACACATTTTTTATTTAAAGTGTACAAGTAATATTAAACATACATTATTTTATTAGTAGAACATGGGAAAACTTCACTTAGTGTGAGAGGGGATATCGAAGATGTTTCTTGTGAACTGGTCTATGAAGGTTAAAGGTTGCACTTCTTGAATGAAACGCCCAGAGTTCTATTGCTCTCCGCGAGATAGAACCCTAATAAAACCAGTTCAAGATTTGTGACCACCATAAAATGTGTTAAAGAGAAAATAACTTGACATGTTCAGAAATACTTTAAAATTAGGTAGAAAAAAAAATTGAATCACAAAAGAAAAAGTTCGTTATATAGAAAATGCACTTCGCTATAGAGAGGTTATTTTACGAAGAAAATCGTGAAATGTTCTAGGTTCCAGGAAAACGTTCGCTGTATAGAAAAATCCGCAATATAGAGGTTCGACTGTATTTGATTTTTTAACACTGAACATACCAACACTTAATGCATATCTATTTCTACCAATTATGTCTTTTAACCTGGTATTGTATGTTTAGTGTTAAATACTCCAGTTCCATTTCATCCAAATTATAACTTACTTGAAGAAATGTGTATTGACATTTTATTTTATCACTAATATGTATATTTAAAGTATCCTTTTATATGTATAACTATATTTAACTTAACTTAGTGTCGCAACAGCCGATGAGGGCCAAGGCCAACTGTGCCCCCCAACTCAGTATATGCGACCTTGGGCTCTGAGATGCATGAGCAGATGTTTCTGTCAGGTGATCAGTCTGACGCGAAAACCCTCAGTGTTAAGTTCCCAAGCAAGCTTGGTACTCCTTTTATCCCACTGAAGGGTTGAAAGGCTGGCAATCTTGCCCAGGCCGGGGTTTGAACCTCGGACCTGTGGTGTGGAAGCGCGATGCACTAATCACTCAGCCACTGGGCTTCATAATTATATTTATAGATTCAAAAAAAAAAAAAAAAAGATGAAACGACATTAGGAAAAAAAATTCAGAATTCTCATTTTGAAGTTTAACGTTTGAAAATATATTAATAAAGTTTTCAGTAAAATCATTATTACATCAACAATTACCAAAGTTTATCATGAATAAATTGAGTTCCATTCTAATGAAAATCACAATTTCTACTAATTATAAGCAAGTTAATTAACTAATTATAACATTATTTTACCAGGACAAACCTAAATTTCAAGAAACTTCTCAGTTCCCCAAATCATACTTGAGCAAAATATTAAATTACTTCAAAGTTTGTCAAAGAAATGTTAAATCGGTACTCTCGTACCATTCCATAATTTGGAACTTATATATTAAACTGCCGAATAATTTCGTCAAGCAAAAAGACACCAAGAATTTAAAAAAAATTATATTATTATTACTGTGTTCAAATGTGTGAGCAGGAACAGTTTCCACTATTGGCTGTATAACGCAGCATTTGGCGATGCCTTTTGATTTGAAGAAGTGCCCAAAATTTTTCTTATCAACATATGTCACATACAAATATCAGTGATTTGGGACGATTAACCCCTTAACAATAATTTTGAAAAAGATTCTCTGAAATTATTTTTTTTTAACACTGAATTTTTCATCAATACAGATTATTGCAAACAACAATTTGTCTAGTTATTCATTTAAGGCTAAACAGAGAGTTGAAACAAAAGTTGTACTAAAATTCCGAGTATTTCCATTGCTTTTAGATTCCTCAGAATCAAATATAACATAAAGATAACTATACATAAAGCCGTATTTTGGTTTCATGATCCTAATTCCCGATAAATGTCATAAAATTGTGATCCAATTACGCCTCTTGGGTCAATATTTGGAACGAACGCAGTGCAACAAATTTATTCAGGATTTAAATTTATAAACAGGATAATATCAATATACATGAGCCTTTTAAACTTTTTTATTTATGTAAAAATTAAAATCCAGAGTATTCTTATGTGCTTGTTTATACAAGCGTAAGAATACTCTGGATTTTAATTTTTAAGGGGTTAATAAATTTTAACTGGGGTTGTGCATAGATTTCTTTAACACACAATGTTCATATTTCAATACCGCGTGTGCAGTCTTAATGAAATTTATCATCAAAATTATTGAATATGACATTTTGATAAATCTTCTATAAATTGTGAAAATACCAATGAATGAATTAAAATAAAAAAATTATACATCTGTATGATAGATTTATACTAATCAAACTCTGAAAAACAGATGTTGTGTTAAGAGATACCACACGCAATTATATATATATATATACACACACTCATGAGCCAAAACATTATGACCACCCGTACATTTTGCAATTAACTCGCCTGGATGACGTGGAAGGCACGTGATCAGGTGGAAGTGGTATTTAACTGCTGCTGGAGAGTCTGAAGAATCAGGCAGATCCACTGGAGCTGTTTTTCTGGACATTCAAAAGGCTTTTGACCGGGTCTGGATCAGTGGACTCATTTACAAACTAATTACTAACAATTTTCCTGCTCCCCTCATCCACATTATCAATTCCTACCTTGTTAACAGAACTTACAAAATCAGAGTTAACAACACCTTCTCACTTCCACACCGCGTCAACATTGGAGTCACTCAGGGTTCCCTACTGGGGCCCGTTCTCTTCAACATATACTTAAATGACATTCCCTCACACCCACAAACAATGCTAAACTTGTACGCGGATGATACCGCAATCCTTGCAACTTTCAAAAATCATAAAACAGTCACTCTAGCCCTCAATAAGCACCTGGCTCTGCTCGAAAATTACTTCAATCAATGGAAGATTAAAATTAATGTAGAAAAAACTGTCGCTGTTCTGTTCACCAAAAGAATAAAACCCGTCAAACCACCAACACTGTACTCCACACCACTGCAATGGTCTCAGTCCACTAAATATCTTGGATTAATACTTGACAAGAATCTCACCTGGAAACACCACATCTTACACGCGCGATTATAATTTACCCCCTAATTTGCCGGAATTCCGAAATGGATATGTACAATAAAGTGCTTCTTTACACTGCCGTTTTGCGACCAATAATTAGTTATGGCTGTCCTGTCTGGGGATATGCAGCAAAGACTAATATCAATATTTTAGAAGTAGCCCAAAACTCAATTATTCGTACTATCACCAAGGCCCATAGATATACTAGAAACTCTAACATATACAAAGCTCTTAAACTTCACCCATTTAAAAATTACATACAAATATTAGCAAAGAAATTCTTTGCTAACCTTCCAAATATCAATAATGCTAATCTGATGAACCTTGAGAATTACACTCCTCAGGACGACCATAAGAGACCTAGGAGAATTCTCTCCTAGATTCTTATAATCCACCATAATTTCACTACCACCTCATTCATCTGTTGATGAATGAACCAGTAAATTTTATTTTTAATTTTAATTTCTCTTTTAATTTTTAACGTTAATTCATTGCTTTAATTTTCAATGCTGCAACCCCATCAGGCACGCCTACTCAAAATTTTTATAAATTCATACTATCTGGTACAGCCAACAGAGAGGTAACTCACTAAGTTCTACCGACCAATCACAGTGCTTGCTTTCCTCTTCCAGTTCTCAGCAATCTACCTTGGTTTCCTCCTCAGACTCTCACGTCATCCCCCCTTACCACCACGTCATCTTCTACGTCACACCAGCTAGCCAATCAGGTAGCTCCATGCTTCCCATCAAGGTCTATCCACTACTCCAGGCAACACTCACTTTTCTTGTTCCGGGACGGAGGAACGCTTCGCGTTCCATGTCCCATTAAATCATACACAGTCACAGTCATACACAGACTGAAGAATCATTATTTCACTTACTTCTGTGTGTGATGGGAAAGGCTGTGGATCTAAGCGACTTTGATAGAGGGCATATTGTAATGGCTTGTATTTCCGAAACTGCACGACTCGTTGGTTGTTCGCGATCTACAGTTGTTAGTACTTATGCAAAGTGGATGAATGACGGTGAAACCAGCAGTAGACGACATGGTGTTGGGCGTCCACATGCTATCAAAGAAAAAGATCGTCGGAGACTGTCTTGCATGGCGAAACAAAACCGGAGCCGGACAGTGGCTCAGCTGACAGCCCAATACAATGCAGGGCCAAGTAGAATAGTATCGGAGCACACTGTTCAGCGGACACTGTTGGATGCGGGTCCACGCAGCAAACGTCCCACTCGTGTGCCTTTGCTGACCAAGCGTCATCACCAACTGCGCTTGGCCCGGGAACATCGCGACTGGTCCATGGATTAGTGGGATAGAGTTACCTGGTCGGTTGAATCACGGTTTGTCATTCATCACGCCGATGGCCGTGTCAGGATACGCCGTCATCTAGGCGAACAGTCGCTCCCTTAATGTACAGTAGGTCATACACGGCCGGTAGTGGCGGTATCATGCTTTGAGGGATGTTCTCTTGGGCGACTCTGGGACCCGTGGTTGTGGTAGAGCAAACAATGAATGCTACAGGGTATCTGAATATGATTACGGACCAGTTGCACCCTAACATGGCCTACGTTTTTCCAGCTGGAAATGGAATGTTCCAACTGGACAACGCCCCATGTCAAAAGTTTAAAATTGTGTTGGAGTGGTTCCAGGAACATGATGCTGAATTCCAGTTAATGTCATGGCCACCTAACTCATCGGATATCAATCCGATAGAATGCATTTGGGATGTCATGGGATGGCAACTCCGAGTTCAAAGACCACCAATTCGCAATATCTCGGATTTGTGTGACCGTTGCTTAAACATCTGGTACAATCTGTCTCCGGCCATCTACCAAGGACTTGTGGCATCCATGCGAAGGCGGGTTTAAGCTGTGTTGCACGCCAAAGATGAGCCTACTCGTTATTGACAGGTGGTCATAATGTTTTGGCGCTTGAGTGTGTATATATATATATATATATATATATATTATATATATATATATTATTATATATATATATATATATATATATATATATATATATTATATATATATATATATATATATATATATATATATATATATATATATATATATATATATATATATATATAATGTTACAGAATAATAAAGAATTTTTTATAATGCCAATAAATTAAATAATAATTCTAAAAGAAAATCTAGAAGTAATAGAACTCTAAAAGGAAAAATAGAGATAAAAATTCATTAAATGACAATATTAAAGTTCTTATTGATGATTTTGAAAAAAACTTTAATATCAAGAACATCAAATACTTCATGTTTGGTCTTAATAAACATGAAATTGTATTGTTAAATGAAACCTTAAATAATGATTCCTTAAAGGTTTGTCATGCAGTACACATTATTAAAGACATTCTTAACTATCTAGTTAATAAATTAAATATTAATATTGAGAAAAAAAATTAATGAACCTATTACAGAGTACTGCACTTTATTATTCATGAATAAAACTTTTGACAAAATTAACTTTTCTAATGTATTTAATAGACATTTGTCACTTTTTCCGGTTAGAAAGGTGGTTGTAAAGAAAGCATTTAAATATAACAAAACGATGGGCAGATATATCTTTAATTACAACAATAGTTCGCCCTCTATTAATATAGAAGATTGTATATGTAAAAACTTTAATGATTTTATTGATGGTCATCATAAACATGTAGTTACTGGCAACTTAGACATAATCAATGACAATATTTTAAAAGATATAATGAGTAAAGGCACTAGTTTTAGATTAAATGTTTCTAATAACAACAATACTGTTAAAAAACAAATTATTAAAGATATAGATAATTTTATTACAAAATCTGCAATTAAATTTGGACTACCTATTGAGGCATTTCATGAGTATAAGTACAATATTTTAAAAGACCTTATGAATTTTAGCTACCATTCTCAATATGAAACTACTTTTAAAGATATAAAACAGAAAATTTATGAATTACAAAAGAATTTTATCATAGTTTACATTGATAAAGTACCTGGTAACTATGCTGTGTGATTTGTAAGTATTTATATTATAATATTCTTAATGATCACTTTCTAAATAATGGATCTTTTAAAAACCTAGATTTGTCACATAATGAAATTAGTAATCGTATTATTGGTTTTTTTTAAAAAATTAGGTTTTTGTGTTCCTAAAATTAAGTATCCATATATATTTTTAACTCCAAAATTCCATAAAAGTCCTGTTAAATTTAGAACTGTGACAAATGGTTTTAAAACATATATTACTACTGCAGGCAAATTACTTCATATTATACAAAACTTTATTAATCAGCAATGTAATAAAGCTATAATTAAAAATAGTAAAGAGATTATAGATTTTTTTAATAATAAAAATATTTATTCAGTTCATAGTTATGACTTTGAAGATCTTTTCAATTCCATTGATATATATGATATTAAAGTAATTTTAGAAAACCACAATATGTATAATCTTAATATTAATATTAACAAATTTAAAACTCATAGATTTTGTCTTAAAAGAAAATTAGATTAATTTTAATGGTTCTTTATATAAACAAGAGAAAGGACTCCCACAAGGGGGCCCAGCTAGCAATAGTTTGGCTAATCTATATTTACATTTTTATGAATATAATTATATTATTAATAATGACTACTATATTTTTAGATATATTGATGATTCTAATTATTTTTGGTAAAAATGATAATTTAAATCACATTATTAATTTTTATCCTGCTTACTTAAACTTAGTTAAAATTAATAATAATCCAATCAAAACTAATTACCTTGATGTAACACTGTATATCAAGGATTTGAAATTACGTAGTGATATTTATGATAAAAGAGATGCCTTTAATTTTAATATCACCAAAGTGCCTTACTGGAATTCAAATTTATCAATATCTATATATCGAAATATTATTTTTAACTATATTTATCGTAATAATGTATTAGTTAGCGATAAAGCTAATATTTTTTAAATCTTAGTAAATTTTTTAATCTCTGTATTGAACATGGATATCCTGCTAACTTTCTTTGTAATTACATTTATAATGGTTTTTAATGATACAATTTGTATTTCTGTAATTATTTACTGTCATTATGTTTTGTAATTATTTTTTAAATAATTCTACAATATCTAATTTATTCTACAATTATTAAATAGATGGCACCACATGCTTATTAAATTTTAATAATAATTATATATTTTTGCGTATCATTTATATTTTGCACTAATTTTTATATGAATATTATTTTATGATTTTTTAAAAGTATATATAAATTTCTTAATATCCTATCGCAATTAATTTTATGCGGATCTGCTTTCACTCCCTTGTATTTGGCGGGAACACATTACTAGTTGATGCACTCCCGACCTAAGTCGACACTGCGAATAAAAGTAGGTTATGTTTTTGTTCATATGTTATTAGTTTAATGATATTTTGATATTTAAATTCCTCATATATAATTCTTTCCTTTCCTCTTGGTACATAGTATGGCAAATTACAGGTGAAGGTTGTCCGGCCCCAAAACATGTTTAAACTTGCAATCCTGGTTCCTAAGGCCAGGAGTTTGTCATTATACTACTGTGCCTTCTTCCTATTTATAGTTATCTTAGGTTTATAACTATCTGTTTATTTTTATATTTTCGTTTATATATTTGTGTATATATATGTATATATATAATATATATATATGTATGTATATATATATTTATATATTGTATTTTTTGGATTATATATATATATATTGTAAAAGAATTATGGATTTAATAATGATTTTAACCATGTTGGAGAGAGTATGACTTTTATATTTAATATGTGCCCACAAATTCATATTCTATAATACACACACATTTTAATTTAAAAATTTTAATGCCTGAATTTTTTGCCATATTGGAATTCAATTATTTTTCCTAAAATAGTACTGTGAATAAAGATTTACAAAATGTTGCACAATTTCTTTACATGTAATTTTACAGATGATATATAATACTTTTCATTTCTAATGTGTATTTGATTCATCATCAAGTATAAACATTAATGAAGCTGTAGTAAATTAAGAGATATTTTTTCATTTCTGTGGTGATTGCTTCTCGAAAATGTTTCCCCCCTTCCAATAAGGATGTAAAATAAATTAAATATACTTGTTATATTTATATATATATTTATATACACTCTGTCGCAAAAAAATATATGCACCCAGAAGAAATCAAGCTACAATCACGAAACTCGGCAAGAATGTAGTCTGGTAAGAGATATGCAAATGATTAAAATTTCGAAGCCAATGAGACAAGGCTAAGTGTGCTATGCGCATATTAGTTGCGCAACTGGGAGAGTTTAAAAGCATGAGTACGAGCGCCGTACGGCTATCCAAACGAATCTGATGACTTTGATAGACGATATTGAGACTTAGGATGCCTCTAAGACGTAACCGGCGGCAGTACGAGCAGCTGACGGACTTTGATAGGGGCCGTATAATAGGCCTCAGAGAAGCAGGTTGGTCGAATAGACGTATCGGCCACCACCTCGGTCGGAGCGATATGGTAGTTGCTCGGTGTTGGCAACAGTGGATCACAGAAGGTAGAGTGTACCGTCGCGGAGGGTCAGGACGTCCCAGGAACACAAATGATCGCGAGGATCGTGCAATCAGAAGAGTGGCCACTTCGGCACCAACAACGTCGCTAGCATCGATTCAACGCCACTTACCTCCTTCCAGACATCCAGTGCCATCAAGAGAAACCATAAGGAGACGACTGACCGAAGTTGGCTTGAGGAGCCGACGTCCGCTAAGACGCTTACCACTGACCCCACATCATAGGCAGTGTCGACTGGATTTTTACCGACCTCGGGCAACTTGGAGTGTGACAGACTGGAGACGTGTCATCTTCAGTGATGAATCCGATTCAGTCTCAGTGCTGATGACCACCGCACACGTGTCTGGAGGCGCACCGGCCAGCGGTCCGATCCGGCATTTATTGTCGAGCGGCATACAGCAATTTCACAAGGTGTGACAGTTTGGGGAGCAATTTCTTGGAACACACGATCATCTTTAGTGGTCCTTCAAGGCACTTTGACAGCTCGCAGATACGTGGACGATATTTTAACGCCGATTGTGCTACCCATGCTATCAAGTCGCCCAGGTGCCATTTATCAACAGGATAATGCTCGTCCACATACTGCGCGACTCTCCCAACAATGTCTTCAAGGATATGACGTCCTACCATGGCCTGCCAGGTCACCAGATCTTTCGCCAATAGAGCATGTCTGGACGCGTTGGGAAGGCAACTGCAGCCGTCCCGAGATACAGGAGAATTAACTGCGCAGATGCAAAGACTATGGCAGGATCTTCCACAGGGGGTCATAAGTGATCTAATTGAATCGATGCCACGCCGAATTTCGGCTTGTATAGCTGCCAGAGGTGGCTTTACTACTTACTGATTTTTAACCTTTTGCAAGCTGTAACCGCTTAATAAAATGATATTTTGTTCTGAATTTTTAATCATTTGTTTATTTTCATATACACTACATGCATACCAAATTTCGTGAATGTAGCTCAATTTCTTCTGGGTGCATATATTTTTTTGCGACAGAGTGTATATATAAATATATATATACGTGTATGGTTACATATCACAGATTCTTGTTTTTTTCCTAATTTTAGATAATTAAATACAGAACTACCTCTGTTATCTACTCTGAAGATGTGTAAAATAAGTAAAATTTAAATTAACTAAACATATTTTATCTTTTTATATATGTCCTCTACATAAATTAATTTAAAATAAACAAAAATTTTTGCTTTTAAGTTTTTTGTTACCTAACATATTTCACTTTTTTTATGTATGTGGTCTCTATATAATTTTATTTAAAATAGACAAACATTTGTTTTGAATTATTTACATTTTTGTAGAAGTCTACATCTATCCAAAATCCTTTTACAAGAGGTTTCTTTTGTGAATACAAAAATAGTGGAATTGGAGCTCGGTTTTCGCTGGCGACTATTTTTAAATGGTGTATATTGAAAACTTTTCTCTTCAAAGTGGTCAGAACATAATAAACAGTGAGGAGAGAGATGGTCTGAAATCCTCACGCTTCATTTCTATCCATGTTTTCAAAACACTCGGATTTTTTTTCCGGGATTTTAAAAAATAATTTTTTCCTACAATCATCCTATCTTTTACTGATCGAGCAACTGTATTCTGCAAAATAGGACATTTTTGAAGGTAGAATGTAAAAGTGCGAGAGCAAAATAATCGTAGCAATAGTAAACAATGAAGTAGTGGTTTTGAGTTTGTAGGTAAACAACGAGACAACGTAATCACGTGTGTTTCCGTTATCATGTGATCGTGATGTCACACATGAATTGGATCCATTGTTAGTTCCCAAACACTCGTTTATCAACCCACTGAAGGGTTAAAAAAGACTGAGTCGACTTTACCCAGCCTGGGGTTTGAACCAGGTCCTATGGCGTGGAAGTATTCAGCATATAAATACATATGAATAATTTTTAGTCGGAGTCGGAAACGAGAAAGAAAATGATGCTTTAGGGGGGAAATATTGTTTAATTAAATGTTACGCATACACACGCACGCGCGCGCACAGACACACACAATTCCGTCCAATTAATAATTCCGTCTAGCATCTTTTTAATAATATTTAAAACAAGCTTTATATAATTCTTTGGTTCAAAACTAACGCCTTAATCTTAATCGCAATCGACTGATATTATTACATCCGAAATCCCTTTCCCGGCCATTTTAACCAATCAGAGCTCTTGTTAAAAATAGTCACGCGGTCTTCATTGCCAGGTATATAAAGCGAAAATCTCATGTGATCACTCTCTTTGTCTTTGTGTTCGTCCTGTGAAATATCGCTGTGCTTCTTTTCGCTTCTGTTATATGTGTCTGTTTTCGTGTTCTTACCAAATAGCTGTGAGATACGAAGGTCCATCTACATTATGTTTATGTAGATAAACAAGATGAAAATTAATTCTGAAGATGTTTTCACTAAACAATCGAAATAAACTAACACCGACCAACGATATTACATATAGCACAAATACAAAATCGCAAACCAAAGTTAAAGAAGGTTTCATAAAATCTAATGAAGTAGTCTCAAATATTTTTCCTTCTTCCGCCTTGTAGCATGCTAATAATTTTTTTTTATCCCTTGTTTTGTTGAAATGTCTTTGTTGGAATCAATATTTTCTAAAATTTATAATCCTTTTTCAATTAAACTGAGGCCTTCTGTAAAATTTCCAACTGTCCTTCTCGATCTTCTGACTTAAACTGGGTCTTGCTCATGCATGTGGCTGCGGTATCCTAGTGGTCAGGGCAACCAACTCGTGGCCGGCGTGTCATGAACGAACTGGAGCCTAGTACCGCTCAAGACCCGCCGTGCAGAGGATGCCAGTGTACGTTAAATAATGTTTTGACTCAAACTTCCTCTAGCTGATGTGATGTAAAGTTAGGAGAAGGAGCTCTGGTGTCGTCCTTGACCATGGTTCAAAATGACCTTTAAAAAGTGCGACGTTAATATTCTTTCATTCACTTGCTCCAGTATTTCTATGAGCCCTATATGAAAATCCAGCACAAATTCTTGAACGAAAACATTATCCATTTGTAAATTTATTTTCTTGGCAAGATCAACGATTTCTTCCATCACATTATCAATTTCACTCGTTTTACCAATTTTTTTTTCTCAAACAAAACCGAATCGATGGGATTTGAAAATTCCGGGCTCGAGGTATTATTGTACTTTTTCCATCTATTCAATTGGATTCTTTTTGGTAAAATAGGGGTAAATGATGTTTTCAGTAGAAAATTATAAAAATGAAAAGGGCTTAATTTTTTAAAAAATAATGTCTACTGAGACTGCAATCTGAACAGCCGCCTTCGTTAGTATTTGGTCAATGGAAGGCCCAATTGTGAATGAATTTTTTTCAAATGTTTTCGTTGATTATTATTGTTCTGGAAACCGGACTAGCCATAGCTAATCCCCTCTTTGGTTGATTGATTAAGGCCAGTCAGTAGGGTAGACCCCTTTTAAAAATCGATTTTGAGATTTTAATATTTCTATAAACCCCTAATCAGGAGCTTTCCATTGATATAACATACAAGCCATTATATGAATTAGAAGTTGATGATACATGTCATGTTTGTTGTCTTTGCGAGAAGCTTGTTACATACATAATTAGAAACTGATCAAAATTTTATCGGAGCATAAGGCGTTAGCCAGGTCTCCACTTTTTCAGTGCTTGCACTGAACTGAACTGAACTGAACTGAACATACATAAATTTCATGTTTAAGAACATAGAAACAGTTTTATTTTGTCTGTTTTAGAAATCATTTGTCCAGTTTAAAGTAACTTTTGAAGTTTTAAACTCAGGAACTGTCTGCAACAACAAGACCTAATGATAATGTTACGAAAACCTAATGAAAACTTAAGAAACGTATAATCAGGTATTTTTAAATACCATCTCAAATTCACACCAAAACCATATTGATATATTTTCACATTATATTTATGATGCTTTCTGTTCAAATTTGATATCTGTAATGTATGAAAGCTACAAATTGTTTAAAAATTGATTCAGTATTTGAGAAAATTTTGATGTTTTCTCGTTAAAAAAACTGAAAAATGCTGTTCTGGGCAATTTAAGACTTTTTTGTTTACTATTTTATGCAAAATAAATTGCAAAGATGCTAATGTTTAATAAAATGAGACAAATACATGCTGTAATTCATGATTTTTGTTATAAAATGGCACTTTATAGTAAAAATTCAATTTTTTCAAAAATGATGTTTTTAAAACTGTATTCATCTTTTTCTCAGAATATAAGGTATAAATGTACATAAAGTTTTTTCCCTCATGTTACTGATATGTAACTATATATATTCCTGTGAGTTTTTTGAGGAGTTTCCCAAAATATTTGACTGGAGTCCATATATCGTGACAAAAAATGTCAATTTTTTTAAAAATTCAGAGTGATATTTTTATGTTACATGTTTTTGAGAAAACTAAACAATATATTTTAAATATTTCACTTCATTGCAAATATTATTGTTTAGACAAGTTTTTAAGATTTAATATTCAAAGGTTTTTCAATAATAGCTAACTAATTATAACTCAGATGTGTAATGCTTTTTGTCGTTGCGAGAAGCTTGTTGCATGCATAAAAATACACAAATTTCATGTTTAAGAACATAAAAACAGTTTTATTTTTGACTTTTTTTGTAATTCCTTGTACAGTTTAGAGAAAATTTTGAATTTTGAAACTTTTAGAACTTGTGTTTGCATGGAAAGTTACAAATTCATTGTTAAATTTTTTGAATGTCGTAAAATCACATATTTCCAAATCATGACTTTTACATATTGATACATGTTTACTATATATTTATGTTATAAGGTCAAATTTGACATTTGTAATGCATTGAAGCTAAAAATTCTTCACTGATTGTTACATAATTTGTGAAAATTGATGCAAAATGCTAAAAAGATCTCGTTGAACAAAAACTAAAAATTATTATGTATGTATTTTCTGAACATTTTAAGGCTTTTTTGTTTCCTATTTTATGTTTAAAAAATTAAGAAGATACTAATGTATTATAAAATAGGGTAAATACATGTTGTAGTTCATTATTTTTGTGATTAAGTGCCTTTTTACACTTAAAATGCAATTATCTCAGAATGATTGTTTTCAAACTACGTGTACCTTTTTCAAAGAATCTAAAAAATCAATATACTTGCAATTTTTACTGCACATAAATAATATGTAACTATATATAATAGGGCTACTTTCTTAAGGATATTCCCAAAATATTTGAAAAAAGTAAACAATATATTTGAAACATTTTACTGTTATTTAAATAAAAAAGCCTAATTATTATACACCCCCCAAAAAAATTTGAAGTTTTTATATTCAACAATTTCTGAGAAACAGGTTCCTAAAATGGCTCAATTTAACATTGTCGGTATAGGCCCTACGGACTAATCTTAATAACGGCGGAACTTTCCGCTTGTCTGGCATCGGAGCTTGTTCTGCCAGTTCTTTGCCCTTGAGAACACGTCTTGTTTGTGTCACAGGTTGAATTTTGTTCACTTCATTTCGGTTGTTTTTTCTCACTGGAAATCGAGTCGGACGTTTGAAATGTTCAACTTGTTCTGCTGAGAAAAAACTACTGATGGATCTCATGATTGTACAAACTTTTGTTTTTTCATTTGAATTGCTTTGTAGATTAATTTTTTTTTCAGTGAAAAGGTTTTTGTAAATTATCAAGACTGATGGGGGAAAAGAGATTTGCTCACAATAACTCTCTTTGCAATCCTACTCTTTATTTTTGTCTTTCCTTCTGCTGATATCAGTTATTAATAAACCATGGAGCGTTTTTCTCCTTTGTTTTAGGAGTCGCTGCGCGGTCGCAAAGATCGTCAGCTCTTGACTGCTGTTGTTTCTGTCGAGTTATAGGCCCTGTAAAACTAAATTTTCGCCTGGTATCTATCCCCTCGTTGCCGTGGTGTGGAAGTTTGGAGAACTTGGTACCAGCTCAGGTGTCGTCCTCGTCAGAGATTCAAAAGGACGATGTGAATCACAAACAGCCTTCGTGTTGCTACAGAATGTAACGTTAATAACAAATGGATCATTTTTCGAATCGGAAGTTATTATAAGATGATATAAATAAGCGACGGGGATTAGATAATTTAGAAACAGCTGTAGAATTGGGAATAATTTTCGACAAGTTTGATTTTGGCTTTGAAATGAATAAGCATCGAAATGTGTGATTTTGGTGCGGCTGATTTCATAGAATTATCTTGATTTCGGTAAAGATAGAGAACGTTATTTATATATATAGTCAAAATTGGGGGTGGGATGAAACTTTTTAAAAATCTTTTAGAAATCAATTCTAAAATACAAGACAATTTGAGCTCTAATAAAGGTTCAAAGAGCTACTTTATGTGTCAAACTGGACACTTTCTTTTAAAGAAATTCAAAATTGTGGTAGTCACAAATATCACTGTTAATTTAGGTACTCCATTGTTTTGCATAAAAATTCCAGAAATAGTAAAAAAAATTATGAATAATTTGCAAATGAGGTGTATTTTAATGTTACTTTTCTGTGTTTCAGTTAAATATTGTTTAAAATTATAATTCAAAAGAGTAGATTTGCCTTCGTAATTGAGTGTTGTTTTAGGCTCCAAAAGTATTAAAATTATTACCATTGAAGTCTCTTAGTTCGTGACATCGGTACTTTATATTTGTGAATTTTTTAATGGCATTTTAGGTGTATCACATTCTATAGGATCTAATTGCTGTTATTTTTTCGTAGAATTAGTTCCAAACCAGCTCCATCATATCCTTTCTAAATATATCAACTTCTAATTCAGTAAAGGGCAAACTTTTCTGTATATTAGCCAATAATAATAATAATAATAAAAAAAAAAAATACACTGCTGGCCACCGTAAATTCAACACCAAGAAAGACAAGAGATGGCACAACAAAATTTATTTTGTAGATAACATGTTGACCAAGTATCAAATGATTGAATTTATAGACTTCTGTGAAGTCTGGTTCCTGAAAGAATCAATAGCCAGAGTAGCTGCCATTGTTGGAGATCACCGCTGCCACACGCATCGGCATTGATTCAAAGAGACTTTGCATGTGTTCTTAGGGTACAGCAGACCAAGCAGCTTCCACACGTTGCCAAATTTGATCTGGTGTGGCAGCTGGGGGTGTAATCTGGGTCAATCGCTGAGCAACCGTGAACCACATGTTTTCTATCGGCGAAAGATCCGGAGAGCGAGTCGGCCAGGGAAGCAATTTAATCTGGTGATTGACGAAGAGCCTTTGGACAATGCGTGCCACGTGTGGTCGCGCATTATCCTGTTGAAATATGGCTGTGGCCAAGCCCTGAAGGAAAGGAAGGACAACTGGCTCCAACACCTCGGAGTAGTAGCGCTGGCACTTTAAAGTACAGGTAATGCGTACTAAAGGAGTGCGAGAGTTATATCCAATACCGCCCCATACCATAATACCAGGTGCAGGACCAGTGTGGCGGTGCATAACGCAGCTGTTTATCATCCTCTCTCTCCACGGTGTCTCCGGACTCGAATCCGACCTTCGTGGTGTTGCAGACAGATGCGTGTCTCGTCAGTAAAGACAACTTCATTCCATTTTGCCGCCCACATCCTTCTTTCATCGCACCATTGGCGGCGGAGACGTCTGTGGTTCTGCGCAATGGTAGACCAAGCAATGAACGTCTTGCGGACAGACTACTCTGCTGTAAAAGGCGTCGAATGGTACGCGCAGACACTGAATGATGCGTTACAGACTCAATGTGCTATGCTACGGTTCGTGATGTGACTGAGCGATCCGTCACTGCCATGCGCACAATTTGCCTGTCCTCACGTGAAGTGTTGCACTGAGGTATATAGATGCGATCGACCACGTCGGTCCGTCGTACCCTCCTGCATCCAACGGTCACTTATCCGCCTTACAGTTGTTTGGTTTCGTCCAACACGACTACCCATTTCCCTGAAATATAATCCACAATCTCGGTAGGCCACTATCCTTCCTCTGTCGAACTCGGATACTTGATCAAAAGCTGATCGCTGTTTTCTACGAGACATAACTGATCGTTTTTTGAAAAAACCACAAGAAAAACACAATTGCCGAACTTGAAATCGTCGAAATCTCCAAGCCTTAAATAGTGCTTTCAGGTGGCACCACAGGTGCGCGTGATATGTGTCTGCGCTGAAATGAACCAATGGGAGGCGATCAGTCGGACTTGGTTTCAGCGACTGGCAGTAGAAGGGTTGCTATTGGATAAGAGAGCTGTTGTTCTAATTCACCTTACCCGACTCGGTAGAAAAAATTTAACTATTGAGATATATTGGCAAGCAAGTGGAAAATTATAAGAAAAGTTGAAATTAAATAGAGAAAAATGTATAGAATATTTGACTAAAAATAATTAGAAGTCACTTTCTAAGAGGGATTCTAAAATTAAGAAAGCTTATTGCTTGAAATCATCAGTGGCTTTAAGTGCGGGAAGAATTTCTATTAACTTTGGAAATTTTTTGTTTTACAAGATATGTGAAATAATTTTGAATAGATCTATTAAATTTTGAATGTCACTTGCATTTTTGTCCTTATCAGAGGTAATCTGGGGCTGACCTTGTCTTTCCTTAGTTTCATTATTGCTGGGAAATTATCTTTTGAGGAGTTGCCTTAAGTGCTTCAGCGAAGGAAAATCCTTCGGTGACGTTCTTAGTTTCAAAGATTTTCTTGGCTTTATTGTGAAAGACGGGGGTTCCTTTTTTCGGCTGAGGGAATTTTGGACACTTTGTGTAGCAAGCAGTATGGCCGTACACATTAGGGGTTCTTTCCCGGGAACCCGGGATATCATAAGATTTCTGCACTTTTTCTATTCCCGGGAATTATACTTCGTTCCCGGGATTTCTCGGGAATCGCACGGGGCTTCAATTATCTATGAGGTAGTTATTTTTGACTTGACTGTAGATTTCAACCTCGGACATCGTTAACTGACCCTACTGTGACAATTTGCGATCATTCACCCCGAACTTCCTGAACGAAGGAATGTTCGTGGGGTAAGAGTTGTAATATGAGAAAGATTAACGCTGTCGTTGGATTGGTGAGAATTTTTCCAGCTAGCTGTGGGTAGGAGTATCTGTCCAAATCAATTTCTATCTCTGTATCAAGCTTCGTTAACAAGAAGTATTTGGTTTTTTAAAGTAATCACATTTCGTAGCAAATTAGCAATGTCTGATCGAAGTTCGAAGATCTTGATTTATGTGGATAACGTAAGTACTAATACTTAAAACTATTATTTGTTTAATCTTTTTTCAAAAAAATTTTTTGAGATACTTGTCTTTATTATGAGCTATTTAATTGAATGAGCAATTTGAAGAAGGGAATGAGCCCACAAACTGTTGGGAGGGGGAGAATATTTTTATAAACAATCTCGCGATATTTCTTATTTTTCTAAACCTAAATTTCGAGTGAGATTTTTAATATTTGTTTATATTTATGTAACTACAATATAACAATTCCATAAACAAGAAAGCGGTTGTACAAATAAAATACCTTAAATACAATATTTAAAATTTTTAACGCACATAATCGGCATTTCAGCAGCAAATGAATTTTCACGTATTTATTAATATTTATCTCTTAGTAACAACCTTAATAATTAATAATTGATTCACCTTAGACTGGTTAATTTTCAAACGCCTATGAGTCAGTAAAAGAAGGTTAATTATAGTAATTATTTTTCAAATGTGAATTTTTTCCCCGAGATTTTAATGTATAAAATCTTGAATTGTAACATTGTTTCCATGCCAACACAATTTTTTTCTTTAGTGCAAAATAAATAAATAAATAAAAATTTAAAAAAACTTTCAATTTGGGGAAAGATTTTTTCTTCTGTGTATATGATAAAGTTGAAAATGAAAAATCGAGACAGTAACAGCATCTGCAAAATAAAGATAGTGTGACATTTATTTATTATAAACTAAGCAAATTCTTTTGTATTCGAATTTTTAATAATTTCTTTCTTCAGAATAATTATTTATTCCTTCGAAGTACTTTTTTCTGTAGATTTCGTTACAAACTGCCTTTTAAAATTATTTATCAAAACATCTAGGGAATTTCATTGAGTAAAAAGGCAGATTTTAAAATTTCTGTTTGCCTCACAAAATGATACTAATTTTGCGGGGAGCATGGTTGTAAATATATTTGATACACTATTTACTTTCTAAACCTTTATCAGGTTTATTGATAGTTATATTACACATACACATTTTTAATACAAATTCAAACGTTTAAAAATCTGAAAATTAATCAGTCGAGGCTGAAATGAAAACTGAGGGAAACAAACAGTCTTTCCAGAAGAAAAACTGGAACTGATGATATATATGTATTTAACTTTTGGCATATATTTATACTCCTATATTTGATTTGCTTCTTTAGATTTATAGTATTTTGGTATATATATACACACATATACAGTCGGACCTCTATTTAACGAAGTCGCTAAAACCAGAAGAAAAGTTCATTATGTGGAAAATTTGTTAAATAGCGACTCCTCTTTAAATATTTTTCTGTTCTAGGTTCCAGGAAAAAATGTGCAATATAGAAAGATTTGTAAAATGGTGGACACGCACACGCACGCGCGCGCGCGCGCACACACACACACACACACACACACTATATATTTAATAGAACCGAAACGAATTTCAAGTTTTGTTCTGAACATAAAAATTATATTGCATTCATTAATTGTTCTGTTGATGTAAAACATACAAATAGTTGAGATCTACTTATTTTTCTTACAATTTATATATTTCTTTCAGATATAAAAATTAAACAACCATTTGAAATATGTCTGTCTCAATTACAAAGTCCTTTGCTTGGCAGTATTTCATGAAAAATAAAAATGAAGAGAGTGCAAAATGCATGAAATGTAGCAATATTTTGAAGTGTAGAGGTTGGTCTACAAGTGGTTTGCTTCGGCATTTACAAATTCAGCATTATATATCGAAAACAACTCAATCCGTTTCGTCTGGATCACAAAATACTGAAATTACTAAGAGAAAAATTAATAGCGATAATGATATCAGAATTACTTCTGAACAAAAGAAACCCTTATTATCATATTTTCTTAAAGAAAAAAAAGAAACACTCGAGGAAATTGTAAGTAAACTTGTTTGTGTAGATGGATTCACGGTAAATGCAATAACAAAAAGTATCTTTATTAGGAAATCCTTACATGATAAAAGTTATTCCTTTCCTCCAAACCCTAGTGATGTTATGAATAGGGTTTCTGATTTCCCGGGTTTTTCTATTCCCGGGATTGCAATTGTCGTTCCCGGGATTCCCGGGAATACATCAAAATTTCAAAAAAATTTTAAAAAAACAAGTTATTTTTAAATAAAATCAATAATAATTATATAAAATAAGGATACATATAAACTCCAAAAGTAATACTTATTTATATAATGAGCTAAAACTTACAAAAAATATACAATAAATTGATTATTCATTTTTAAAATAAGATTTCAAAAAGCATAAGCAATTAATACTGGGTAGCCTAGTGGTTAGAGCATCGGACTCCAGACCGGAAGGCCTGGGTTCGATGCTCGATGTCACTAAATACCCTCCGAGTGCACACGGAGTACGTGCTCGCGTTAAATCAGTGGGTCCGTAGTCTTGTGGCTTATTCACTAGCGCAGGAACTGGAGAATATTTCCCTCCCCTTCAGTTCACTTGCTGAAATTGTGGAGATGGAGATAGAGGTCGCGTCGCCATCTATCGTCCCTTCGGGGAGTTTCACCGAGCTTAAATCGCACTGTCACCTGTATGCCCATGCCACGATGAATTTCGTGGGCCTCGTTCTGACTACGTCAGACAGGTGGCATTAGCCACAACAACAACATCACTCAACCTAGTTCTAAGCTTTGTAACGAACAATCCAGCAGCAGAAAATGCTCTCTCGGCTTCAACTGACGTTGGAGGAATTGTTTTTAAAGCATCACAAAGTTTTATAATGTTTGGTGATGGATTTTCAGTCGAGTCGAACAAAACTGCATCTCTTGTTTCATGATTTTGTTGAAACTGGTACTTTTTTGGTTGAACAATATAAAACTTTTGTTTTAGAGTAAATTGCTTTCTCTAATTTTTCGTCTAATGTCAGAGGTTTTTCTTTCAAAATCTCTATGCTCTCTTCTTCTGAGTGTGAAGAGTTGGATATTGAATCCTCTTCTTCGCAGAAAAGCCTTGTCCCTATCATTTGGGCTTGTCTAACCAAACAATTTTTACCAGGCAATCGCGAAATATCGTCAGCAACTGCAGCTGCTTCGTATTTTCTCCCAAAATTCAGGTATTGCATTAATCCTATTAAATTAACGTTGCGTCTTTCATTAATTATTTGGATTAGAGAATATTTCATATTTTTTGCAAATTCTGAATTTTGTTCGTTCAATTCTCCAATGACGAAAGAAAATACACCTTCTGCGGTTAGCAAAGTTGCATTTCGACTGCATAATTTTCTAAGCCAATTTTTACTGGCTTTAAGCCTTTTACAATTGTAGTCACAGTTTCAAACTCTACATTGACCATCATTTGTTCTTCTTTAATGTCAATTAATGCTTTTGAAATTGCTGACTTTATTTCTAAAAATCTTTCAAGCATTGCCAACAAACTATTCCAGCGTGTTTTGGTATCCAAACAAACCATCTTTTCACAGCCAAACTCTTCTTTAACATATTTTTGCAAAATATCATTCTTTATTGGGGATTTTCTGAATAATTTTACTACATTTCTCTCTAATCTTTTTTATAGTTTCATTTACGTTAGTTATGGAATTTTTTTCTCCTTAAGTGACATGAAACAAAGCATCTGTTCCTACACTGCTTTCAAATTCTAAATCTAATTCTTTGTCTAAATCTTCAACAAGCTCTTCACTTTCATCATTGTCTTCCTCTTCATGCGATTTATCTTCTACTTCAACAGTGTTTTCTACCAAATCTATTTGTTTATTATAAAGCACATCGCACACGGCTAGGTGTATGGCGTGTGCATAGCACAGGCGATACTCACAACTCATTATTTTTCCTAACTTAACCATCATACTAGCACCATCAGTAACACACGCAATTATGTGCTTTTCTGTTATGATTCCGAATTCCTGTAGTTTAGTCTCAACCGCTTTAACACAATTTTCTGCTGAAAAGGGGATCCTCTAATTCTTAGCATTCCTAAATTAAAGATTTCACCCTCATTGAAGTGAACGTTTATGTTCAAATGTTGTTGTCGTGTGTTTGTTACTGGGATACATACGATAGATGAGAGAAAGATATGAGATAGATGAACAGAAACATATAACACAACCACAGAAGAATACAGAATTTATTACAAATGATGATCCCAGCATATTACAAGAAGAGGTGCGCTGCTTTTCCTTTCGAGACGGGAATCCATTTCAGGCGAAAGACTGACTTCTTTCCCGAAGAAGATACAAACAAGTCTTACTCTTGATTCGAACCCGAACCCTCTCGGTTACAAGCCGAGGGTCATAGCCACCATACTGGCTGGGCGACTTATGTTCAAATATCATCTATTTTTAAGCGATGTAAACTCATCGAGCGTCAAGCTACAACAAAGTCCTGCGTTTAACTTTGATGAAATTTCATTAGTAACCCGAGCTTTAATCACATTATATCTAATATATATTATAAATGCTAAAGTTTGTGAATATCTTTGTGGGTCTTTCACGCAAAAACTACTGAATGGATTTTAATGAAACTTTACAGTAATATAGCTTATGCATCAGAATAGCACATAGGCTATAATTTATAGCATATACTATAATTTATAAAGATATTGTATGAAGTGTCCAAAATATAACGATATTTGTCAAGTAAGTAGGAAAAAATTCTGTCATCTGCTAGCAATTCTGGCATGCGCTGCAAAAAAGCCCACGTCAGCATACATCTATCTTTTGTTTGTGAAAAACTTTTTTTTCTTTTGGCTACGCAAGGTGCTCGCTTCTAATTAATTCCTCTGATACAATGCCTATTTTTTTATTTTAGAATCAAATTAAGTTTTGAAGGGAGAGGTTGTTATAAATCTCTCTTTATTTTAATGTTTTTTTAACATTTTATTATGCACATTTGGTAATAAGAAATTGATCTTTTTTCCAAATAAATGCTTTTATCAGTTCTGATACTTAAAGTAAATAAACTTTCTCTTTCACACTGCATCATTTGGACAAATTTTCAAAATTTGTTTGTGGTTAGTAGTTAATTATAACGCTATAATTTTAATTGAATAGGCAGATATTGCATTTTTAAGTATAAAAATAATTAAAACTACTGTACTGTATTTTTTGGAACGAGTGAATATTAACGTCGCACTGTTCAGCTACATGAGCGCAGCATAGCCAAAATTGGCTCTTGCGCCATTAAACCCTACAATCAACTCAACTCAGCTCAGCTACATGAGGGCTTTTGGCAACGGATCACGTAATTTTGAACCATGGTCAAGTGACGTGGACGACACCTGACTGGCACCCTCTTCTCCTAACTACCACACCACACCAACTTAGAAGGAATATTCTACCAATACTTAGCAGGAATATTCTTTGAAATCCACTCTTCCAAGATATATAGCAGCACGGGTTCCATGATGATTATTTTAGCGGAAAAAATAGTTTGTCAAAATTTAAGTGTCTTATGTTTTTGTATGTTGATGAAGACCTTAGAAAATTATTTGACTACTTATTTTAGTGAACGGTATATATAATTAATTTTACAGTGGAATATCTTTAATTAATTTATTAGCTCTAACGGATTAAATTTTCCGAAGTGAAGTATTTTGTTTATGTATATCCCTTAATTTCAAATGTAGTGATCCAAAAAAAAATATTGTATGAAAAAAACTGCAGTAAATCATAATGCGGTTGGATAAAGTATTGAAGTGCATTTCTCCCCTACACGGCGGGTCTTACAAAGCTCTAATAAAGCTCGAGTTATGAAAGTAGCTAGGCATTTGTGCCAACTTTACTCTATCGTTAACATTTCGCTATGTTTTTTATTGAATCATCATTATAATTTAAAAAACGGCGTTGCTTGCGAATATTACAATTTTAACATAAAATAAATACTACAAAAAGTAATATTAATGTATTATACTTTCAGATAAAAAGTATTTACACTATTTTAAGCGTTCATTACACAAAACTTAACAATGTGTTATTTTTGCTGAGCAGAGATCAGCTTAGGAAGGTATTTTCAAAAATCGACCCTCAAGAGTGTTACGGGGAGTTATAAATAAAAAAAACCCCTTTTTATCAGCTATTAGATCTACGTATTTAAAATTTAACAAAGGTGTTTTATTTCCCTCTCTCTTTTTTTTTTTTTGTTTGTTTAGCTGAGCTACGCAAAAAGCTTTTTTGTTTAATTTGCAATTCACGTAAAATTAACTCATTAAAAACTTCTTTATCCTTCAATCTGTGTTGTTTAATTTTTCAGTTCACCCGTGCGAAGAACGGGTATACCAGCTAGTTGTTTATATAGAAGCTTCATTACACGTGGCAATTAATGCAGAAGGGATTCTCCTGCCGTTCTTTTATTTTACAATCTTTGGTTAAGTGCCCTTCACCGCACTTTAAACAACGTGGCTTTATATGAAAATTCGCTGCGGTATGGTAAAAATTGTTGCATCTGAAACATTGAGTTATACCTTTAATGAGGTACCCCTCAACTCTAACTTGCATATATTCTAAGCGTGTGAGATCAAAAATTGGTAAATTTATTGAATTTCTTGGATTGAATTTCTTACGAGAAAAAATGGCAATGGGTTTTTATTTACTTTGGAGTTGGTTGCAACTGGTGACAGTATAACCAAGTTCTTCTAGATCTAATTGAATGTTTAGTGCATCGGGGAAGTCCTTTTATTACTACTTTGATCGGTTTAATTTCTTTCGGGGAATTGCCTAAAATTCAGTCATCGTTTTCTTCTAAGAAATGCATTACGCTTCTATGTTCATCAAAGTCGTTAGTAAAAATTCTAATGTAATCTCCTGAGTTTTTGCTTGTAATTTCTGGGTAATTATCATTAATTATTTTAAGTTGTTCTCGATAATTCTTTATTTTAAGCATAATTAGGGAAGGTAGCTTGGGCTTGGGAACATCAGTTTCATTTTCTGTATTGTTTTCAGTATTAAGCGAAGGCTCAACATCTTGTTCTAGATTTTCGAAGTTATTTTGAGTTATCACAGGTTCAGGGGTTTTAATGGGTGAGTTAGGTCTTACGGTTTTTTTAGACTCAAAACATAATATATTTTTTTGTAAACTCAATATGTAAGTTATATTGTTATAATTTTATGTATATTTCTTAGGGCGTGTTTCATTTTTTTTTAATATAAAAATGTTTAAAAATCAGTTTCTATATAAAAATTCTATGTTTTATATGTGCAAAGCATATTCACATTTCTACGGCTGATGTAAAAAACAACACAGGCTCTTAAAAGGATTTTTTTAAACGTTGAAATTGAAAATTTTCTCTACCGTTGCGGTGGTCTGAATAGAACCTTTAGAGGGCCGTATCTAGGTCTTAGTTGTGGCCGCGGTAGTCTAGTGGTTAAGGTAACGATCTCATGGCTGGCGTGTCATGAGTTTGAGCCCAGTACAAATAAAAACCCGCCGTGTAGAGGAGTGATGCACGTTAAATTTGTCGAGAGCTCAAACATTCTCCCGTTGGTGTGGTGTGGTAATTAGGAGAGGAAGGGGTTGCCAACTCAGGTGTCGTTCTCGGCATTTGACCATGGTTCAAAATGACGAGCTCCATCGCCAAAAGCCCTCGAGTAGCTGACATTAATATTCACTCACTCACATGAATAGAAAAACGTGTATTGTTATATTTGCGATGTTTGTGTCAAAAAATACGTAGTTTTTCACCTGTTACCAGAAGTTTAAAAAGTATAATCATATGGATGTAAAATAAATTTCTGAAATAAAACATCTCGCAAAATAAGGGGAAAAAAATCTTAAAATTCAATCTCCGGGAGTCAATCTCTTTTAAACCAGAACCATGTTGTGCATTCGTATAATTCTATGGACGTTAAGTCTACAAACCGTTGCAATCGATAAAAACGCCTAAAGAATTTGGGTTGCTGCCTTTTGTTATCTTTATTTTTTGAAATAAGATGAATCTTGTGTTCAATTTTCGAATGATAACATTTTGAATGGCCAGCCATTTACAAAACGTTTTACAAGAGCTGCATTTTAATTTTGTGGTTAACTTTTTTGTTGAGAGTAATTTAGAACATTTTGGATGGGGAAGAACAAGCAATGAATTTTATTTCGATTCAGTCGAACGTTTTATTTTGATGTTTTTAATAAATGTTGTTTGAATTCATTTTTGAATTACAGTAGAACCTGTTTTTCTGCGGTCCTTTTTTATGCAATTTGTTTTGTGCGATTTTATTTTTGTATGATTTTTTGTGCGATTTTATTTTTGTATGATTTTTGTGTGAGATTTTGTTTTTGTACGATTTTTTGTGCGTTTCTTTAAATTTTTTTATGCGGTGTAAGAATTTCAACGGTTTTGGCGCACTGTAATATTTTCTATCTTAAAGACGCTCTATTAATTGGTTATCAACATTCTCTCGACAATGCACGTTACATTGCTTTCTCGCAACGCAGTAACAGAACTTTAAAACGTCACTAAAGTCAAACGCACTGGATTGAAGACGCAACTTTCAATGACAGTGACATTATCAATAATTTGATAATTTTGAAGACGGAACCGGATTCTTTGAGAGCGCATGCAATACATCCTGGGAACCGAAAAACGGAAAAGCATTTTCTTAAAATATAGATACCAATTCCGAAAGGAGTTGCAATTTCAAAAATCATTTCAATTTCATTTTATGCGGTCTAAATGATTTAGAGTAAACTAATGGTGTGCATTTGACTCGCATTTTTATTCATGAATTGTACTGCAAATGTGGATCCCGATTGTTCTTTAACATATTCTCAATTCTTTTTGGAACAAGTTTTAATTTTAAGAATTTACGTTTATTGTTTCTTTCGTGCAAACCCTCCCTCCTTTTTTTTTTTGGCGGTTTCTGTTTGTACTTTAAGGAATATTTAAAATATCTTAGTGAAATGAATTTAGAGAAACGTAATCGTGTGCTTATTTGTTATTGAGGTTTGTACTCAATGCAAACTAAGCTTTTAAGAAAAAGTAGAATATGTTATTTTTAAAAGCAATGAAAAAAAAAATCTCGGTTTTCTTTTAATTTATAAAGGTTGCTGGGAAAGGAATTTTAACACAAGTTTCGGGGCCGTCGCCCGAGGCCCTCGTCTAGCTGAACAGTAGGACGTTAATTTTCACTCGCGTTCAAGCAATTCTTCGCTCATATCTCAGTTTTTCACACTATGCTGGTTTGGAAGTGCGAGGTCATTAATTTATTGTGTGAATTTTAATTTTTGTTAGAATTTATGAAAAATGTTTTACAAATTGAAATTAAACTGAGGAGGGAACATAATTATTCGTAATTATTCTTTTTTTTTTTAAAAAAAAATCATTCTGTAAGATACATTGTCTTATGGAAATTTAGGTGTTTCTTTTTTTTTTAGTGTTTTTTTCACTAGTGTCTTTGAAACATGAATTTCATTATTTTCAGTGGTAAATATGAAGCAAAAATATATATGTTCGGATATCATTTAAGCACTTCAGTTGCACAAAAAAATAAATTTATCGTGATGCAATACATTCGATTAATATATTCCTATAACCCTCCCATTTCTTTATTAGCTCAACGTTAATAAAAAAAATCAAATTGATAAATATGTTGTATCGCATAGTATTGATCGAAGAAACTTTTTGCAAAATTGCATTGGTTCATTTGTTTTCTTGTCTATTTATACATAACACTTTTTCAGTTTTGGAAAAATGGCTTTTGGGAAAAAAAATTATAATCACACATTCATGTTTACTGACCTTTAAAAAGTCTTACTAAAATGTCATCTGTGTTAATATTGTTTTGTTTAAATTAAAATTTCTTTCTTTCGAATTCCTTTTTCCTGTAAAATTTCGTAAACTGTGACCTCCATCAAAATATTCTGAATCGTAGCACACTCCTGTGCAAGACGGAAAAAACACTTCGGCGAAGTATAGTTAGATTACTGTAAAATAAAAGATGAAACTCATCAACTATGTGTCTATTTAAATCTATTTCATACGTTGTTGACAATACGATACTATCTCTCTTGTTCCATTTTGGAGCGATTTAATTAAATTGTATTTCTTCGATCTCACAGCCAAAATTCCAAAAGATTTGCTGCTTACAGTTTTTTCAAGTCATCAGTTAATTTATCTTATGTACTTTTCATTTCAAAATTCACTCTAAATTTTTTTAAATTTAATTTTTTAACTGATTTTTCGGTGTTATGACGTCATATGATGTTACGATTTACGAAAATTTAAACTTTACACATAGTTTTTCCGAATTATTACATATTTTTACTATAGTTATGTTTATTGGTTGTCATATTTATCTATTTTTTTGTTCTTTGATACGTAATTGGGATTATTTTTCGAATAAATACTTTTTTAAAAATTATTCTTTCAACAACTCAAATTTTGTTTTGTAGTTTTAGCAACAATCGGATAGCATTATCGCGGGATGTTTACGATTTTGCATATATTTTACATCCTGTTTTTTTCTGTAATTTAAAGCTAAATTTATTTCTTTTTTTAAGCGAAGATGAAAATTATATAATTGTCTTGTGCTTTCTATATAATTACTTGTGCTTTCTCTTAACAAGACTGAGCCACAGCAACGCGTGTCAGGGTACACCTAGTATATCTAGATATACACTGCTGGACAATTGTAAAGGACGGATAACACTATCATCCATAGCAACCACAAAATGAAAGGAAGCAAAATGTGGAAAATTAGAATAAGTGCGGGATATTAGTAAGAAGAAGTATGAGTATATTTAAATTTTTTTTCCACGTCTGTTCATCACGTGATAGCGTTCATAAGAGCTTTAAAGGTTTTGACGCGTGTGGACAGTTGTTGTTTCAAGTCAAAGTTTTACGGGAAAGATTTAATAGACGAACTTAAAATTTTTGGCATGTCTTCCCGACATCACATAGATGATTTTATGCGTGGCCGAATTATTGGAAAGATCGAAGAAGGGCGAAAAATAACAGATGTTGCCAGGGAGTTCGACATCGCTCACAGCGTTGTTTCACGGCTGTGGAAGTCATTTTAAACTACTGGATGGAATGTGTAGTAGACGGCACGGGGGAGGTCGTGTTAGAAGTACGACGCCTGCAGAAGACAGATATATCGCCCTATCAGCAAAAAGGAACAGGCGCACCACAGCTCAGCAGGTGGCAAATCAGTTTCTTGCTGCCTCAGGAAAGCAGATCTCCCGAAAAACTGTTGCCAGACGTTTGAGGGGAGGAGGACTATACGCACGCAGACCTGTTGTGTGTGTCCCATTGACGAAACAGCACCGTACTGCCCGTTTGCAATGGTGTCGTGAGCATCACAATTGGACTGAACAGGACTGGGCATGCGTACTATTCTCAGATGAGAGTAGGTTCAGTTTGTCATCGGATTGTAGACGCCAACTGATCTGGCGCGAGAGTGGTACTGCTTATCGTCCAGAAAATATCCAGAAAAAGGACCGATATCCGACATGCAGTATTATGGTGTGGGCCGGCATCATGATCAATGGCCGCACGCGCCTACATTTGGTTTCGAATGGGACTATGACGGGCCAACGATACATTGATGAAGTTCTACTTCCTCATGTTCGTCTTTTCCGTGGTGCTGTCGGTGATAAATTTGTTTTTATGGCCGACAACGCAACATGTCATCGAACACTCGCTGCTCAGGATTGTCTAGACAGCGAGGGTATTCAACGTCTCGTATGGCCAGCGCGTTCTCCAGATCTAAACCCCATTGAAAATGTGTGGGATGCTTTGGGGAGGCAAGTTGCTGGTCGAAACTATCCTCCGACAAACAAGAACACCCTCATCCGTGCACTCACAGAGGAATGGGATAAATTGCCTCAACAGCTGCTGGATAATGTTGTGCAAAGTATGGTACGACGTGTGGAATGTTGCATCACACTCCACGGTGGACATATCCCGTACTGATACCTTTCTTTAAGGTGCGTGCTGACTTTTAGATGCATTGTTCCATTTCTCCGTACGCAGATCAAATGAAAATTTTTTTTCTTTCAGATGTTTCACAGCTTTTGTACTCTTTCCAGAACAATAAATATTCTTTATTCTAATGCCTGAACAGTGTGGCAACTATATTTTATCCTACTAGGCCTCATGTCTCGCTTAATGTTATGCTACATAGCAATTTGTGATCCGTCCTTAGCATTTGTCCAGTAGTGTATATTATAAATGCGAAAGTTTGTGAGGATGTTTGGTCGTCTTTCACGCAAAAACAACTGAATGGATTTTAATGAAACTTTACAGTAATATAGCTTCTACATCAGAATAACAAATAGGCTATAATTTATACCGTAGGCTATAATTTATAAAGATGTTGTGTGAAGTGTCCAAAATATAACGATATTTGTCAAGTAAGTAGGAAAAAATTCTGCATCTGCAAGCAATTCTGGCGTGCAGTGCAATATAGCCCACGACAGCATATATCTATCTTTTGTTTGTGAAGAAACCCTTTTTGTCTTGACTACGCAAGGCGCTCGCTTCTAATCAATTCCTTGTGATCAGCATAATCCCTAATTTTTTTTTTATTTCAGAATAAAACTAAGTTTAGAAGGGAGGGGTTGTTATAAATCTCTCTTTATTTGAATGGTTTTTTTTTATGATTTTTTTATGCACATTTTTGGTAGCAAGAAATTGATCTTTTTTCAAAATAAATGCTTGTATCGGTTCTGGTTCTTAAAGTAAATAAAATTTCTCTTTCACACTACAGCATTTGGAGAAATTTTCAAAATTTGTTTGTGCTTAGTAGTTAACTATAACGCTATAATTTTAATTGAATAGGCTGATTGCCGCTTTGTCTCTGGCTCATAGCATCAGGTTCCATCACCTGTGACGATCCGCTTCATGAAAGCGGGGTCTTTCTGACACCGAAACAGATGTTGCAGTGCCAGTCCTGTACGCTGTTCCTTTTGCTGGTCGGTGAGCTGCTTCGGAACCCAAGCGGCACACACCTTCCGAAATCGCAACCTGTCGTGAACAATTATCCACACGGTTCCATAGCTCACATCCACCTTCAGCGACAACATTCGCAATGTGACACGCGGATCACTTCTCACTTAATCGTCCACCTTGTGGATGAGATCGCTCGTGATGACAGTGTTTGCCTGGTCTGGTCTCTGGTCATCACTCACACTCTCACAGCCTGCACGAAAACGGGCACTCCATTTTCTGACAGACTTGTCAGAGACACATTTCTCCCGGTAAACGGTCACCATTCGCCGATGAATAGCTGCCGGTTTCTCACCTTCCGCTGTCAGAAATCGGATAACACTTCGCTGCTCCTCAATCGTCGAATTTTGGAACGCGAACGCTATCCTGTCCTCATACGGACTGCCGCATCATTTGGACGCCGCTTTTATAAGAGCTTTTGCTCTCTCCTGCGCGCATGATCCGATCCCAGTCAGAACCTCCAATGGCATCCCGAGATGTCTCGCTACATTCTCCCACGGCGGAATATGCAAATATTTAACTGTTTCATTTTTATGACGTTTCGTACCTTTTCATTTGATCACCTCTTTTATTTTTTTTCTACCCTACCCACATTCTTCAGGGGTGAGGTCAATGAACGCTTGCCACCCCTTTTGAGGGGTCTTGTCTGTAACCTTGACGTCATCGAACGTTACTTTTTCGTTTGCGCTTTCTTTTGAGGAGGTGAGAATCTTGTAATTGGAATCTAAAAATGTTATACTACTGACGGATGTTTTTAAGATGCAATAGTCAATTGAGCAAACAAGCGAAACTGAGGGTCCATGCGAATAGTAAATTGTAAGGAGCTTGGTGATGCCGGATGCACGCAATATCTCTTTGTGGGTTCTGGGATCTTTTGACCACCAATGAAGCGTCTAATGATTTGGATTGTTCGCTTGTAAAATTGTTCAAAGATACGAGGAAAGAGGAGCGTGTGTTGAATTTAAAGGCTCTTATGAATTCGAATGATACTTTGTTAAGATTTTAAAACATTTCAGAATACGTTCACCTGATTGTTTTACTAATCCTTTATGTTTGAATATTTTGCAAAGGTTGATGGTCTTTTTTCTTCCTTCCATTACATCTCTTCAGATCAAGTGGAGGATAGGTCTAGGAAATGGTGACGGTTTCCCTTGACACTAAAGGCCATGTAAAACGTGAGTAACTTGAATTTTTCTGTTGTTGATACTGTCTTTAATACATACATTAGTTTCATACAGTATATACAGTAGTATCTTTTACATAATGTAAAATATTTCTGTATTATAGGAAATCAGGTGATTGTAAAATTTGTGCATTTGTATTTTTTCGAATCAAATGAAGCAGATTTGGAAGTAAAATTTATATTAAAATCATAGAAAGATATACGTATAAGAGAACTTGTGGAGAATTCTATAGTTTTAAGAAATTCATTTCCCCCAAGATATAAAAAATCTGTGATATATTTAGTTTTTGAAAATCTTCTGCAAACTATAGGGAATTGAATTTTAAAAACGACGCTTTTCGCTGAAAAAAGGTTAATTTTAACTAAAAGATGTTAGATTTCGAAAGTGTATGTAAATAAATAAAAAGAAACCTTTTACATATTCTCTTCCGATTGGTTGATTGATTGGATATTAACGTCGCACTGTTCAGCTACACGAGGGCTTTTGGCGACGGACCACGTAATTTAGAACCATGGTCAAGTGACGTGGACGACACTTGAGCTGGCACCCCCTCTCCTAACTACCACACCACACCAACGGGAGGACGTTTCAGCTCTCGACAGATTTAACGTGCATCGCTGCCCTACACGGCGGGTCTTTAGTGGTACTGGGCTCGAACTCGTGACAAGGCAAGCCACGATCCGATACCTATACCACTCGGCTACCGCGGCCACATATTCTCTTCCGAAGAAGGCAAAGTTTATTTAGTACATGCAAACATTCAAGTTAACAGCTATAGATAAATCCAAATAAAAGAAAAAGAATTTTGTGAAATCATTTTCTTTTAAATGGGATGGTGCTAGAATGAGCTGTAGAAAATAAATTGTCTTACAACTCAAGTTTCTTGATTAAATAGGTACGCAAAGTTCCAAGTTGAACCTTGGAAAATTATGCTGTCAATAGATTGTAAATTGTATATTGGCGAAGAAAAATAAATTTAAAATAATAAACTATTATTGGGGGGGCATGTTTGTCATAATAAAGTGTTAATATTCTAGTTTTCAGAGATTCAAATATAATTGTTGATGAAACCATTAGAATATTTTTCGCACTTTGATCTGCTAACAGTTTTTTTTTAATTACTGCTTCAATCCTGTGGTTGATTGTTGGATTAAAATTTCTGACACCTCTTGGGACATGTGCTAAACTCTTGATGAGATTCTATTACCTAAAAGGGTTTTAAAAGTCTTTTTTAATTATAGGTAAAATCATAAATAAAAAGTTACTTCCTGTAAAGGTCATGCGCGAAGTATTTATGATTGAAGGTTTTCCCCAACCTTGTTATTATATGATTTATTGGGTTGGAGGGAAAGTTCTGTCGTATTTTAAATAGGCAGGTGATTTTTGTTGTAAATAAAAAAAAACCCGTCTGACTAGTGAGTAATTCAGTTTTTTTGTGTGTGTTTTTTTAGCTGCTGTATAATATAAAAGGAGTCATTTTTTACCATTTATCATTTACTTGTAATATTTAAAGTGAAAAGTATGTCAGTAGATAAAGTGCATTTACGACACTGCATTTTGTATGAATTCCAAAAAGGAAGCAACGTATCGGGTGCATGTAAAAATTTATGTGCGGTATTTGGAAAAGATATTGTAAATGTTCGTACTTGTCAAAGATGGTTTAGCAAATTTCGTTCCGGGGAACTGAGCCTCCAAGAAAATGATCGATCTGGACGACCATCCAAGATTGATAATGATGTTTTGCGATTCATGTTGGAAAATAATCCACATTTAACAAGTCAAGAAATTTCAGAAGAGTTTGGCATTCATCATACAACTGTTGGAAATCATTAGATTAGACCAAGAGATTTAATGTTGTCAACATTACATCTCTTAGGTTTGTGTTAAAGCGAAATGTTTGGGTTCCGCATGAATTAACGGAAGAGAATTTGTCTGATCGTGTAAGAATGTGTTCATCACATCTAAATAGACATAATGTGGAACCATTTTTGTACAAGCTGATTACTGGAGATGAAAAGTGGATTCTTTACGAGAATATTAAGAGAAAAAAATCGTACTGCAAACCAGGAACATCATCGGTAACAGTTCCAAAGCTATACATCAACGAAAAGTACTGCTTTGTTTGTGGTGGGACAGGAAAGGTCCAGTGTACTACGAGTTGCTGAAACAGGGAAAAACCAACACGCAATCAACTGGATAAATTGAATGCAGCTATCAAAGAAAACGGTCAGCATTAGCGTCCAGAAAAGGAATGGTATTCCACCACGATAATGCTCGACCGCATACTGCAATGGTGACACAACAAAAACTGAATGACTTAGGATGGGAAGTCCTTGGTCACCCACCGTATTCACCTGACACTGCACCATCTGATTATTACCTGTTTAGATCTCTGCAAAGTTATCTAATGGAAAAAATTCAAGTCTTTTCAAAGTGTTTCTAAGGCAGTTGCTGACTATTTTAACTCCAAGGACGAGAACTTCTACAAAATAGGAATTTATATGTTACCTGAAAGATGACAACAAGTTGTAACAAATAATGGAGTATATATAATTGATTAATATTAAATACATATTTTTATAAATGCATTCAAATATTTTCTTTAAAATACGACAGAGAGGTGTTGACAGTAACAAACGGAGCACCTGATCTCCAAAGAGGTCTAAATCTCCTATCGAACACTTGGGGAGTAGCATTGAAAAATCTTACTTGCCCTTGTTAAAATTAAGTGGAAATAAATAGTACTGGATTGCTAAAAATAAGACGGGGTCGCATTTGCGACCGAGAATCGGAAGAGTGTCTTGCTTCGACCAATGGCCGGGGGTTTCCCGGTCAGTGGGCGGAGCGAGCTTTCGAGGGAGCCTTGGATCTTGCCTAAGCACATTCCAGCCTTGGATCTTGCCTAAGCAAGTCGAGTCTAATGGAAGCTCAGGTCGATGACCAATGTGTTACCATGGAGGACCTTGGTCCCCCCATCCCTAAACTCCCTGCTGACCTCAGATGTTCGCAAATCACGAGCATCGGAAAAGAACTCGAAATTTATCAGATTAGAAGAGAATTACATCACCAGCATGATCGATCTCGAAAACAGAACTCCCAGCGCGACGACGGAAACGAAGTCCAAACTGGAGGAGGAGCTCAAGACGCTCAACGAAAACATCTCTGTCCTGGAAGGTAAGTTGGCTGACTATTTACCTTGCCCAAATGCCCTCTGTTATCATAATTCTAAAAATAAAGTGGTCAAAAGAACCGCAGAACCGGTAATCAGACCGGCTAAATTTACGGCAAAAGCCGCCAATAATTCTAAAACTAATATTAACAATACTAAGAATAATAACGATGAATTTGTTTTCCCTAAGAAAACAACAAAAAATATCCCAATTAAAGAAATGGAGAAGCTCGCAACTACCAATACTTTTGTAGCACTCAACACTGCAGAAGACGACGCCGAGGACGTCTCCCCACCTAAGTATAAAATCAAACCGATCTTTATGAAAATCTTTAATGCGTATAATTTAATCTTGCAAGAGCTTCATCGCTCATACCCCACAGCTACTAATACCCACACGAGGGGGTATATTAAAATCGAAGCCCAGACCGCAGACGACCATAGAAATATAACAAATTACCTTAAAGAAAAAGAGCTCGAACACTACGTGATTGAGCCCCCCTCTACCAGACCACTAAAACTGGTCATTAAAGGTCTCCCCGATAATATAGACCCAGTCGATATTAAGAACGATCTTGTAGCAAAGGGCATTAACATTGTTAAAATTGCCCAATTATAAGAAAATTCATCACTAAAACCCCATTACCTATCTACATGATAGAGATAGAGCGCGATGAACATGTTAATGACATTTTTCAGGTGCGCAGCTGTCTGTACATGCAGATCAAACTCGACCCATTTAGGAAAGGAAACCGAATCACCCAATGCTATAACTGCAATTTCTTTCACCATGCGAGTCAGAATTGCAACATGAAAACCCGCTGTCTGAAATGTGGTGCGAATCACAGAACAGGCGCGTGCGAGATCAAGGAAAGGATTGAAAACCCCCTTTGCATCAATTGCAACACCAGAGGCCACATGGCCTCATCTACTGAATGCCCCAATTCCCTAAACCTAAAAAGGTAAAAGTAAATCCTCGGTCGAAAATTTAAAAAGAAACATTAATAATAACCCGGTAAAAACTGGAATAACCTATGCTCAAATTTTAAACCCCGAAAAAGCCCAACAGATGGCAGCACCCGGGAATGCCTCCTCGGCGTCTAACAAAACTGAAAATAATAAAAATGATAATATTAATCTGGAAGCACTTAATGCTACCCAATCCGATTCAAACGAGTTTGGCTTTTACAAGCCATACTCGAAATGCAAAAGATATTTAGCCTCTTTCCCTCACTACTCAGTGAGATGAAAAAATCTTTCAACTGCAATAACTCGGCAGACAAACTCAATTGTCTGCTAAGAGGAGTCTGCTCCTCCCTTAACAACCTAACTATTAATAATGTATAGTTCGTTTTTCGGGCTCTCCATTTATTCCTGGAACGCTGACGGAGTGAGATCGCGTATTGTTGAGATACGCGATTTCATTGATAAGCACGCCCCCGACTTATTTTTAATACAAGAAACACACTTGAGACCAGAGTATTCTTTCAAAATCCCTAATTACTCTTGCTACAGGAATGACAGGACCCACCCAGCCCCCGGCAGGGGTGGAACTGCAATCCTCATTAAAAATTGTATTTCTCATTACCATGTCCCCACCCCGCCCCAGGTAACTGGTGTCGAGGCGACTCTCATCATGCTCACTCCCATAGATCATGAGCCGATTATCATCGGATCGACTTACATTCCGCCGTCGTATCAAAATTTCAGAAACCTGGGTGTCGCCCTCGACCCAATTTTTAATATTAATAATATCACCATCTTAGTTGGTGATTTTAACGCCAAGCACACCTCATTAGGGTTGCCCTGTGAGCGACACCAGAGGAAATAGACTGCATCATTATGTGATTAATAACAGTATTGAAGTCTTAGCCCCCTACTCCTACCAGATTCGGTATTGCTTCAGCCACTATTATAGACTACGCCCTTATCAAAAAACTTGAACTGGCCCTGCAAAATTGACTCAATCTCTGAATTAAGTTCCGATCACAACCCCATCAAACTTCACTTCCGAAAACTGCAAATTTTGAACTCCCCCACCCCAACTAAATACCAATTGGAATGTTTTCACGAAAACACTCGCAAATACTGAAAACCTCTATCTCTCCCGCAGGCCAGCTCTACCTCAGAGATTGAGTCCCAAGTCAGAGAACTCTCTTCGAGATTCTCAACGCACACGTGAAAGCATCGAGGCCAACGATCCATTCGGAGCCACCATATGTACAGGGTGAGCTCAAACACCTCTTCCGGGAGAGAAATAAAGCCAGAAAATTATGGCAATTCACTAGATTTCCTCAACATAAAACTGATTTAAATAGACTCCAAAATAAAATTAAAAGATTAGTAGGAAAATACAGACAACAGGTATGGGAGGATCACCTTACTTCCCTGGATGCTGAAGACGGCTCCCTCTGGGGAACCGCCCGGGCTTTCAGGAAAAGGCCTCCCGATTTCCGCCCTTAATGGCCCTAACGGTATTGCTCTCAGTGATTCAAACAAAACTGATCTAATTGCTCAATCACTCGAGAGCCAATTCCAGTTAAATAACATTCATAATCCACAGAAAGACCAAATTATTTCTTCCATCGTCGACGCTTACATAAACGATCATACTAACACCACTGACGCTATTCAACCCGCTCTTCCGTCGGAAATTATTAATTACATTAAAAGATTAAAATCAAGAAAAGCCCGGGAAGAGACGGGATTACTAATAAAATGATCAAAAACTTACCCCTCACTACCGTCTTTAAAATAACTAACATCATTAATAACATGTTCAAACTCAGAAACTTTCCGAATGCTTGGAAAACTGCTGTTATAATCCCCATACTCAAACCTGGGAAAAATCCCAAATTGGCTGAATCCTACAGACCAATTTCTCTCCTACCGATTTTAAGTAAGCTGGCGGAGAAAATTATCTCTACCAGATTAAATGCATTCCTTGAGAGCGAAAACATCCTCGTTCCGGAGCAGCACGGGTTCCGTCCTCGTCTCTCCACCTCCCATCAACTACTCCGTGTAGTTGAGTACATCAAAGATGCCATTGACAGAAACCAACATGTTGCGGCAGTGTTCCTTGACATTCAGAAAGCTTTCGATAGAGTTTGGCACACTGGCCTTCTCTTTAAATTAATTACTTATAAAATCCCACCCCCACTAATCCTTTTATTAAAATCCTACATCAGTGAACGCTCGTTCACTGTTAGAATTAACAGAACGTTCTCTCAAACTAGACCTGCAAAAGCCGGCATTGCCCAAGGTTCTATCTTGGGGCCTGTCCTATTTAATCTTTATGTAAATGACATAATTAAAACTACTAACACCATGATCTGTATGTATGCGGACGACACTGCCATTTTAAGTAGACATTACAATCCCAACACACTGACACAAAACATCAATGAACACCTGGCTCACCTTGAAATCTGGTTCTCCGTTTGGAAAATCGCAATAAATACCTCGAAAACTGAAGCAATATCCTTTTCTCGAAAAAGACCGCCCCCCGAAATCACGCTCCAAAACCAAAGGATACCCTGGTCTCTACACACCAAATATCTTGGTGTCATTATTGATAAAAACCTCACGTTCAGACAACATATTACACACGTTAGAAATAAATTTAAAAATGCTACGAGTAATCTTTTTCCCCTAATTGGCAAGAAGTCTAAATTAAATAGACAAAATAAATTGCTTATCTACACTCTGATCTTAAAACCCCTTCTGACGTATGCTTCACCAATCTGGGCACATGCAGCAAGAACCAATATCAATCTCATTGAAAGCTCCCAAAATGTTATTTTATGACAAATCCTCGATGCACACTGGTACATGAGGAACGCTGACATTCGATCAGCTCTTAAAATTCCGACCATCAGACAATCTATTAGAAATCTAGCAGTAAACTTTTTCAGTAATATAGACGGGCATGAAAACCCATCTATTCAAGAGATCTCCCATTATCCAACCTATCCCTTCATTCGTAGACCAAGAGACATCTTGGTCGATCCTGATTTTAATTAATTTCTAACTTTATTTTTTCTCTTAAATTTTATTTTTTATTCTTAAATTCCTTTTTCTCGAAATTCTACTGCGATCCAACTCTGTTGAATCGCAGATCGTTCTGATTGGCTACTTATTTTTGCAAGTCCTTATACCCCATTACCTGAACTCCTGGCTCGGCCAATAAAATTGCTTTCTTTCACTCTCCAGCCCAAAACCCCACCCCCTGATATTTTTTCCCGCACTTTCTGATCTCGGTTCTTGCTGCAACCCGATTGGCCACTGTAACTCCGCCCACTTAATGGACGCTTCGAAATATGATTTCTAGCTCTTAAAAGAGCTTTTTTATTTACTCATAACTTTTCATTTAAATGTTTTTGCATAATATTTTTAATATTTTCTAATTCTACTTAACTTAAATTCTAATTTTATCTAATTACTTTATTAAAAAGGGCATTGGTAAATCTAGTACAGTCATCTAAAATTCCAGGATAGGAGGTTAGAGTCCGACGGAACTATGTACTCCGAAACCCATCCCCAACGACGAGGGAGGCGGGTTTGAAAAAACAATAAATCATTGCAATGGAGAGGTATTTGAAGTGAGAGGAACTAGAAAGTTAGGCCTTTCGATCTTGGTTTTTAATGAGGTTTTGATAGAAAATATCTATTCTCTCTTCATCTTTTGCGTATCTAAACTGCCTACCCATTTCTAGAAGATAGGGGTAGTCGAGAAAGAATCTTCTTAATTCATTTATCGCGTCTTTAAATCCGAAGTCATTTCCATTACTTTTTCCTCTGTTGAGGGGGTTTCTTCGGGGGTAGCCGAGGTTCCGGGAGTACTGTTTTTATTTGAAGCGCCCGAGAGGGCAGCTGCGAAGAAGAGATTTGGGGTGACCTGTTTTGAGGTTTTGTTAGTTTCGGTAGAGGTGTTGCGATTACGAACCGTTTCACCTTTTCTCAGTTTTCTTTTGGGGAATTCTTCACATTGGCTCCAATTTGCCATGTGTCCTGTCTTATTGCAATTGATGCATACGGGATTTTCTATCCTTTCTTTAATGGGGCATTCATTGGTACGGTGGGATTCACCGCATTTTAGACATCTGGTGCGCATAAAGCAGTTTTTCGACGAGTGGTTAAACAAGTTACAGTTGTAACATTGTGAAACCCCCGGTCGTCTGTTGAAAGCGTCGACCTGCACCGTGAGGCAGCAGCACTTTTTCATTTTAAAAATATCTGGGGAATCTGGTTTCTTTTCAAGCTCGACCATGAAAATGGGGAGCGGGGATTTGGTTTTAGATCGGGTGAGCTGGGCCACCTTTTCTACACTAAATCCTTGTGAGTTTAAGTCTTCTTGGATCTCACCGATTTCTGTGGAAATCGGGAGGCCTTTGATGACAATTTTCAGGGGGCGGGAATACGGCAGAACTTTCCCCCCAACCCGATAAAATGGTGGAATGGAGTAGAGTTAAGCGAAGATCGTTCAATCAAGATGTGTTTCACAATCAGTAGGCATTTATTAACACTGTAAGGTATTCGCCCGTGGGTGATGCCTTACTTCTAAGTTATCTTAGTGACCTAGAGGTGTGGGAGTAAATGAAGAACCAGGCGTTGTCATGATCTTATCTTAATATATCTTTATTAAGATCTTAACTTAAACACTAACAATGATAATATTTATGTTTTGACTTAGCGGATCTGAGGTGAGAAAACACACAATACGTATTACCAAATAAGCGCGACTTTAATCACTATATTTCCGCCTATTCGTAATCTCAACTTATACACAGTCCTAATAGATAACAGAATTATCCTACCTTAATCTCTTGTTTAACCGCAATCCTCTCGGATCCTAAATATCTTTTGTTTATCTCGCGTGGAATAGTATCCACCTTGACTTGATCGCTCTGTCACGGATAGCTTCACACTCAATGACGGCTTTCTTCTCTTCCTTCAGTTCACGCGCTTAAACTCAGACTAGCATAATCACTTCCCAATAGGTCATACGCTTACGTTTAACTTTTGTTATTTAAAAGGTTTCTAATTTACATACTCACGCTTCGCTTTTGGATTTGTTTGGAAAGAATTTGCCTTTATCGGCCCCAAAGAACCCAAGAGGAGTTTTTAGTAGAAAACGCGATGAGCCCGTCATAACACCCTTTTATATTGTATATAACTGGGGAATCTTTAAACTCAATTTTTACCCACTTTAAAATGTCAGATTAATACGAAATTTTGCTCACTTGTCCAGGACCGATGACAATACAATAACTTAATAATTTTTTCCATTGTCCTGATCAGGATCACCATTACTAACGATTTCCCATTTTCAGATCCCATCCCGCATGTGGTGACTAATTCCAGATCTCATTTCCAGATTTGGCGACTAAAAGATTAAGCTACAATTTTGTTCGATTTACTGTAAAAGAGTGCTACTGATCCCTTCTCTGTTGGGACGAATAAAATCTAATTTCCAAATCCTCATTATTACGGATGGCAGGGAATGCTTTTGCCATCTTTAACTGCGCAAAGTCCGTGGCTGCACTAATGTTGACCCGAATATCTGATACCAATCTTGGGCCCTCCCGAGGAGCACATGATAAATCACTGGTTATCTCAAGTAATCGTATTTGGTTGTCAGTATCCTCCACTAACTCGGTAACGTTCTCGGACCCAGAAAAGAACACTTCTGGCAAAACACTAAACCCGTTCGCGCCCCTTACCTCGGGTTTATATAAATTAAATTTCGTTGGGCGCCTTTGTAAAGGCGCCCCCTTTGGGTGCCCTTCTCCTAAATTAGCGTGAGTTAGAGGTGTAGGAAGAAATGAAGAACTAGAAGTTGCCATGATCTTAATATTACTTTAAGATCTTAATTTATACCAATAACAGATTAGATAATAATATGATATGTGAGAGAATCTACGGTGGCTAAACACACAATATATAATACCGAAATAACGAACCCGGACCACTATCAATAACTAACTCGCCTAAGCTCAATTTTAATATCAACACAGATCCTAATATTTAAATGGTCACTCCTACCTTTAATGTCCAACGACGACTCAATCTATCTGATCCTGGCTAAAGTTGCGGTTCACTGGCGTGCAATGTTATGCACATTGACTAAGGGTAACCTCTCTTGTCTTAACCTCTGTACCGGGTAACCTCTCTTGTCTGTCACTTAACTTCTCGAAAATCTCTTCACTCTTGAAACACGTACTAACATAACATTCCCCAAATGTCACACAGCTTACTTTAAACTTCTGTTATTTAAAATCTTCCTAATTTGCGTCTTCCCTTCACGCTTTACTTCTCGGGTAGGTTGGAAAACAGTTGCCATTCTTTCTGGCCTCAAAGAACCTAAAATGATATGTTAATGAAAAAACGCGTGAGCCCGTCACAAATAAAACCATACAACCTGATTTTTATGTGTTGAGGTTGACGTCTCCTACTAGGATCTTCAGGGAGAGGGTTCTGTTGCTGTTCGTTCCTTCTTTCCTCTCCTGGTAATGCTGTTTTGGACCACTTGTGCTTCTGGTA
Source organism: Trichonephila clavipes (assembly GCA_019973935.1). Classification (NCBI taxonomy): domain Eukaryota; kingdom Metazoa; phylum Arthropoda; class Arachnida; order Araneae; family Nephilidae; genus Trichonephila; species Trichonephila clavipes. The sequence continues at coordinate 540,734 of BMAU01021280.1, read as the reverse complement.
TTCCTGCTTCTTGACCTTCTTTGCTTCTCGGCATAGGATCTGTACTGTGGTTTCTCCCTGCTTCCTTTTTTTGAACTGGTCCTCCTTGTTGTGTCCTCTTCTCACTGGGTGGTAGGGACTCCAATTTTGCACCTCTTCTTGGCCGTGAGTTGTACACGCTGGTACTTGGAAGCACTGTTTCATCTCTCCTGCCTCTTTTTCTAAAATAGGGTAAATCGTTACTATTTACCGAAAATTTTCGTTCAGCACCCTGCTGTCTCGGACTCTTCTTATACTTTCTCTCTGGTCCTCTTAATCCAGATTGCCACGATCTTTTAAATCCCAAAGTCTCCTTTCTACACTTCTTGGTTCTTCTATTTGGTTCTGTCCAAGAGCCGGGTGATGATCTGACAAGAGGTCTGCGATTACTGGCAATACTCGTGTGCGTCTCACCCTGATCCTTCTTAAGAGTCTTGTTCCTTTGTCCTCTAACTCACATTAACCCCGTTAACCTTCGACATTAACCGTTAACCTTTTTTCCCGCCTTCCATATCATTACGTTGTTATTCTTTACCTCTAACACTCTATAAGAATCTTCAAATTTTGGTTTAAACTTGGCAACCACTTTCTTTGTTGCTGAACTTAAAAGATCCGTTTTTATCAAGACCCAGTCATTCACCTTAATTTGAACATCATTCCTGCGTCTATCATAATATTTCGCCCACTTTTCATGCTTAGCCTTAGTGTTTCGTCTATCTTCTTCAAATAATTTCTCAATATCCCCTACGGCAAACTCAGTTCCGTCAGATACCATCACTAATTTTTGAAATGGGGTAATCAATTTACGACCTAAAAATAATTCTGCAGGGGTTTTTCCCGTCGTTTCATTCACTGCCGTACGAATAGCATAAACGAACTCGCGTAAGAACAGGTCCCATGTATCGTGTTAATCATTCACATAATTTGCACAAGATCGCGATTCACGCGTTCGGTTCTATTCGCCTGAGGTCTATATACAAGAGTCTTCACATGCCTTATGCCTAATCTATCACTCAAATGTTCAAAAATATCAGATTTAAATTGGGGACCGTTATCACTTATTAATTTTACTGGAGCTCCATAACGCGATAAATAATTATCAAATAAACTATCAGCTATTATTCGAGTCGAGGCCTTTTTAAGGGGTATGATTTCAGCCCACTTGCTGAAATGATCCGTAATTACTAAAACATATCGGTTACGTCTTACTCGGGACGCAGGATAAGGATCTAACAAATCTAACGTAACTATCTCGTTTGGATAATTTGAGACTATCGGAACTAAGTGACCAGCTGGTAACGTGTTTTTATAATTGTTAACCTGACACATGTGGCATGAAGAGACATTGTTCTATAAATTTTCTCATATACGGAAAATAACAAACGTTCCTTATTTTATGGTAAGTCTTAAAGCGTCCTAAATGACCTGCTATGGGCTTGTCGTGAAATTTTCTCATTATTTCATTTCTTAAAGACTTTGGATTGTATACTTTCATTTCACCTTGCTTAAAACAACAAGTCCTCAATCATTTTAAAATCGCAAGACCAGTTCTCACATATCGCCGCATTAACCGAGCTATCTTCTGGGGGTTTTCCAGATATCTATAGATATGACCTAATTCCATTTCCTTTCTTTGCTCTTCGATTAACTTTTCACGCGACGAAAGTACTAAATCTCTGATTATTGCACACTTAATTTGTTCTCCCACTATACTTTCTACCCGGTTCCTCGATAAAACATGAGTCACCGCATTCTGAGTTGCAGGACGGTGTGTGTTCCCATTCTATATTAAATTCGGCTAATTTGAGAACCCACTTTATAATCCTACTTGACAAATGTTTACCATTTGTTAAACGCGTCAATGCAGCATGATCGGTTATAACTTTTACTGGCAGTGAACCTAAATACGTTTTGAATTTATTCAGAGCCCAAACCACTGCTAAACACTCCATCTCTGTTACAGTGTAATTTCTCTCCGCACTACTAAGAGTGCGGGAAGTAAACACCACTGGTTTCTGTTCCTGATTAAGAACCGCGCCTATACCTATTGAACTGGCATCCGTAAACAACCCAAATGGCTTTTTGAAATCGGGTAATTTTAAAACTGGCGCTTCCGTTATTGCCGTTTTAACCGCGTCAAATGCCCTCTGTGCCTCTATTGACCAACCAAACTTTTTAAAAATTTCTTCTTCAAATTATAAAGGGGCTTGCATAGATCGGCATAATTCTTAATGAACTTCGAGTACCACTGGGACATTCCTAAGAATTTGGATACCTCTTTAGAATTCTTCGTTGGTTTCATCTCAACTATAGCTCGAACCTTTGTCTCGTCCGTTGCAATTCCATCCTTACTAATTATCAAACCTAAATATTTCAATTTATCACTACCAAATTTTTACTCCTCTTTGTTGAATGTTAATCCTGCTTCCTGGAATAATCTAAAAACCTCTCGTAAATGTTCGACATGGTGAGTGAATGATGGAGACGATATGATAACATCATCCATATATACATTCACAAACTTCCCTACCACCAGTTTCAAAATAATGTCTATCGCCTTCGGAAAGTTGGGAGCCGCCCCTGACAGGCCGAACAGCATACGCCGGAATGCGTACGTACCATTCTTCGTTACGAAGGCCCCCCATCTTAACTATATCACTGGGGCTTACCGCGAGTTGAAAGTACCCCGACCTCAGGTGCAGGGACGACTTAATGGTCGCACGGGGGGTATTCATTATGAAATCATCTATTAAAGGTAAGAGATATCGTGGATATTTCGTAATAGCATTCAGCTTTCTGTAGTCCACGGTAAATCGATACGCTTCCGGATTATCCTGTAGTAACCCATTATTTCTTCTACACAACATTACCGGCGACGCGTACAGAGATTGCATCGGTATTATGGACCCCTCTTTCAACATTTTCTCTGTGCCATGGGTAGCCTAATGGTTAGAGCATCGGACTCCAGACCGGAAGGCCTGGGTTCGATGCCCTATGCCACCAAATACCCTCCGAGTACACACGGAGTACGTGCTCGTTAAATCAGTGGGTCCGTAGTCTTGTGGACTGAGTCACGAGCGCAGAGAATATTTCCCTCCCCTTCAGTTTCCATGCAGAAATTGTGGAGGTGGAGATAGGTGGTGTCGCCATCTATCGTCCCTTCGGGGAATTTCGCCGAGCTAAATCTTACTGCCACCTGTATGGTGCTCAAGGCCAACGACAGGCGTACCTCTAGCCCCATGCCACAATGAATTTCGTTGGCCTCGATCTGACTACGTCAGACAGGTGGCATTAGAAACAACAACAACACATTTTCTCTACATGCTATTCTAAAATTCTTTGCTTAACCCTGTCAACGATATGGCCTAGAAACAACTGGTGGCTTATTCCCCATATCAATCTCATGATACAAAACATGCGTGAGCTCCGGTTTGTCTGAGAACAATCCTATAAAACTATTAAATAAATCTTGCAACTCCTTTTTCTGACTTTGTTCCAACCCTGTTTTAGTAAGATTTATTTCCACATTTCCTTCCTCAATCTTTGAAACAGCTTTTTCAATCTGTGAATCCGGGATTGCCAACGCTTTCCGATCAAAATCTAAAATAATCTTCGATCCATTAATGAAGTCAACACCGAGAATACATGGGTATTCTAAATCTGCCAACACGTGAAACATCCAAGGTTTCACAAATTCTCTGATTCGCACATTCAATTCAATTATACCGACATTCTGACATGTAGCTCCCTGTGTCGTGATCACTTCAGCACGCGATTTTTTCACTTGCTTATAAAAAAGAAATATTTCCTTATAGATATCCTCGGGTATAAATGATTTCTCCGCACCTGTATCCCATAAAGCTTTCGTAAAAGTTTCATTTAACAAAATGGGAACATATAGAAGTTGCTCTGGAGACATGCATATAGCAGATAATTTAATTGGTACCTCTTTTACCGACTGCGACTAATCATTTTGATCATCTTTATCTTTCAAAACATTGAATCGACCCCCTTGCCTTTGATTACCTCTACTAAAATTTGTATTCGAACCCCTATTTCTACGGTCCCCTCAACTCAAATTTTCACATTGAACTCTTTTCCCCGACTGATATTCTGTATCAAGTCTTCGATCATCCCTACTTTCGAACCACTGATTTTTTTGACGACCAGACTCGTAATGACCCCTATAATTATTTCTATTACTCGGCCTATGTAAAACTTCCGAATTTCTCCAATTGCTCTGTCTATCGTCATGATTAGACCTCATACTCTCATTCCAACCTCGTCGTTCAACATTACCACTATTCTTCGAACCCTGCATTTTCTTGCACGCGAATATCTTTCTTCGAATTTCGCTAATACCTCTAACAACTGAGCTGTTGTTTTTGTGGGTTCCTAACCTCTACGTAATCTTGGACCTGTGGTTCGCGGCGAACAAAAATATGGTCCACTAAAGCTTCTTCGGGCGTACTTAGTCCCAGTTTTTCATATACTTTGAGTTGATCATAAATAAAGTTTGTCGGATCCTGATTCTTGTTCTGTTGGGACGCATAAAACTGACTTTCTAAATCCTTTCTATTACGGACAACGGGGAAAGTTTTTGTCAATGCCGCCTTCAATTGTGTGAAGTATTCTGCACTAATGCTGACCCAAATTTTTCGTACCAGTTGCGAGCCCTTCCAAAGCTTTCAAATACGCACATGCTAAATCACTGGGTATCTCTAGTAGTTTAATCTGACTATCGATGCCCTCAATAAAATCCTCCACATTCTCGGACCCAGAAAAATATACCTCCTGCAAACCTCCTAACCCTGTTGCACCTCCTACCTCGGGGTGAGGGAAGTTAAACTGGGATGGGCGCCATTGTAAGGTATTCGCCCGTGGGTGATGCCTTACTTTTAAGTTATCTTCGTGACCTAGAGGTGTGGGAGTGAATGAAGAACCAGGGGTTGCCATGATCTTAATCTATCTTTATTAAGATCTTAACTTAAACACTAACAATGATAATATTTATGTTTTAACTTAGCGGATCTGTGGTGAGAAAACACACAATACGTATTACCAAATAAGCGCGACTTTAATCACTATATTTCCGCCTATTCCTAATCTCAACTTATACTCAGTCCTAATAGATAACAGAATTATCCTACCTTAATCTCTTGTTTAACTGCAATCCTCTCGTATCCTCTAAATATCTTTTATTTATCTCGCGTGGAATAGTATCCACCTTGACTTGATCGCTCTGTCACGGATAGCTTCACACTCAATGACGGCTTTCTTCTCTTCCTTCAGTTCACGCGCTTAAACTCAGACTAGCAAAATCTCTTCCCAATAGGTCATACGCTTACGTTTAACTTTTGTTATTTAAAAGGTTTCTAATTTAGATACTCACGCTTCGCTTTTGGATTTGTTTGGAAAGAATTTGCCTTTATCGGCCCCAAAGAACCCAAGAGGAGTTTTTAGTAGAAAACGCGATGAGCCCGTCATAACACCCTTTTATATTGTATATAACTGGGGAATCTTTAAACTCAATTTTTACCCACTTTAAAATGTCAGATTAATACGAAATTTTGCTCACTTGTCCAGGACCGATGACAATACAATAACTTAATAATTTTTTCCATTGTCCTGATCAGGATCACCATTACTAACGATTTCCCATTTTCAGATCCCATCCCGCATGTGGTGACTAATTCCAGATCTCATTTCCAGATTTGGCGACAAAAAGATTAAGCTACAATTTTGTTCGATTTACTGTAAAAGAGTGTTTTTTAGTTTTTTTAAACTGTAATTTATTATTACACATAGGAAGATCCATCTATTTCTAACTATTATATAAAAACAATAGCTTTGATTTCTCACCACCTTCATTTTAAAATTAGTCACAGTATTATTTGAATAAGCTGAAAGAAAATACTGGTATTCCAACTTGGGTGTCATTTTAGTAAAACAATAACGATATTGTACTAATTTTATTTAATTTTGATACATTATGTACTTTGCTAGAAGTTCCACCCTTTTAAATTATAGACACATTTTTTTCTCGTGTTGGTAATTGGAAAAATGCAGGATTTGTTTTGTAAAGAGTGTTTTTTTTAGAGGTATAGAACTTTAAACTGCAATAAAACAACGATGTATTATTCGATTGACATGAATTTTTTTTTATTCGAAAGATAATCTTGTGGCATTACATTTTAAATATGATTTCTGTCATATGACTGCCACGGCTGGCTCGAATGTAGTACAATCTGGACGTCCAATTTTCGATGACTTTTTCCAACATTTGTGGCCGTATATCGGCAATAACACGGCGAATGTTGTCTTCCAAATGGTCAAGCGTTTTTGGCTTATCCGCATAGACCAATGACTTTACACAGCCCCACAGAAAATAGTCTAGCGGTGTTAAATCACAGGATCTTGGAGGCCAATTCACAGGTCCAAAACGTGAAATTAGGCGGTCACCAAACGTGTCTTTCAATAAATCGATTGTGGCACGAGCTGTGTGACATGTTGCGCCGTCTTGTTGGAACCACAGCTCCTGGACATTATGATTGTTCAATTCAGGAATGAAAAAGTTAGTAATCATGGCTCTATACTGATGACCATTGACTGTAACGTTGTGGCCTTCATCATTTTTGAAGAAGTACGAACCAATGATTCCACCAGCCCATAAAGCGCACCAAACAGTCAGTTTTCTGGATGTAACGGTGTTTCGACATACACTTGTGGATTAGCTTCACTCCAAATGCGGCAGTTTTGTTTGTTGACGTAGCCATTCAACCAGAAGTGCGCTTCATCGCTAAACAAAATTCGCTTATGAAAATCGGGAACAACGGCAATCTTGTTTTGGGCCCATTCGACGAATCTACGCCTTGCTTGATGATCATTTTGATGAATTGCCAAACCAAACTGAGAATAAACAAATCACTTGACAGCTGTTAAATCGGTCTCCATCTTGGAAAGTAATGCCAACTTAAACTTCTATACCTGAAAAAAAAAAAAAAAACACTCTTCATTACTCTTCGTGGATGGGGGTATTTAAAGCATGCAATCGCATTATGCCCCGTTTTCAAATTTTTACAATGTTAAATTTATTGCAATATTTTACTGTCCAATAACTTTTTAGTATATATTTTTTTATTTTGTGTTCTTTTAAGAGTGGAAAAAAACGAGGGAAATATCCTGGGTCATGTTCGCTGTTTTCCTTCTCTGCTTTCCTCTGCCAGATTAAATTTCTCATGCGTTATTTCCTCCACCCTCTTTGCTTTCTTTCTCTTTATTACCATGTTTTTATTAACTCGCTTTCTTGTATCTCTGTCGGAATTTTGTAATTGATTTTAAACTATCTTCCCGATGACTTTAACTTTAAACTAACTTCCCCAAACTTGAAATTTGGACCATAGTTCAAAAGGGGATGACAATGCATGAAAATGTGAAAAACAGTTCTAGTCTTGAACCCGGGCTCTCAAAGATTTAGACAGGGGCCTCGTAACTCCGAAACTTACATGAATTTACTCGGAACAAAGACAACCTGTTGATAGCACTGTTCGAGTTGTGTGTACGTATTCAATTTCATGGTTCTGGGGTCAAAGAGGGGCCCCCAGGTTACCATGTTTTTCAATTCCCACACTATTAGCTCACATTTTCTCTATATTTATATATTTTTTTTTATCTTGTTGGAATTTTCAATCGTTAATGAAATTATTTGTATTCATCCAAACAAATTAAAATAATTTTTTTTAATTTGTAGTGGATGACACTTGATGTAAATACAGTTTTTTCTAATATTAATTCATTAATTAAATTTTATTTTTTTCTTTTAAATTTATTCTGTGTTATTAGCTGCAACAGATGGCGCCAGTACGTTTTTTCTAACAAAGTAGGACTTGACGTTATTTTATATATATATATATATATATATTAGTTGATATTAACTCGCTTTCTTGTCTCTCTGTCGAGGTGGAATTTTGTAATTGATTTTAAACCAACTTCCTGATGAGCCAGAGACTTGAAATTGGGACCATAGCTCAGAAGTAGATGACAATGCATGAAAATGTAAAAAAAGTCCTGGTCTCGAACTCTAGACCACCTGTTGATAGCAGGGGTCGAGTTGCGTCTACATATTCAGTTTCATGGCTCTGGGGTCTCAGGATGTTCTGATAAATGTAGATAATGTAAACATGGAAAACATTGTATCAGATGATATCAACACACACAAGACTGGAGGGTTACAAAGAGAGTCAGAAATTTTCGACGGAGCGGGAGTGATGCTTCGCGCGCGTGCTCAAACATTAATATAGAACAGGGGTATCCACAATGTGGCACGGCGGAGTTGTAACAGTGACACGCGAAGACTCAATAAAATTCTTTTCAAATTTGAAAAGATTATAATAACAATTTTTTTTCTTACAATTTTATTAAAATGTGGTTGTTTTAGACGAGGAAAAAAAAAGAGTTACAATAGAAATTTATCGTGTAGAGAATGCCCCTGCATTGTTGTCCAAAGCTTTTTTCACTTGCGAGAGCGTATTTAAAGGTATCTCGTCTCTGGAAGAAAACACTCAGAGAGTACTTGTGCTATTCTAGAATGAAGATTTAGCTTTTCTTACAGATATTATTGGACATTGAAACAATTTAAATTTAAGAGATTCTTTTTTTCTTACCCTAGTTGGTCATATATACCTTCTTTTGTGGACAAATTTTTGCTTTTTTTTAGTCTTGATTTTGGAGAAAAAAAAATTAACATATTTTACATTAATTGGGAACTATATACCGAAGTTAATAGTTCTCCGAACTGTGATATATTTGAAAATTCAATATCCCTTTTTGCTGTATTCTTTTAGAGATAGGTTTGATAATTTTGAAGATGATTAAAAGAAAAAAAAATGCATATCTTTTTACAAAACTTTTTTCAATTTCTCTACAAACTGTGAATTGCTACCCACCTGAATTCCATATCAATATTATTATCTACAGCACAATACTACACTGAAAAGCAAATACAAGGAATTCTATCGAATTGTGGAAATTTTTACTAGCAAGCAATTTTTCAAATTTTCACGATTTGGCTGTCAGATATTGCTGTAGATTTAGTCAACCTACGTTTGTGAACAAATGTTTTCTATTATGAACATAACAAAATCAAAATATCGTTTAAAATTAACTGAACTGATTAACTATAATTTATGTTTGTGCGTTGGTCTCATTTATTATATTATTTTTAAATTTCCACTATTTAGACTTTCATTAAAAGTTACATAATGTATGTGTGAGCCTAAAAGTAGCATTCGAAAGTTGGAAGTGGCACGCATAATTATTTTTATCTGAAAGTGGCACTCTCTTCCTAAAATAAAAAGGTATATATATATATATATATATTATATATATATATATATATATATATATATATATATATATATATATATATATATATATATATATATAAAGAACAATTCCTGATATAGAACAAGGACTTGTAAATGGTGCAATGGGTATTATAACTGAAATTGTTTGGTCGTTATTTCGCCGTGATGAAATCTAAGATAGTGACACTCCATCTGTTCGTATTGATTGTGGTAAATATGGAATTCATTTGATCAAGCCAAAATCAATACAGTTTTCAGCACTTCGAAGTTATGGAACAATCGAGCGAACACAACTTCCATTAAAACTATGCTGGGCCTGCACAGTCCATAAAATGCAAGGATGTGCAGTGGGCCATGCTGTTGTATACCTCGGACCTGCACTATTTGCTAAAGGACAGGCATATGTCACGTTAAGCCGTCTGATCATTGGATGGATTGAGAATAGTGCAATGAAGGAGATGGAACGTATGCGACAATTAAGACCTTACGCATCATGAATAGAGTCATATATTAAAAATTTTGACAAACGGATTTGACATTGATTGTTTTGAACATTTGAATATAAGTTTTATAAAGACAATTATTTTCGCTTGCTTCGTTATTTTATTTCTAAAATAATAATGGAATAGTTTGATGTATTATTGGTAAGTAGATATATGACATTTTTTTTATTTCAGATATAACCAGAAGAAAAAAAAGGACTGAGATAAATCTCAAATTTATCGCATGTCTCTGTAATTATGTCATCAAGGTATTTAAACTAAATTCCAAAATTTCATTCATGTAACCCTGAAAAGCAGAAAATAATAAAATAAAATAAAAATTTAATATACCATGTTTTTATAACGGACTAAAAAGTATAAAATAGTTTCTCTAGTCCTTATGAAGGATAAAACCATATGTACAAGTTTCTAACTTTTTCTAAATTATCCTGAAAATTCATACTTGGCAACTTTTGATAGCTATTAAAATACTTGTAAGGTTGGAAACGAAAAACATGCGACACATGCAATACATAACTATAAAGAGTGTAGAGAGTAGCTATCAATAAAAAGAACTTATCGCTTCACATTATTTACGGTGCAATAAAATTGTTAGTTGAGCTATTAATGCATCAATTATCTGCTGCATGCGCCCCATATTTCTCGTTTCCAACATTACAAGTATTTTAGGCTGTTTTCGCCAGATGCTCGAGGTGGCCGCGGTAGCCGAGTGGTATAGGTATCGGATCGTGTCTGGCTTCATCACGAGTTCGAGACCAGTACCGCTAAAGACCTGTCGTTTTGGTGCTTAAAGAATGTCTTAAATGAAGAGTGGACCCAAATCACACACAGTGTAAAACACCCAAAAACTAGTGGAATCCATGGCTAAACGTTACAAGCTGTGATCAAGGCAAAAGGTTTTGCAACTAATATTAATTTATTTCTTGTAACAAAATGAATAAAAGTGTATACTTAATTTTGTGGTGGTGTTTTTCTTCCAATTGTTATTATTATTTTTTATTTTTGTATAAAAATAAACCATATTGCATAATTTTTACTTCACATACATGAAGGGGATAAGAACAAGTTTAAATAGTTAAAAAACACGATTTTCTTAATGAATAATTTAGCCGGTTAAGAAAGTACTTAGTATATAGGGTGTGTATACTCAATTTTGGGACTCACTGTATTTGGGATGATGATGAAGGCTACACAGTTTGTGGATATTTATGAAATCTAAAATTACTCTACACGTACATAATAACCTCATGCATCGAAATGCTAGATTTTAATGTTTAAGGGACACAATTTTAACTCCGAAAAGGGAACTGTGCAATTAAGGAGGCCGTGAATTGGATATTTTTTGGATTGAATTTTTTTTTCTAGTGATGTACTTTGTGCTATCAGAATCTTTTCTTAAAGCTATTTTCACACGTAATGTTAAGGAATATTTCATCCGATGTAAAAGTATTCTAACAATGAATAGATTCTGGCTCTATTTAGAGCCGCATGTCACTCATTGTTATCAAAGTGGATCCATCCAAATGAGGTTTCACTTTGCGTGTTAAAGGGAAAACTTTGCAAAACACTGTAGTTGCAGGTGTATGAATTGCAACGTTGCAACTTTTTATGAAAATGGAGACGTTTTTCATTGCCATCAAGACTCGTGTGTCAAAAACTGATGTGCCTTAACATATGGATGCTTCTTTCTTGAATGTACCTGAACGGATATCAGAATTCTTTGGGGGCCATTACTTTGTCAAAGTACGGAGGATTTACATAAAGAACAAAGGTCAGAAAAAACTGTCTGAATATATTAAAACTTAAAATTGGGAAACTTAATGAGAGTCATAACAGAATCCTTCCTTAAAAAGCAGCTTCTAAATCGCTCACATTATCAGTGCGATTTTTTGGATTTCGATTTTTCTCAATATTTATGAAAAACTCGGTTTCTTAATGAGTGCTTTAAAACGGGATAATTATTTACTTTAGAGTCAGTGAGAAAGGCTGAGTTTCAATCATTAATGAACTAGATAAATTTATATTTTGGCTCTTTTTTAAGTATTTAAAACATTTTATTTTGACTTTCATGACCCTACTTCTGACAAGGAGAGGGCATGACTGAGGAAATTCATTTGGGGTCGAGACTTGGTGGAATAGTAGTACTCCCCTTTAGGGTGTTCAACCCTCAATGGAATGCCGTCGAATGGCCCGTCAATTCGGAGAAAAAAAAAAAGCCTTCGAAATTCATGCTTATCTTTTATACAATAAAATTTCAATTTCCTCCAACGATTTTGTAGCTTGGTTGATATATCGTATGCATACCATGCGCGATGTTCGGGTTCGATTCATCGGTCAATTTTTTTTTCATTTCACTTAATTATTTTTAAAATTAAATAAACTTATTTATGAAAAGTTTATTAAATACTAGCTGGTATATACCCGTTCTTCGCACGGGTGAACAAAAAAATTAAACACAGATTGAAGGATAAAGAAGTTTTTAATGAGTTAATTTTACGTGAATTGCAAATTATATAAACAAAATAAGCTTTTTGCATATCTCTGTTAAACAAAAAAAAAGCACCTTTGTTAAATTTTAAGTATGTAGATCTAACAGCTGATAAAAAGGATTTTTTTTTATTTATTTATAACTCCTCGTAACACTCTTGAGGGTTCATTTTTGAAAATACCTCCCTAAGCTGATCTCTGCTCAGCAAAAGTAACACATTGTTGAAAGTTTTGTGTAATGAACGCTTAAAATAGTGTAAAAAATTTATATCTGAAAGTGTAATGCATTAATATTACTTTCTGTTGTATTTATTTTATGTTAAAATTGTAATATTCGCAAGCAACGCCGTTTCTTAAATTATAATGGCGATTCAATGAAAAACATAGCAAACTGTTAACGATAGAGTCAAGTTTTGGCAAATGTCTACTTTCATAGCTCGAGCTTTATTAGAGCTTTGTAAGATCCGCCGTGTAGGGGAGCGATGCACGTTTATAATTTATCCACCGTATTATAATTTTACTGCAGTTTTTTTCATACAATATTTTTTTTGGATCACTTCATTGAAAATTAAGGGATATAAATGAACAAAGTACTCCACTTTGGGAAATTTATTCCGTTAGAACTAATAAATTAAAGATATTCCACTGTAAAACTAATTACATACACCGTTCACTTAAAAAAAAAAGTCAAATCGTTTTCTAAGGTCATTAACATACACTGCTGGACAATTGCTAAGGACGGATAACACTATCATCCATAGCAACCACAAAATGAAAGGAAGCAAAATGTGGAAAATTAGAATAAGTGCGGGATATTAGTACGAAGAAGTATCAGTATGCAAATTTTTTTCCCACGTCTGTTCATCACGTGATAGCGTTCATAAGAGCTTTAAAGGTTTTGACGCGTGTGGACAGTTGTTGTTTCAAGTCAAGGTTTCACATGAAATATTTAATAGACGAACTTCAAATTTTTGGCATGTCTTCCCGACATCACATAGATGATTTTATGCGTGGCCGAATTATTGGAAAGATCGAAAAAGGGCAAAAAATAACAGATGTTGCCAGGGAGTTCGACATCGCTCACAGCGTTGTTTCACGACTGTGGAAGTCATTTAAAACTACTGGAATGTGTAGTAGACGGTACGGGGGAGGTCGTGTTAGAAGTACGACGCCTGCAGAAGACAGATATATCGTTCTATCAGCAAAAAGGAACAGGCGCACCACTGCTCAGCAGGTGGCAAATCAGTTTCTTGCTGCCTCAGGAAAGCAGATCTCCCGAAAAACTGTTGCCAGACGTTTGAGGGGAGGAGAACTATACGCACGCAGACCTGTTGTGTGTGTCCCATTGACCAGACAGCACCGTACTGCTCGTTTGCAATGGTGTCGTGAGCATCACAATTGGACTGAACAGGACTGGGCATGCGTACTATTCTCAGATGAGTGTAGGTTCAGTCTGTCATCGGATTGTAGACGCCAACTCATCTGGCGCGAGAGTGGTACTGCTTATCGTCCAGAAAATATCCAGGAAAAGGACCGATATCCGACATGCAGTATTATGGTGTGGGCCGGCATCATGATCAATAGCCGCACGCGCCTACATGTGGTTGCGAATGGGACTATGACGGCCAACGATACATTGATGAAGTTCTACTTCCTCATGTTCGTCTTTTCCGTGGTGCTGTCGGTGATAAATTTGTTTTTATGGACGACAACGCAACATGTCATCGAACACTCGCTGTTCAGGATTGTCCAGACAGCGAGGGTATTCAACGTCTCGTATGGCCAGCGCGTTCTCCGGATCTAAAACCCATTGAAAATGTGTGGGATGCTTTGTGGAGCAAGTTGCTGGTCTAAACTATCCTCCGACAAACAAGAACACCCTCATCCGTGCACTCACAGAAGAATGGGATAAATTGCCTCAACAGCTGCTGGATAATGTTGTGCAAAGTATGGTACGACGTGTGGAATGTTGCATCACACTCCACGGTGGACATATCCCGTTCTGATACCTTTCTTTAAGGTGCCTGCTGACTTTTAGATGCATTGTTCCATTTCTCCGTGGTTCGAGCCCAGTACCACTAAAGACCCGCCGTGTAGGGCAGCGATGCACGTTAAATCTGTCGAGAGCTGAAACGTCCTCCCGTTGGTGTGGTGTGGTAGTTAGGAGAGGGGGGTGCCAGCTCAGGTGTCGTCCACGTCACTTGACCATGGTTCAAAATTACGTGGTCCGTCGCCAAAAGCCCACGTGTAGCTGAACAGTGCGACGTTAATATTTAATCAATCAATCCAGATCAAATGAATATTTTTTTTTCTTTCAGATGTTTCACAGCTTTTGTACTTTCCAGAACAATAAATATTCTTTATTCTAATGTCTGAACAGTGTGGCAACTATATTTTATCCTACTAGGCCTCGTGTCTCACTTAATGTTATGCTACATAGCAATTTATGATCCGTCCTTAGCAATTGTCCAGCAGTGTACAAAAACATAAGACACTTATATTTTGACATAAACTATTTTTTCGGGACAAAAATAATAATCTTTGCAATACGCTGAAAACGCAATATCTGCTACAAAACTGTTGGGCTTCCCTGCTAAAATACTCATCATAGAACCCGTGTTGCCATATATCTTGGAAGAGTGGATTTCAAAGAATATTCCTGCTAAGTATTGGTAGAATATTCCTTCTAAGTTGGTGTGGTGTGGTAGCTAGGAGAGTGGTTCTAGCTCAGGTGTCGTCCACGTCACTTGACCATGGTTCAAAATTACGTGGTTCGTCGCTAAAGCCCTCGTGTAGCTAAACAGTGCGACGTTAATATCCACTCATTCATTCATTCTCTCATTCATGCCATATGTACGAGAGCGTGAACTTGGCGCGGAACACACATTTCGGATAGAAAAAATTCCTCCATTTCTTATAAAAAATTGTTACATTGTAACTCATGCATTTATTTATAATATAGTGTTTTTAAAATATATAATAAATAATTAGTTTTTCCTTTTAACATGTGAAGGGGTAGCTCATTTAGCATTACGGTATAGGGGAAAAAATGCAAAACACATTTTATAAAAGGAAAAAAAAATGTGTGAGCTCGGATAAAAATGAGTAGTATGATAAAATAAGTGATTCTCTACAGGATAGTGTAGCCAGAATATATATATATATATATATAAAATTAATGTTTGAGTACTTTTATAACTGAAAAAATATTCCGAATTGGGCCTCTATTCTTTAACATTAGCGGAAGATAGATAGCCTTATAGCTATCAGAAGTTGCCACTTGTGAATTTTCAGGATAATTTAGAAAAAGTTCGAAATCTGTATGTGGTTTTATCCTTCATAAGGATTAGAGAAATTATCCGTCGTGTGTGTAAAAACATCGTACATTAACATTTATTTTGAATTTATTATTATGAAATCACTGCTTTTAGCTGCTTTATAAATTGTTAAAACCTATTGATTGCAACGACACAGAATTGCACCTTACATATATTAGTTTCGAATTCTATCCCAAAGAGAAAAATTTTGTCAAATGGTGAAACATTTCTTTGCTTAAACTATTTAATTACGCTTCATTTTCAACTTCTTTATCTTATGTTTTTCGGCTAGAATTATTTTACTATTATTAAGTCACTCATTTAGACCTTGTGAATGGACTACGTGTTGAGTTCACACGATTGAAAATAGGAGGAGTCTCAAGTTGTCATTGACACATTGTTTCGATGAAAAGAATGAATTTTTTCCCCTTTAAAAATTAGATAAACAGAGTTTTTTTGCGTGTGTGTTGGTTGCAGTTTTATTCATTTGTTCAAGTGTTGAGATGATTTGACATACATATGTTACATTTTTTTAAAAATGTTTAGAATTTTAAAACTGAAATGGAGTTAAGTTCCTTCCTCCGTAAGTTTGTCTGTGATCATGTTTTATCAAAAAATTTGTAAAGACGTTTGGGCCCGATTCCCTTTAGGTTAAAAATATTTTTCGATTGAGGGAGAGTCTACTTAAAGCTTCTTTTTTTACACGCTTTTATAAGTTTCACTTTTATGTAACGGAATCTTTGAACTCGATTTTTACCCACTTTAGTTTAGATTAATTCGGAATTTTGCACACTTGTCTAGGACTGATGACAATACAAGAATTTCATAATTTTGTTTCATTGTCCTGATCAGGATAGTCAGGAATAATGATTTTGAGATTTGGTGACTAATTACATATTCCATTTCCAGATTTGACGACTAAAAGACTGTTACAACCCTATAATAGCGAAAATGTTTGCGTCAGCCACATTTCTCACCATAATATAAACAATTTTCCAGTTTTTCTGAAAATGGAAATATAATTAAATTATAATATTAAAGTCGTATTGTAGCTTTAGCGTCGAAATACATTATTATGGCATTCAGTATATTGTTATTGTATGAGGGGGTGCGATGAAAATTATGACTGAAAATTGGGTAGCAAATATAGAAAGTTTGAGAAGCACGGTTCTCACCCGCTCAACTAAGACAAAGTCGATTTTTCTCTTGTCTGATTTGTGGAATCAAACATCAGTCATAGCTTCATTTTACCAAAACAGCTGAGAATTGATTCAGAGGTTACCGGATTAAAAAAATAATTTCTCTCAAACTCTTCGATTCAAAAAGTGTACTTTTACGTCTAATAATGATGCAAGTTTCAGAGAGAATATGGAGCTCTTTTTAGTGAAAATAATATCATTGACTTACACCTTCTTTTCGCATGAAATATTTGAAACTTTGCTCTTCCAGTTTTCCTTCAGTTGGCTGATCCTACATTTTGCAAACCAGGCCCGAATCGACGCACTGACAGGATGCAAATGGGTACTCTAAAAAATGACGTATTTAAGATTAATTCATCAATCAATAAATGATAGTTTAAAAAAAACTAAAAGTATGCATGATTTTTTTTATGTTTAATCGAACTAAAAAAAAAAAATAATTCTTAATATAGAATAACATGATTAACGAATATAATATATATATATATATATATATATATATATATATATATATATATATATATATATATATATATATATATATATTAATGTCTTTGGGGTAAAAGCGTGGGGTGCCCTATATCAATTGTTATAATTTCTTACTAGTTCTGTTCGGAAATGCTGAGTTAGTGTAAAATGTAGTACAAAGCACCCCACGCTTTTACCCCAATGACATTAATTTTCTCGTTAATCATTTTATTCTTATATTAAGAATTATTTTTTTTACTTTTTAGTTCGATTAAACATAAAAGCGTGTTTTTTAGTTTTTTCACACTATAATTTTTACAAGACACATTTCGCTGCCGCTGTAGCCTAATAGCCGCGAACTCGTGGCCGGCTTTGTTGAAACCTTGTGCAATTCAAGACCCACCGTGTAGAGAGACACGTTAAATTAGTCGACGCTCAAAGTCCTCCCGTTTGCGTGTGGTCCTCGTCACTTAACCATACTTAAAAATTACAAGGTCCGTCGCCAATAATCCTCATGTTGCTTCCTTCTTTCCTTGTGCGACATAAATTAAAATAAAATCGATATCTTTCGAATCATGAGCCAATCAACTCCATTTCTTCTACGTCTTTTTTTTCACTTTCTCGTTTGCTTCTTGGTATTGTTAACCAATCATTTTGTTACCTAAGCAATTACCTAATTTTATTTTATTTTGCACACTGTAATAAAGTATTTTTAAGTGATTTGTAGAATGCCCGAAATGTGAAGCGGTAGCTTAGTGGTAAGGGCCATGAATTCGTGGTCGCTGTTGTCAAGTCGCGGGTACGAGCCCTAATGCCACTGAAGCCCGTTTTATAGAGGAGTTGGATGCATGTGAAATCTGACGTTGCTGAAAGTCCTCAAATGTGTGTGATGTGGAAGTTCGGAAATTGGATTGCCAGCTCAGGTGTTGTCCTCGTCACATTGACGGTAATTCACAATCACGATGTCTGTCGCAAAACGCCCCCGTGTTGCTTTAGAGTATGTCGTTAATGAAAAATAAAACACAGTTGTAAATTTCTGAAACTGCAAAATAAAATCTGACAAATATATTTTGGAATATATTATGTTGTTTTTCGACTTTGAATTCAATTTCTTTCGAAATAAATGATGCATTAAAAACAATGGTTTTTCTTTTTAATGTTCTGAGTTTCAAAATTCACTGTGTAATGAGATGTGCATTGATTTACTATAGTTACAAGTCTGACCGACTGTAGTCTTTGTTTTAGGTTCCTGTTAATAGATTTTAAAAATAAACCTTCTCTAAAGTTGTGTGTTACTTGTATGTTTTTATCTTGGTAAGAAAGCAACATGTTTATATTTCTACTTTTTGAAAGAAAACTATGAAAGTTGTAATGCATCTGTTTTATTTGCATATTTTCTGATTATGCTGTCAGTGTTAATAAAGAATAAGACCTTATCCTTTATTGATAGTTGAGAACTGTCATTTGTAAAACTACTGACTTAATCTACTAAAAACCTTCTTTATCCATGAATTATTTAAATTATATTACAGTTTATCTTTTTTAGTGGTAATATTTTTAATGGGAAGGGGGTATAATGTAACCAAGTGGTAAATTTTATTATAGATAAATAAATATTAACTGAAAATACCTAATGTTTAAAATGTATCATTTTCTTACAACCAGATAAATAATGATTCTAATTCCACCTTTAATTTTTGTCTTTCTATTGAATGAGAATTTAAGTTTTTTTTTAATTATTTTCTATTTATGTTTTATGTGCTTTATCTTTCAGCCATTTTTTGATTTTAATGCTGCATTGAATGTTTGATGTTACTCCCATACAAAAAGTTAACACTCTGCCTCTTTATGCATTGCTCCTCAAGTTTCAAAAACCAAATTTGTGGAGGTAAGAATTAAGTTTTTGAAATCTTTGTATTTATTATAAATAACCTAATACTTTTTCTTAATGATTAATTATTTCAATTAGGATCCGATCTTTATGTGGATTTTAAGTGTAAATAGCCAATTATTTGTTGCCAATAGCTTTGTTGTACAAACCTATTGGTATCAGATTTGCTTTCTAGTACATTTAATAAACAATCAGTCCACTGCTTAATAATTTATTCTTCTTTATTTTAAAAAGTTAAAAGAAAGAGCTGCTTTGTTTTAAGTTCCTTAAATCATTTAAGAAAGAAGTCATCCCATGAAATTATTTTGTGTATTTTAAGACCATGATTAGCATTATATGCATTAGATTAATTAGACTGAATGTTTCTTATGTAGAAAGAACACTTTGCATTTGTTGTCAAAAATATTCTTTGTCAATTTTTAACATTGTTTATTTCTGTTAAAACAAAGATTCATAAATAATTTTTAATGCTTTAGAGTTGTGTTTTTAGGGTTCACTTTGAAGTGAAAGGACGAGGTGACTTTTGTCCCAAGTGTGCTTTTTCAAAGGCCTCAAAATTCCGATTGTTAGCACCTGGTCTGCACATATGGACAAAAAGAAGCCGGTCAAACGGCCTCGCATGGATACAATACCTAGTAAGTTTGTTTTTACTATTTTAATATTGATTGTTGTAATGATAAATAAGTCTAATTGTGGATTCGCATTGTTTCACAAGAAAAGAAATTTACGATTTTAGATTTAAATTTTATCTCAATGTGTTGTGATATTGTTAATTGTGTGTGTGTTGTGTCGAATTCTCTTGTATTCTAAATTTACCACACTTTTCAGTTATTATTTCAATTAAGTCGAAATTTCTAGGAGTGGCTTAAAACATTTGATTTGATTTTTTTTTATTAAATAGTTATGGGTTTTTTTTAAATTAGGTAATTTCCTCTTTAAAATTTCCTCTTTTTTAACAGTAGTTATATGTGTATGGAAAAGTATGTCGCTGTGTGTGAATGTGTTATGTTTCAGAATGTTATTTTTGGGTAACAGAACATTGCCCCAATTTCTGTGTATTAATCCATGTCCTCAGTGGTTTTGTTGTCCATTAACAAATATGTTTGAAATGAAATATATTTTTAACTGAATGCTGTGATTATAAAGGGCGAGTAAAAATCAAAAAGATTTTTTGGACTAAATTTAATAATTTTTATAGCAGTATAGCAGAATGTAATTTTTTGTATTATATTAGGTCATGTTACATGTACACTAATTTCTTATTGAAACTGTTAAACTGCTTGTTTGCTGAATTAATATTCTTACTTATTTGTAATTTTTAAAAACAATTCTGAAATATTTTTTATTTCTGCTTATCTTTCAGATACCTCTTTACTATCCTGTTATATTCCTATTATTCCCCTTTTCTTACCTTGTAGTTTTACTGACTACACTCAACTTCCTATATTAAGCACTTTTCTAAAAGCTCTGAATTCTGTTGGAGGATAATATATTTTTTTAAACTTTATTCTAAATCATTGTAAGAAAAGCACAATAACCCATTGTTAAAAAGTTATGCATAAATAGGTGAGAATTTTTAACAGATTTGTTTTATTTAAAAAGGGCTGTGGTAGTTTAGTGGTTACAGTCATGAACTTGTGGCCGGCCTGTTGTGAGTCTGAGCCCTAGTGCCACTGAAGACCCACTTTGTAGTGGGGCTGATACACACATTAAATTTGTTGAGGCTTAAAGTTTTAATGTTGGTGTGGAAGTTTGGAGAGGGTGTGCTAGCTCAGGTGTCGTCTTTATCACTTGCCCATGGCTCAAAATTACTAGATCTGTCACCAATAGCCCTCATGTTGCTCTTAATTTTTTAAACTAAGGGCTACTTGGTCATTGAAAATGAATATTGCTTTTGGTAAATTTTTAAATTCTCTAAGTCTATCATTCTAGTACAGTGGTCGCCAAACTTTTCGACCTCACGGACCAGTAAATTCATAATTTAAATCCTGCGGACCACTAATAGGATTTTTTAAGTGTTAAATATATTTAGAAAAAAATTGTGATATAAGAACACATAAAATGAAACTATTAATTATAGTTAAAGTATGAAAGCTTTATTAATAAACCATAATAAAATAAACAAAAACTGTAAAAACAAAACAATTAAAAAAAGGTTTAAGTATATCAAACTTTTAGCATTATACATTCCTAGTGTGATGGATGTTCCTGCTTACTTGAAATAAGATAGTGGATATTTGGATCCAATGTTATTACGGCAAGACGGAGAACAGCATTTATTTCAAGCTGAGATCGGTACTGTGTTTTAATGGCTGGGACAGATGAAAAGGCCTTTTCACATAAATAAGTTGTCAATTGAATCAGAATTTTCATTGCCTGTTCACTAAGAAACAAGTTATATATTTAAAAAAAAAATTTTAAGTCAATTCTTGCGTTGAATGGATGAATAGAAAGTATTTTATTAACGATTGAAAAGTTGAATAGGATATATATATATATATATATAGGGAGAGAGTGAACTAATAGTGGGAATTGAAAAAAGAGCATGTTTTGTCTGCATTGATGTAACAATGCACATCCGGTTTGGCTGAAAAACATGTTTTTGAGGCCAACTTTTATCTTTGTTTTAATAGTTACATTGTTACAACAATAGACGAATCTAAGTTGGGGTCAAAAACCGATAATTAATTTAATTTAGTTTAATTAATATTTGAAAAACTGTATTAACATCAAGTGTTATCCATTGCAAGTTTAAAAAAATTTATTTGAACTTGATTGGATGAAAACAAATTATTTTATTAATGATTGAAAATTTGAACAAGATAAATAAATAAATAAATATATAGAGGGAGTAAGCTAATAGTAGGAATTGAAACAGTATTAACTTTTTATGGAAAGCCAAAACTGAGATCTTGATATGGTTAAATGAAATTTAAATTTGAGAGTTTCATTGGATGCCTACCTTTAAATACTTTAACTGATAAACATATGTGATGCACAGGAAAATGAAACATTAAAAGAGTGCAAAACAAAGCGAGACAAAACATGTAGCTAAAACAATGCACCTACAACAGTACAATTTATTTACCATGGCATTATTCTATGAAGTAGCATTTTTTGTAACTTTTCACGTATTGTTATGAATTGAATTTTGTTTCAATGCATCCTAAAACATAACTTAAGGTGATGAGTATGTATATTGCACATTTTTGTGGGGACGATCGAAATTTTCTCGTAGACCACCACTTTGGCAATCTCTGTTCTAGTATGATTTTTCTTGTATTTATTGCAAACGAAGATCTACTTTGCATCTGATTTGAGAAGGTAGATATTTTTTCTTTTGAACAGATTACATATGTAATAACATGTTTAAATGTGAAAGAGAAGAAAATACATTTAACAAGATTTTATTATTTTCATTTTCTGACAATAGATAGTGCAAACATTTATGTACAACTAAAATATTACTGCTATTACTAAAAATGTTAAGGACATTTGTTTCATGTTTTTATAAAAGTCTATGTAATCTGAAGAAAATCAGCATGAGTTCCTTCAGATGCAAATGTCCTGAATTTATAAACAAATTCAGTTATTACTCATTGTATTCCTGTTTTGTTTAGCTATAAGAGACTGTCAAGAACTTCATTTCTCATGTTGAAATTACCCAATGTGTTCCTCATTTGGATCAGGTTTGGCAAAATAATTACCTAATTTTCTGGCCATTTTTTTACGCTTTATTAATTCTACAATTAGAACTGCATAATTTTTTTAATGTCTGCACGAGATTAAATCCTGACTTTTTTTTCTATATATACATATAGCAAAATAGCTGTATTAGGTATAAACGGTAGCTTTTGGAAGTATAGCCATAAGACTATTTCTCTGAAAAATGTAGCATTCTTGGCTTTTCCTGGAAATCTCAATCTATATTTCGCAAATGCAAAATTAGAGCATTTTCTAATGAGCTTGCTTTGAAAGTTCTTTATTCTGCTGTTGTCCACTTGAATCTCAAATATTTCAACCTTATCTGGGACCCCTTATTGCAAAAGATAAAATAAAAATTCTTGAAAACAGGCAAAATGGGTTACTTGATTTATTAAAAAATATATATTTGCAGGATTTATTTTCCTCTCATCTACGTAAAGTGTTTGGAATTACGAGATCTTGTCTTATATTCTTTTTTTATAAATCATCAATAATATAATTGACCACATTGATATTTTAAGTAATATTCATTTTTCTGTACGATCAAGAAATTTGATAAAGTAATTCTTATTCGAAGGTATGATATTCAGATGCAATTATAGTGTTACGAATTTTGTGTAAATAGTGTAAATAATTTGTATTTGAGTGTTAAATGCATTTATATTACTCTATGTTGAATTTTTTTACATGTTCAAATTGTACTATTCACAAGCAATGCCGCCCCTTACGTCATAATGGTGATTTAATGAGAACTTGGTGACTTTGGCGTCATTGGTAACCATGTTGGTGAGTTCGGAACCCTCTAGAATCTTCTAGAAAGTAGTAGATCTCTCCACTAATGTCACGAGTGGTTATATTTGTGGAAGTTTCTGTCGCGCCTGTAAAAAGATGCTCGCCGGTACGGCAATGAGTCTTGATTAAGCCAGCGAGTAGTGAGGATTGTTTTGACTAGCGATTAGCTGGGCTGTGCTTGTGAATAATCTTTGCATATGTGTATTTAAAACGCTGGTGATTGTGTTTTATTGCTGTCAAAGGTGGGAAGACCTTCGGATATTTATCCTGTGAATATTGCTGCTGAATCCTGTATTTAAAGGATTGGATTTTCGCTAATAAATTCACATCGCTCTTAAAGAACTGCTTATTTCACTTGTGATTGTTTTGCATAAAATCCTCGAATCCGGATCTACGTAACAGTTTGGTGTCAGAAGTGGGATTTTATGCCAGTAACAAGAGCGATGGATGAGCAACTGAAGGCTCTGTTGGAAGGCATCAATGCCTTGAAAATCGGCCAAGATATGCAGAGAAGCCAAGAGGAAATGAAAAAAGGTCAAGAAGAGACTAAGGAGAGAATGGAGAATATGCAGAAAGGCCAAGAGAGAATGCATAAATGTCAGGAAGACCCCAAGAATGGTCTGGAAAAGAAAATCGACAATGTTGAAGAGAAAATCAATAGTGTAGAGGAAAAAATGGCATTGAAAGTTGAAGAAAAAATTGCAGTAGTTGAAGAGAAGATATAGTGGAAAGTAGGGGAAGAAATAGAAAGAGTTAAAGAGCAAGTTGAGGAAGGAATTGAAGGAGTGGCTGAAAATGTTAGCCTTATATCACAGCCAATGGAAGATCTTGAGAAGAAACTTCCAGCTGGCGGAAATGAGATCAAAAGCAAGAGTGTGTCTGTGTCTGCCTTTCCAGAACCTGTGCTTGCTTCTCCTGTGACTGTTTTTACAGGGCCAGTGAAACTGTCAATCTATGACGGAAAAATGAACTGGGAAGTATACAAGACGCAATTTTCCATAATTTCTGAAGCCAATGGATGGACCGAAAGGGTGAAAGTATGTCAGGTAGCATCATCCCTTAGAGAAGAAGCTGCTGAAATACTGCAGACTCTTCCAGACACAGAGCGACTGAATTTGAATTCCCTTTATAATGCTCTCTATTTTCGGTTCGGCCAAAAATACTCCAAGAACTACGCACGTCTGCAAATAAAAACAAGACTCCAGAAAACCGGAGAAAGCTTGCAGGAGTATGCCTCTGAAGTAGAAAGGCTCGCCAGTTTGGTTTTCTCCGACCACCCAGCGACTGTGCGAGAAGTTATCTCTTTACAGTATTTCGTGGAGGGCCTGAAGGAGGGGTAAATTCAGAAGGCTGCAAGAATGGCAGATGATCTTAAATCTGCACTGATATATGCCCTGAAAGTGGAGGTCGCCAGTGAAGCCAGTTGCAGAGACAGCCATTCCGTCCGAGGAGCTAGAGTAACTGAGATGCGCCCTGTGAATCTCCATGGATGAAGGAGGTTGAGAAACGGAGAGAGAAAATTCAAGCTTTAATGGCTCAATGTCAGAACCTGAGGAGACGTAGAATCATGTGTTGGGGGGTGCGGTGGAGCAGGGCATCTGAGAAGTAGCTGCCCTCGAATAAATAAAGATCACAACATCGTGCTAGGGGTGCGGTAGAACCGGGCATGTAAGAAGTAACTGCCCTCGAGTAAATCGAGAAGATCCTTGTCGTACAAGTGTAACAGAATCAAAGAAAGTGTGTAGCAACTGAAAAGGATCAGCAGATGAAAAGGGAGACTTTGGCATTGGACCCGTGGAGTGATGAGAGCATCCGAAAAGATCTACTGGCTGATCCTGAAATAAAACCAACCATAGAATTCAAAAAGTCGTCTGACGAAAAGTCCAGCTGGCAAACAGCTTGAGAGTCGAAAAGAAATTTGGCGTGATAGATCCTATAGTCCGCCAAGTTACAACGCCATCAACTTTGGCATTGGACCCATGGAGTGATGAGAGCACTCGAAAAGATCAACTGGCTGATCCTGAAATAAAACCAATCATAGAATTCAAAAAGTCGTCTGACGAAAAGTCCAGCTGGCAAGACATCGCACCTTTCTATCCTACAACGAAGCGTTACTGGGCTCTTTGGGAATCTCTCCATCTGAGAAATGGTGTTTTATATCAAAAATGGGAGTCTGACGATGGAAAACCATTCAGGTGGCAATTAATACTCCCAAAGACAAGAGTTTCAACAGTCCTTAAGGAACTCCATGGCAGCCCAACAGGAGGTCATTTTGGTGTTATGAAGACCTTACAAAAAATTTGTGAACGCTTCTACTGGAACAATGTGCAGAGTGACGTGGAAAAGTGTTGTCGCACATGTGATCCCTGTGCTGCACGGAAAGGTCCCAGAAAACGCGCTGACTAGAGGAAGACTGCAGCTGTATAATGTGGGAGCGCCTTTCGAACGAATAGCTTTTGACATCCTAGGCCCACTTCCGAGATCATCAGATGACAACAACATCCTGGTGGTGATGATGGACTACTTCACTAAGTGGCCTGAAGCCTATCTTATTTCCGACCAAGAGGCCTAGACTGTTGCAGAGGTTCTAGTTCAACACTGGATCTCACGATTCGGGGTCCCTCTTCAACTGCAATCGGAGGTTCAATCTGCTGTTCAATCGGATTATCCCGAACAGCCTCTCTCTCCTGGTATCCAGTAATCAACAGGACTGGGACAAGAAATTGGCCTATTTCCTGCTTGCCTACAGGAATGACGTTCACGAGACCCCTGGCTATTCACCATCCCAGATGTTCTTCGGACGAGATCTTCGTCTGCCTACAGATCTGTTCAGCCAGCCACCAGATGCTCCCTTGGAGCTTGAGGAATATGTCAACAAACTCCAGGCACTGATGAAAGAGATGCATTATCTGGCTAGGGAGGAAATTGGCATGGCTTCCGAGAAGATTAAGACCCGCTATGACGCAAAAGCAACCGTACAAGACTTACATGAAGGCAACAAAGTGTGGTTATGGAAATCCGAAATGTTGCAAAGGACTCTCTCCGAAGCTGCAGATGAACTGGGAAGGTCCTTACACAGTCCTAAAAAGACTGAATGACGTTGTGGTGCGGATACAGAAATCACGACACTCAAAACCACAGGTAATACATTACAGTAGGCTAGCCCCTTAGCTTGGCCAAGATGAATAAGATCCTTAAGTTCAGACCATGATCATTAATTATTTTGTAAATAATGTAAATTATTTCTCTTTTCTAATTCCTTAGTTTTATTTTAATATTGGAATTTATGTTTACATCTCTTCATGTGCTTTGAATTTATTTGTATTGTATATGCTGTGGAACACATTTGTTACTTTATATGTGATTATTATGCGAGTAGTTTGCCTGTACATGGGTGGCCGCGGTAGCCGAGTGGTATAGGTATCGGATCGTGGCTTGCCTTGTCACGAATTCGAGCCCAGTACCACTGAAGACCCGCTGTGTAGAGCAGCGATGCAGGTTAAATCTGTCGAGAGCTGAAACATCCTCCCGTTGGTGTGGTGTGGTAGTTAAGAGTGGGGGGGTGCCAGCTCAGGTGTCGTCCACGTCTCTTGACCATGGTTCAAAATTACGTGGTCCGTCGCCAAAAGCCCTCGTGTAGCTAAACAGTGCAACGTTAATATTCAATCAATCAATTGCCTGTACATGGATGTCTCTTACTCAAGGATTGTACTGCCCGGGACGTGCAGTCTTTGATGGGGGGGGCAGTGTTACGAATTTTGTGTAAATAGTGTAAATAGTTTGTATTTGAGTGTTTAATGTATTTATATTAATTACTCTGTTATATTTATTTCATGTTAAAATTGTACTATTCACAAGCAATGCCGCCTCTTACGTTATAATGGAGATTCAATGAGAACTTGGCGGTAGAGTCAAGTTGGCATTATTTTTGGCGACTTTGGCGACCATTTTGGCGTCATTGGTAACCAAGTTGGCGTGTTCGGAACCCTCTGAAATCTTCTAGAAAGTTGAACTCTCCACTAATGTCACGAGTGGTTATATTTTGCAATAATTTGGGCAGTAAGAAAGTTTTACTTATACTTGAAAAATAGAAGATTTACATTGATAACACGAATCGTATATAAATCTTGGGTAGCTATTTTTGGATCAATGAGAAGTTTACAAGAGTTGACAGAAACTAGGCTCTTACAATTATGCATTAATTTTAAAATCACTTCAGTGTAATGTCGTATTCTGTAAAACTACTGAACATGGAAGTGCAGACTTTCTTTCACAATAATTAAAAGCATTGCAAGAACTACAGGTGAAAGATGACATCACAATATTCCAAATGTCCCAGATTGAAACATTACTTGTTACTTCGAAGGAGTGACGACAGGAGAATAATAGAGATAAAGAACTTGGCCAACTCTTAAAATCCTTAAGAGAATTTAAAAATTTACAGGGAAAGGAAGCCCACACACACACACACAGTATACCATTGAGGGTCGTTGTATTATGTACAGACAAAAAGCTTGTATTCCAAAGAAATTTAAAAAAAATATCCTGGAAAAGTTACATAGTAGTAGACACGTAGAAAAATGTTTAATGGGATATATATATATATATGAATAAAAATACTGAAGAAACTATGAAAAATTATGTCCACTATGCCAGACATAAGACTGATCCCCACAAAAGCTAAAGTTCGTTGCTGGGAATATCCCAGTATGATTTGGGAATGCATTTATATAGATTTTGCAAGACACATTTTTGAACACTTTTTTTTATGATCTTTGATGTTGAATGATTAGAAGTATATTTCATAAAGGTAACCACAATTAAGAAAACCATTGAATGCCTTCGAGATAGTTTTGCAAAATTCAGATTACCACAGGTACTTATCAGCGATAATTGGTCTCAGTTTACATCCTATGAGTTCCAGAGATTTATGCAAAGAATGGTGCAATGCACAAAACTAGTGCACTTTTCAAACCTTCTAGTAATGGACACACAGAACCCTTTGTTGCTACTTTAAAAAGAGCTATGCCAAAATATGAAGGTACTATACAACAAAAGCGGAATATATTTTTACTACAATACTGAAAAGCTCCTGATGTAATTACAACACATGTTAGCCATGTTATTCCTAAAAAGAGACATTAAAACCAGAATAGATTTACTTTTACCCGAGATGAAAACAAAGATTCAAGGTAGATTAAGAAAAGAATTTCGAATTCCAATATAGGAAATTTGATGTTGGAGATGAAGTGGCTGTGAGAGTTTGCAGAGTAGCTAATACCAGATGGAAATTTGGTACCATTGTAAACGAGGATGGTGTACTCCACTACACCATCGATGTTCAAAGAACCATGGTGAGACAACATATTGAGATCAGATCTGTCCAGTGGGTGATCAAGTGCAGGAGAATGTCATGTTGTTGTTGCTAATGCCACCTGTCTGATGTAGTCAGATCGAGGCCCACAAAATTCATCATGGCAAGGGGCTAGTTGTACGTCTGTCATTGTCCATAGCCTTGAGCACCATACAGGTGACAGAACGATTTTAGCTTGGTTTCATTGCAATTTTGATGGAGAACACCTTGGGGGGAGGGTCTGGGGCCTCCCACCTCTCATCCCTTGCCACCAACTTCACGAGATTACTTGTAGCTCAATGGCTGTTTAGAGTACCCTTATGTTGCAAAGGCACTATACATTTACAAGCATTTATGTTATCTGGGATTCAAACCCAGGCCCTACGGCACAGCAGTCAGAGTCGCTTACCACTATACCGGATGGGCGATGGAGAATTTCATTTAAATATTCACCAGAGATTTCTAGCCGCAGAGGATCGAGGAAGCAACCCAAACAACCCAAATCGTCAGCATGGGGAAACAGCAGAAAATCCTTCTGAATATCTGAATAAGGGATTGTGGTCATCTTCCGTACTAGAAGTACCATCAACTGATTTTGCAGTTTCAGAGAGGCCATTACCTAGGTGTTCCTGGAGAATCCTCCTCCCAAGAGACTTGATCTTTAAGGAGGGTGGAGATGTAATGTATTTAGCTGTAACCATTTCTAAGATTGATTACTGTAACTGTAATGGAATCATTCAGAATGTGAATCCCGCCCTTTAGAATAGAATGCATAATTAATCTTTGTTTGTAACTGCACCGTGAATATCGCAATGTAATAAATTTGTTTAAAAAGTCATATGCAGCTGATCATTATAAACTCATATAAAACATAGCACTTGCAAATTATTGACTCCCAGTAAAATTGAGTTAAAATGTGCATGGCGTTCACTAAAGTTTTCATTTTGAAATAGAACCACATACTAATTTTTAGGTGTACAAAACGGTTTCAATTCTAAGTTTTAAAGGCTCAGAACTCTAAAATAAAAAGAAAAAAAACTAATTGCATTTAATCATGTATTCTTCAATTTTGTACACTAGTATACGTAACTTGAACGAATTATGTTAAATCAAAATGATGCATATAAAAAGAAATAAAATATTTATTTTCAGTTTGTAAGACTTCGTGTAAAAGCAGAACTAGGCGTAATTGGACCTTATTTTATGAAATATTTGTTCATGTTAAATATTTTTAGTTTAATCTTTTAAATTAAATGTGAAATAAATGTATTTAAAAAAAAAAATTTGTTTCAGTTGGTGCCCGTGCTCCGATTCCAAATGGACCCATGCATACACGGCCACTTGTTGCTCTTTTGGATGGAAGAGATTGTTCTGTTGAAATGCCCATACTTAAAGATGTGGCAACAGTAGCTTTCTGTGATGCTCAATCAACACAAGAAATTCATGAAAAGGTGCATGTTAAAAAATCCTTTGAACTTGTTTTTAGAGAAGGCTTTCCTAGTATTGAATGAAATTACCGTAAATTCTGGTGTATAGCGCACACCTATACTTTCAAGCATCATTTAAAAATTTTTTGGCATATTTGCCGTATAACGCGCACCCGTTTTAAGGAAGAAACCTGACATCGACGTGTGCAATACTCTTATGTTTTGGTCACTTATTCTAGATATTACCCTAAGCTGTAGAAAAAATAGTATCCTTTTAGAACTGCAGCCCTTTAAGTTCATACAGAATGCTATTTCTTTTAAATAAACAGTATTTCGATATAAGGTAGAGGTTTAATTTTTGATACTCCTCTTTTTTGTTGTTGTTTTTAATGCTCTAATATTTATTCCTGGCGTATAACATGCACCCTTAAATTTTGATCTTATTTTTTGTGTTAAAAGTGCACATTATATGCTAGATTTTACGCTAAGTTGGCATTGATGCATTTTTTTAAATTCTGAAGGAATTCGTTTGAGATGTTTTAAAGTGTTAAGACACATTTAAAGTTTAAGTACCATATATATCTAAAATCAAGTCAATCTGTGTATAAGACGAAAGTGAATTTTTTCTTCAAAATTTTACTCAAAATTCTAAACTCGTATATAAACCCAATTTTAAAGTGGAAGAAACCTGTATTATTTGGAAGTCTTGATGAGGGCGCGAAAATGTTGCCAAGAAGTCAAAAAAAGAGTGGAATGTTTTCATATCAAACTGGTGTAAAGTAAAACGCCAACGATGGTAATTTTATTTTTGATAACCCTATCTGCAGCTAACACATTTTTTCCCATTTATTTGTTATCTTGTACAATATCTATGTTAGTCATAGTTTCTGCGCTTTTTTTTTTACTAGAAAAATTAGTGGGAAATGAAGCTTGTAAATAGCACTTAATTGGCGACTTATATCTCATGCCCTGGAGGAAAAGCAAACCTTCAGTAATTAAAATCATTGGAGCCAAAATTAAAATTTAGCAATACTGAAGTGATTCCTTAAGTCACACATTAAAATTGCAAAAATCGCTTTCTTAGGTATGATCAGTCTACAAATTTAAGGGCCTGATTATATTTCTTGTGTGATAGGTTTAATGAATATCCCTCTCCTTTTTTTACATAAAGGAAAAAGTAAAATCTAACTTCAGTATTTGTTACCGGATACAATCTTGCTGTTTTGTTGATTGCATTAATTATGCCAACAAGCATTAGAGGTGCAGCTCTATAAACTTAAATGCAGTGGGTATCGTTTAATTAAACCATTTGCAATGCCACTAGATTTGTTAGAGATGGGGTGTTTGTCTATTTTATTTTTCACTTCTATTGCTGTAAATGTAAAGATAAGCATTGCAAATATTTCCTGTTGCAGTCAGTTGACTTGAATTGAGATGCTACACTAAAGATGTAATTTTTAAGTTTGGGTTACGTTGCATTATGTGAATATAACATCAGTTATTTTGTGTTTAATGAAATGAAATAAAGTTTTGTGATCATTTATTTTATTCAGTTGATGACCATTGGACTATTTGATTTTATGCTTGTATTATTGGGAATGGATTTGTCTGATTTATATAAATTTTTTTATGAAAGGTTGATTTATACAAGAGAGTCAGATGAAGATGAGACAGAATAGCATAGCACAGAAGTTGAAAATGCTGGTAGATTTGTGTATTGAAGCGCCTTGTATCAGAAAGGAATAGCACAACATTTTTCACTATGTAAGTGTCAGGGAGTAAAATCTATGCCTGAATTTCTGCTGTGTGTTGCGAACATCGTATGTCGCACATGCATATGTTTCAGTAAAGTAAACAATATTAAGATGATTGGTTGTCATTGAAAGACAGCAATCGGTCTGGACACTCTCATCATGTAATTACCTCTTTTGTCATTGGTATGATCTGAAAAGGCAAACAATGTAAGACATTCTGCACTTGTTCAGCATTAGTCATGGTACCTCTCACATTGTCCTAACAGAGGATTCAAAATTCCTGAAAATGTGTGCACAATGGGCTCCTCATAGCCTGATGGAAGAGCAGAAATTGAACAGAACGTCAAAATTACTGTGACACCTGGAATAGTATTATGATAAAGAATATCTTTTCCTGTCCCATATTGTTACAGAAGTTGTGAAATATGATGTCATCATTTTGAGCTGGAGAGCAAGTGTCAGAAGCAACATGGATTAACCCCTGCTGAAAAAATCCACAATCATACATGCCAGCTCCAGCGAAGTCATGCTGACCTTTTTCTTTGACTGCAAGGGCCTGATGCTCATTGATTTTCTGGAATACAGCACCACAGTAAACTAGCTGCATGGCCCGGCATTGCACGAGCTATCTCTACTTTTATAAATTTTCCCTTTCTTTCACAAAATCAGAACTTCTAATACTCATTTTCAAAATGACTTCCCACCCCCCCTCCACCGCTTAGCCCGGCGTTGCTCGGGCTTTCTCTTTTCCTCATGCCACCAGCATTTCTGTGTGTGTTTGTACGTGCACAATGTGAGGGATTTCTAAAATTATGTCAAAAAATTTCCCTTTTTCGAAATTTGCTCCATTCCACTTATTTTTGAGTTAAGACGGGTTTCTTTCCCCTCTCTATGTAGCCTAATGAGAAATTGAAAGTTTCTGCCTCCTCAGTTTCGAACCTGGGAACTGCCGTTTCATAAAGCGCAGCCGATTTAACAATCGCACCGTCGGTTCCTTCGGCGAGAAGTATTGAATTGAGCTTTAAAATAAAGGTAGATTTTTTTGAATATGTCATCTCGTTATTCGTTAAAGTAAAAGATTTGTTTTTCGGGCTTCATTTTTATGTTAATGCTTTCAAACTTGATATAAATAATAGACGATGTACTTTTTAGTTAACAAAGAACTCCTTTAGTAATGAAATAATAGAAATATTCCTTTTAAAAAAACATATAGAAATTTGATTTTAATATATATATAAGTAATTAATAAAAGAAATTTGCACATAGCTATTGAAACGATTGCTTTTGTAATCAAAAAGTATGAAACAAGAATAAAGAATATAACTATAATTAATTATTACTGACATTTTAGGCAATTTTTTTCGTTTAATTTTGCAGCCACCGGAAACCCAAAAGTACATTTTTTTTTTTTTTTTTAAAAAGAATAGTTTATGTATGGAACAGAAATTTTCAAAATTACAAAATTATTAGATCGTGTTTTAAAACCTCTGGAAAATAAAAGGTTCGAAAATATGTTTAAAAATTGTAAAATAATTAAATTGAAAGAAAGATAGTTTTTTAACCGTAAATTTTAAGATATTTACGTATAATATTGTTCTACACGCGGGGGGAAAAAAGCATGAACTTTTTTTAGTGCAAAATATTTTTTCAAGCGGAACAACTTATAATTCGTATTCATAAAAAGGAACAGATTTCGACTCAAAATTGTAAAATAATTAAATTGAAAGAAAGATATACACTCAGGAACATTGAAAATAGCGACCCAAGAAGAAAGCATCGGATTGAAATGAAATTTAATACAAATAATGACACAGATGAGAGATTCACTTGATCTCAAAAACAAGAGAATTAAACGAATACAGGGTGTGCAACGACAGAAATACTGGGCAACTTCAATAGCGCGTTGGACCACCTCCAGCTGCAATACATGCCGTAACACGGTCCGGCATTGAGTTGATTAGACACCTTATGTTGTCCTGAGGCAGATGGGCACACAAATCTTGAACAGCCAACTCTAAATCATGTACAGAGTGACACGATGGAATCTGCCGTTTTAGCTGATTCCACACATACTCTACAGGGGACAAATCGGGGGAGCGGGCCGGCCATGGAAGAGTCTGAAATTGACGTAGGAAGTCTTGAGCAACTCTTGCTGTATGCGGACTAGCATCATCTTGCTGGAAAATTGCCCCAAGGAGACCATTTAAGAAAGGTCCTACATGGGGTCGAAGAATATCATCAACGTAACGTTGGCCCGTTAAGGTTCGACGCATCATAATTAAAGTGGACCGGCTATCATAGGCTATAGCCCCCCAGACCATTACAGCAGCTGTGCGGGCAGTGTGACGTAGAACAGTGTGGGGGGAATTGTACCGCTCACCAGTGCGCCTCCACACCCGTACACGGTTATCATCTGTACCAAAAACAAACCGGGATTCATCACTAAACACAACCTTTTGCCAATCTGTGACATTCCACATTGATCTGGCTTGGCACCACTGTAGACGCAGTTGCCGATGTTCCTGTGTTAGAGGGAGTACACGGAAAAGGCGCTTGGATTTAAGATTCTCTTGTGCAAGGTGTCTGGAAATTGTTTGTGGAACAATTGCTACGCCTACGTCTGCACGTATCGTTGAACGAGTCACTGTAGGGTCCACAAGTGCTTGCCGCACGATGCTTCGATCCTCTCTCCTCGTGGTCTTCCTGGTCGCTCCAGACCCGGTTTTCCACGCGTGGGTACCTTCTCGTGTCCACTGCTCCCAAAAATTTCTAACGGCACATTCCGAACGATCCACCTGGCCAGCAACACGGCGTGTCGACCAGTCTGCAGTTTTCATCCAGATGGTCAGGCCTCTCTCAAACTCGCTTAACTGAGAAATGTCTTTTAGCATATTTACCTGGCATGTTTTGCTTACCAGTCTTCCTACAATCGGCGGGTAATCGTCACGTTTATGAATCTTCGAATTTGCGCTGGCTTTTATAGCACCCTCTTCCTGATTGTAGCGCCACCACGGCGTGTATGAGCATGCGTATAGGCACAAAACTTGGATCATTTGCATATCACATTACGCTTTACTTATTTGCAAAGTTTCGCGATTGTACGTAGCTTCCTTCTTGGGTCGCTATTTTCAATGTTCCTGAGTGTATATATAATTTTACTATATTAATTTTTAAATAAATTTATTTATATGCAAAGTTTCGTGGTTTTGTAAAAACAGAATTTTTTTCCTATATTCTCTGCAGATGGCGTCACGATGCATTTTAATGCGTTTTAAGGTTTTTAATTAATATCTTTTTAACTAATTGGAATATCGGAATATAAATGGTCAAAACGGATTTCTCGGATCATTCCCGAAATTTTGATACCTTCTGCTAGTTTCTGCGTCTTGAGGTTCTTGAGAAAATTGGGATATATACATAGATACGTTTGTTTACCTACGAATTTTAATATATAAAATGCTCAGCAGTATGTGGAATTTTTGCAAAAACTCAAATGGGTCCCAAGTCTAAACAAATAGTAATGTTGATTGATATCATCATTCTGTTGCAGAAAATGCCCTTAGATTTTAACGAGGTTGTTAAGACAATGCTGCAGAAGTTTCGCAAGGATGACCTTACATATTTTCCGTACTGTACAGATCTCTCCCCATTTGATTTGTATGTTTTTGGGAGCCCTGAAAAAAAGATATTAGTGGCCATCAATTTGCTTTGGATAAAGATTTATATGCCTGGGTATAATGATAGTTCTTTTACTTCTGCCTTCCCGATTTGTTTCGTTTTCATTCGACTACTTGTAATTACAGTTTTTCAGTCTAACGTTGTATACAAATTTAATCACATCAATTCTAAGCAGATTTTTACCTTTGTTATTCTACTGCCTATTAGGAATCATGCATAATTTGCTGATGTGCATTATAATTTTATATGTATCTGTTCCTGTACATATCATTTCAGAGGTTTCTAAAAATTTCTCACTATATGACATCTTTGATGGTCAATGGTTTTAAACTTAACAATCATGTTTGCTGATGTAACTGGGCGTTACTTCACAATTAATAAATGCATATAATTAAGTTGCCCTTTATCTTCTGACTTCTCAAATTTATTTTCATGATCTTTTTATTCACTGTAACTGCAGATAGATGCACTGTTTGCAGCATATTGTGCAAATTTATGTTATGTCGATTACTATGTATGTGATAGTATGAAATTGTTTTGTTATTGATAATTACTAGAGAAGTATCTCTGACGTATTCTTTTTTTAAATGTTTATCTTATAACGCACTCCGCTATTGACCATCATAATTGCTCAAATCTTAATATTTCTCTTGTATATATTATTTGGCATGTTATTTTTGTACTTCTGATGTCATATAATTTCTATAGTTGAAATAATTGAAGCTTTTTAATCATTTACTGCACTATGAAGTAGAATTCTCAGATTTATTGCTAGTTTTGTTAAAACACTATGTCAGTGTGATTTGCTTCCCATCAATTTAAACATTTAACTATTTTTTCTAACTCTCTGTACATGTAATTTATATATATAGTAAATATCCTCTACAATAGAGACATGAGTCATTATAACTCTCTCTCTCTGTATATATAGGGGTGTATATTATTTATACTGGTGGCTTTTTGTGGTGTCCATGTGCTATTAATTAAAAGCAAAAAAAAAAAAAAAAGATTTATAGAAAATTACTGTTTGATTAGTTTAAAAATATAAACAGTATTTACAAATACAGTAGAATACTAAATAATATTTTAGGGTTACTTCATTTACATTATTATAGAAAGACCACACCCAGAACTGCCTCTGAGTTCATCAACCACACCGACTGCATGTCTTGCCTTAACCAGTCTCTCCCTCTCTTTCTCTAATCCTTATCCTTACAAGAAAGAGAAACCTGTGTATGCGAGAGGGGCTTATATATGTTGGCTTGTACTTGCATCTATTGGATAGGATGTAACCCATTGACTGGGATAATATTTGCATTCCTTATTTAAAATCCTCCGCACCACTAAAAAAGTCTTCAATGCTCAATCAATTAGCACACGAAGAAATGGCAGGCCAAATCTTAGATGGGTTAATGGCCTAGAAAAAGATCTCCTAGTTTTGAGAACTAGGAATTGGAGAACACTAGCAGGAAGAAGGCTGGCCTATATATATATAGAAAAGGCTTCTTGAGAAGGCCAAGACCTCACCCTGGGCTGTCAAGCCACTGTAGAAGGAAGGATTTAAAATCCTTCATATACATATCCCCTTTGTCAAAATAGGATAGCTTCCATATATTAAAAATATAGCCATTATTTAGTTTTATGTTTATTTGAATAATCTTTGTTTATAATTTGTATACATCTTTGTTTTCTATAGTTCCTTTTTGAGCTTTTTATTTATGGTTATCCATTTTGATGTTAAATTCTCTATACTCCAGTTTGCCATAACTGACAGCCTCACCCCCCACACCATTGTGAAAGGTAGAAAATATACTAATCTGCTTGAAAAATAGTTCTATCTTGTTTTGGAGTTTAAAATAAAGAAAATGCATATAGATATTTGTAAAAATTGTGATTTTAAGAATATATGATTTAATCAAATGTTACAAGCATTTTTTTAAAAATTAAAGTGAATGAATACAGTTAAAACAGTGACTTGATGGAATTCAGGTTTAGCTCAAAGTGGTTGTCAAAGTAATATTTTTCATGAGCTTGTTCCGCTTCCATGTCAATTGTGTCATTCTCTTTGCATATCTACATTTAGTCTCATGCTATTTTCGTCCTTTTCGTATGACATTTACAATATGGCTGAAAATGGAATTTCGCCGATCATGCTTTATACACCATCAAAGCAAGGAAAATCAATCAGAAGTGGAGTCTGGAGAAAGATATTGAATGTTTATTCTCAACTTTGAGAAGAAAACTCCTAAAATCTATCAATCAAATTGCTGAAAAGGTTTCACAACTAACTAGAGTTTCCAAAAGAACAATTTCTGATTAAAAAAAAAAAGATATTGTGGTTCCTCCTCATGTTGGCTGAGATGAAAATCTTACTCATTAGTTTTATCCTTGTATTTTAAAATGAAAATATGTACTGTGTTAATATGCACTTTTGTTTTCAAATGTAATATCCCCCCAAAAAATGCCACATTAAAATGATCTAACATGGAAAGATACAAAATGTTTTCATGGGTATAATATTGAAAAATTTTAATTAATGGAGAACATTTCTTTAAAACCACAATTAAAAAATGATTGATCTATTTTATTATTGACACTTGCAAAAATATTGGTTCTTATTCTCTTTGAAGCCTAGTGGCAGTGGTTAGTGCATCACGTTTCCACTCCTCAGGTCTGAGATTCAAACCCCGGGCTGGGCAAGGTTGACTCAGCCTTTCATCTCTTTACTTGTTCGATAAAATGAGTACCAAACTTGCTTGGAATTTAACACGGGGTTTCGCGTCAGGCTGACCACCTGACCGGAACATCTGCGTCTGCATCTCTGGGTTCATGGTCGCGTATACTGAGTAGGGCATAGTAGGCCTTGGCCATCATGAGCTGTCATGCTGCTAAGTTAAGTTAATACTCTTTAACTTTTCTATTTTAGAATATAAGGGATAAAAAAAAAAGACGTCTACACTTTTATTCTTTTCTTATTTATCTAAGTGTGTGAGGCTATCTTCTCACACACATAGTTCAGTTTCCAGGGAACGCAGAAACGTGCCGAAGGTACCAAAAGATGGGAAGTGATCAGAGGATTAAATTCCGAAATTGCATTTAGTTAAAATACTCGATTAGTTTGCACTTGCATGCCACTTATCGCGTAGAAGTCGCCCAAAAATAGCAGTGGAAGGATTTCAGATATTACCGCCGTTTTTATAGCTTCCATCGTATTTTCCGTATCAAAATCAAGCAAAAAATTATTCTGTTTATTTTGCCACAGGTAACAGTATGTTTCCACCCCCCCCTTCAAAATCACAATAAAGAATTATGAAAAGAATTTTTCAGTCTCTTTGTATTGTTTTCTAATTATTTTAACCAAACGAATTTCCATGCTGTAAAAGATCATACTTTGCTTTTTTAGAATGAGGGATTTAACAAATCTAATATTAAAAAAAATTACGATTTTTCAAAAAATACTCAAAATTCTAATTGAACATTGAATAACTTCGCCATTTATACAATCTCATGACACTTTTTTTCCTCCATGTGTAAAGAGGGGTGCGGTAGCCCAGTGGTCAAGTTATCGGATCATGGCAGGCATGTCATGAGTTTGAGCCCAGTACCA
The DNA here is from genome assembly GCA_019973935.1 of Trichonephila clavipes. NCBI lineage: Eukaryota > Metazoa > Arthropoda > Arachnida > Araneae > Nephilidae > Trichonephila > Trichonephila clavipes. The sequence goes on along the minus strand of BMAU01021280.1, from coordinate 501,170 downwards.
CTAAAGACCCACCGTGTAGGGCAGCGATGCACGTTAAATCTGTTGAGAGTTCAAACGTCCTCCGGTTGGAGTGGTGTGGTAGTTGGGAGAGGGGGTGCCATCTCAGGTGTCGTCCAGGTCACTTGACCATGGTTCAAAATTACGTGATCAGTCGCCAAAAGCAGTCGTGTAGCTGAACAGTGCGACTTTAATATTCACTCACTCACCCCCATGTATAAAATGTTATTTATCCATATTCATCCAAAGATTTAAAAAAATGCTTAAAAATTATGGATTTAAAAAAAAGTTTTCGTGTTTTTCGTCTAATGCCCTTATATCAAAAATTAATTTATGCAGTATTTTTCTTACATTTTTTTGTTTAAAAATTACCGTTTGTTATTGATGCGTGAAATTTCGAAACTTTAATTTAAAAATCAAGCTCTAGGAAAATAAATGAAAACTTCAAAAAAAACTTTCGCAAAATAGGTTTATGCGAGCGAAATGGCATTAACTGCGTCGAAAACCGATTTCTAGCCAAATGAAATTTCATGACATTGTTGTTTTACTTTTAAGCTTAAACGGAATATAGTGAAATTCCTTTAAAAGTTATGGAATTTTGTAATTTAAAAATTTTCTATTTTTCTGTCCTTTCTTCACACATAAAACTTTTTATAAAAAAAAGGTACATTTTCGTCGACCGAAAAAATGTCGTCAATCTGGCAAGTGTCGGCATCATTGCGGCAATTGGTATCCACTTGTGTGATACTGCTCCAAAAAGTGATACCAGCTTTCGGGTACTTGGTCTGTAATGGTAAAAATACAAATTCTCAGCCCCATTTACAAGAAAAAATAATGATAGAGAGGAGAAATATATTTATTCACTCAAATTTTAATTAAATATTTTATACTAATTTGTGATAAAGTATTTATATGTGGTATAGTATTAATACGTACTATATGTTTTGAAGTGTGATAATATTCCCGAAACAAAGTAGATTTAAAATTCTAATACATTTCAGTTCTCTGCAAATACACTAGCAAATAGAAAATTTCTAGTGAGGGATCTTATACATTTATTTATATATTTTATATCTTATATATTTATTTTTTGTACTGCATTATATATAGACAAGAATTTCTCTACCTTTGATGTTAAAATTTAACATTTATGTAATTATCGAATCCTACTTTAGAATTCTTGTTATTTGAGAGTTTTTCTACATTTTTTTCAAATCTACAATAATGTAATATATTCGTTTTACAAAAGTCCTTTTTTTTATATGGTGTAATGCCATGGACAGACATTAAATGCGAAGCATCAATAATGGAGATAAGTTTTTAATAAAAAAACTTAACATTTATTTTAATACAGTATTACAAAGCCTGGACATCTTCAGAGCATAGAGAGCTACATTTGGAAGTGTTTGTAAACAAAGTTTCTACTTACATAAGTGTTCAGTCTTGGTTATAATGAGAATTCGTTTGGGAATTCTCAATATAAATGGGTTTAAATAATATAAAAATGAATTGTGATTTGAATTTTTAAATGAGTAATCTTGGAAGCAAATAAAAATATGTCTCTGAATCGAAATATTTTTTTGAAAGATTATGGTGTATTGAAAATGAAGAAAATAAAAAAATATTCTTCGTGCACGAGTCCATTAAAAACATAGAATTAAAAATAGTTAAGAATGTTGAAAGAATTTATTAAACTGAATTTTAATTTTATAGCATGTTTTGTAAAAAAAGCAAATACGATAAGGTACTATATTATTTTATTTTAATGCAGAATAAATAATTATACATTATCTTAAATCTGTTAAGGAAATAAAATTAAAAAATAAAAGCATAAGTACTTGTACATTTTGCTGTTTTAAAGAAAGCAAATGTAAAGGAAGGAATTGCCGATTTAGAACTGCAGACCACTCTTTACTTTGAAACAGTGTCATCTCCTTCAGGGTGATTTGAACTCTTTTTACTAGGCCGGAAGTATGTCATGAAATACGGAATGTGTTTTAGTCAGTTCTGTTGGTGCTTCTTATGTCCATTCATGAACAATCCTTAACCCATGGATGCAAATATGTAAACGTTGCTGGAAACCTCTGTAAGGCGTTCACAAGAGGAATGTTTGAGGATTCCAACCCCTCCCATAGACCAATCAATAACTAATTTTTTATCATAAAGATTACGTCTCGGTGCCTCTGTTCAGTATATAACCTCGCCCATAAAAGTAGTCTGTGTAATGAATCTCTGTGACTATCTTTCCACAGCAGTAACCAATTGAACTTTTCTCACTTTAGAAACGATTTTTCCTAATTCTCAGCAAACTTTGTTAATGGAAGTATTTCTGATAGAAGTAACTGTAGCTTCAGACCGCATCAAATGCTTATATGTATATGCAAATAGAGGTATAACTTTTTAAAATTATAAAGGAAAAAGTGAAAGGGTACCCATTTTTAGTGGATCTAAGTTTTAATAGTTATGAAGGCCGAAGTTTGAAGACCTCTATCCTAGTCTAGACATGATATAATGCAGTTGCCAATTGGCATATGTTTCGAAATTCATTCTGAGAATGAGAATGTGTCTTAAGAATAATAATATTTGATGTTTAAAATTATATCTAAACAGTCGACCCTATAGAACAAAGTTCGCTAAATCCTGAAAAAAGTTTGCTATGTGGAAAATTCGTTATATAAAGGTTCATCTTTCAATTTTCTTTATAAACCACATAAAAAGAGATTTAAATTCATAGCGCGATATAATAAAAAAATTATTTACACCTTTTTGTAAATTAATATATATTTTACCTATCAAAAGAAGGAAAGAGAAGAACTGCGAGGAAAGTTTCTTGACGTCTTCATCCACTTCCTGAAGAATTGAATTGTTTTCTTTGATGCCCAAAATCTTACATTTTGACGTTTTCGAATTGCAAGAAACGAAGTTACCAGTGCGGTGGATCAACACTACAAATGAACTGAGACTTGTTCAAAGACACAAGACAACTCCATTTAGGGTGATACCACTAAAGACCTGCCATGTAGGGGCGCAATACACGTTAAATCTGTCGAGAGCTCAAATGTCCTCCCTTGGTGTGGTGTGGTAGGTAGTAGAGGGGATGCCAGCTCAGGTGTCGTCCTCATCACCTGACCATGGTTCAAATTTATGAGGTCCGTCACAAAAAGCCCTTGTGTAGTTGAACAGTGTGACGTTAATATTCATTCATTCCACTAAGGATGAAAGGGGATATCGAAGATGTTTCCAGTGAACTCGACAAAGGGGTTTAAAGGTTCCACTTTTCGGGAAAAACGCCTAGAATTCTATTGCTCTCGGTGAGTTAGGTACCTAATAAAACGAGTTTAAGTTGTATGACCAAGATAAAATGTGTTAAAAGAGAGAACATGAAATGTCCAGAAATACTTCAAAAATAGGTGGAAAAAAAATTGAATCACAAGAGAAAAAATTTGTCACATAGAAAATGCACCTCGTTAATGGGGTGTTATTTTACGAAGAAAATCATGAAATGTTCTTGGTTCCAGGGAAATGTCCAGTATATATAAAAATTCTCAATATAGAGGTTTGACTGTATGTATATATGATCTTAATGAGGCGGAATTGAGAACGAGAGATGACGTGCAGTTGGCCTATACCTTAAAATGTCCCTGGTATCTGGCTCAAATGAATGTGGCAATATCATCCAGAAGCATCTACCATTTTCTCTATATCATGTTTCTCTTTGAATCTTTATATATTATTCAATAGTGGTGTTCATTTGTGCCAAGTGTTGTTCTAGTTTAAAGTGACTATTTGGCTGGACGGAAAAAAAACTGAGTATCAGAAAATTGACCTCGTGGATAGCCAATTTTTACCAAGACAGGTTGTACTTCTGGAAAATGAACAATGACAATATGAAGATAAAATGACGTAAACATTATTAGATATATATTTATTTATGTGGAAAATTTTGGTTTAGAAAATGAGGCAATAAAAATTCAATTTCTCTCTCAAAAAAGCAATTCTTAATGGAACTTTTTTTGCAATAAATATAAAGCTAATTTTCAAAATAAAGAATAATTTTAAATCATTTTTCCCATTGAAGTTATTCTTATTTAACTGAACATTTCTCTGTATTCAATTTTGCTTTATAATATCGATTACTTTTCAAATTAATTAGGACAATTTTCAGTTTCTATTATGTAATTTAAATTTTGAGAAAAAAAATTATATCAAGGTATATTTTTTTTCTGATAAACTAGAAGTTTAATGAAATATAACAAATTTTCGTATTGATAAATTTTTCAAAGGATTCTCAAAATTCTGATTTTATGTGTAATTATATCTTAAGAGATAGCATGCATAAGTGATATTTACATGCGTTGTTTACAATCATTTATTTTCTAAGCTATTTTAAAATAATACTAATGAAGAAAAAGCGGTTAAAATTTTTCTAAACATTAATTGGAAAATTTCTTTTAATTATAGGTGTAATAAATGAGCTAATATTATTAAAGATATGTACACATAATGAAACCCCATTTTCATGCACATTTTTTTTCACCAAATTTGGGGAATTTCGTTGGATATAGTCACTTTTCTCTCTCCTACTGTAACCCAAGTTTCTGTGTGCAACAGCTGTGATTTAGTCATTGTAGCATTTCTCATTCTTCCAAGTTAGGATGAAACTGAGTATAAATAAAAGTTGTAAAATTAACTTTTCTCAATGTTTTCAATTCTAATTTAGGTCTTAAATGAAGCTGTGGGAGCTCTGATGTGGCATACAATCACATTAACAAAAGAAGACTTAGATAAATTTAAAGCACTAAGAATAATTGTCCGTATAGGTTCTGGAGTGGATAATATTGATATTAAAGCTGCTGGAGAATTGGGTAAGATTTCATGTTTTAAATTTTGAAATTGGTTTTTTTTTCTTGTGTACTTGAGAAATGCTAATAATATATTTTTTTTTTAGAGAATAGATAGTTAGTTCGTTCATTAACAATTAGCTTCTAATGGCTACAAGTTGTGTATCAACTGAAAAATATTGATTTTATATACTTTAAAAATAAGTTTGTTTGCAAAATAGAACATAGAATGAACATCTCAATGCTGAGATAAATTTATTATATAGGGAATAAAATTTGTAGTAGAAAATGTTGATGTCATGTTTAATTTGGAAAGGGGAGGGGCTTTTAAATTTGTGCCAATTGAATGCAATAAATTTTCTTTTTTCTTGTAATTTCTTGTAATTTTTTTTCTTGTAATATTATTTTACTGCAATGTATCTTCAGGAATCCGTAAATACATCACATAAGTAAACAGACTGATTTGAACTATATTGCAAAAATTGATGATGAGACAATAATTCTAGCCTTCAGATATATGTGTTGGTTTTTCATTACTTAAATTAAAACAAACATTAACAAAACACAATTAACACAAACAAAATAACAAAAGAGACAACAGTAACATATTGCTGAAAAATTTTCTAAAAGCAAGTATGTTAAAACAATATTAAATTAATAATTTTTGTATTCTCATGACTACACTCTCTGAAAGTATGATAGTTCAGTCGTAAACTTAAAATAATTATTTCGGTGTTTGCTTGTATATAAAATAGGTATAGGTGTGTAGTCACATGGCTTAGCGTGCACACTTTATTTCTGGTCTCATTATTACAGCTTACATATTTAACTAAACATTGAAACCATGTAATAAAAAAAATAACTCATATTTTCAAGATTGTTGGAAAAAATATGTAAAGAGTTTTAAGAACAATATTACTAAACATTTTACTTTTTGATCTAATGCCCTTTTCGTGCACACACAAACAAATAATTATAAATGTACTCCAGATATTTTGTGATAAATTTGATTTGATTTTTAATAACATTGCATTCTAAAGCAATACAAAGGCTACTGGGCATGGACCTCAGAAATCTGATTCTTCCACCAAACTTCCACACCATACCAACGTGAGGACTTTGAACCTCGACAGATTTAACAGCCAGTTTTATGAATCTTAAAAAAAATGTATTAATTTGTTTTTACTATAATTTTTCAATATTTTTTTTTTTTGTTCCTAAGAGAAACTTATATCCTAAATTGAAAAAGCTTTTGAAATATCTGTTTGTGAAAGTGAGTTCTACTTTTTGAAATTTTTGGTCCTTAGAAGAGCCTTTTTTAATTTTCTTTTTATTAAAAATTTATTAATTTTAATATTTTGAATTCTGGTCTCTTGTTTTTTATTGGTTTATGTGGTAAGAGATTTCTAAACAAATTGTGTGGTAATCTTCGAAACAGTTCTGGTCAGTACAAAGAGCCTCACTGCATGCCTTACATATTATGGTCATTCTTTTTTGTATATTCTTTTTTGCACAATAAGCGCACCTTCTTTTTGTCAATTGGTCAATGAGAAAATTTATTATCATTCGTCTTTGCTTTTTTTTGTTACTGAAGGCACTGCATTTTTATGATTTATTTTCTTATTAGAGATGTAATTGAAATTTGGCATGACTTAAATTCATTCAGAACAGCAATATCAATAGCGCTAAAGAATAATTTTTTGTCTATTTTCTAGTTCATCTAGCAAAAGTGTAGGTCGATGCCATGTGGTCTCCTAAATGAACATATTCCATATGCTTGTTGTAATCTGCCACAATTTTTAGATTGGTACTTGTTAATTTGTCTTTTTCGCATTCAGAAACGCCACCGTCAATTTTTGCTTATATTTTTCTCGTTCTTCAATGATAAATTCATTTTGGAGGCTGCATACTTATCAGCATAATACTTGCCTCTTAACCCCACTGTTTTGGGTTTTTTGGAATGTATTGTTTAAATAATACTCTTCCTTTAAATTTAATGATAACTTCATTAAAAGATAAATTTTTTCTGTGTTATCATACACTTCTTTAAATGTTCTGTTAAAACAATCAAACTTTCTCGTATTTTCCACAATCTGTCGTAAGCTGGAGAATCTCTGCTTTCTTTTAAACTATTATTGGAAGAGTGTAAAAAATTTAAAATCATTAAGAAACGATCGAAGGACATCACTTCTCTGAACAATGTTGTTTCTATCATATTATTGGTTGTTCAATAATCCTGCTTGCTGTATTTTTTGCACGATGTGTCCCATCAGTAAAATTAAACCAAGAAATTTTATTGGTTGATTTCCATAAAGATGCATGTTTCCTATGTCAGATGTTTCTTCATGAAGATCAAGTACATCAAATGCATACCTATTAGTTCCTTCAACCAGAACTTGTAAAATTTCATCTGTGAACATCAGTTGAAAAAAAAATCATTTTCAGTTTTGAAATTGCTAGCATCAACTTTCAATCCAACTTTACCAGAAAATGGCAATACATTTATCGCTTCCGAGCCTTCTACCTCTTTCAGTGAGAATAAGCTTTCAACACCTCATTATTTTCGAAAATACTATTTTCGACACTGACGTAGTTAGCTCTGAGGGGGCCCTGAATCAAAATTCCTTCAGGGCCCTTCTTTAGATATGGGAGTCCTATTAGTGGTGCTGTAGTTACACATGTTAGGGCCCTTTTTGCTTGGGGGCCCTGTATCATTCATACAGTACCCTGATTTTCGAATCATCTTCATGTCTTGAATCACTATCATCAAAATTTTCTTCATCTAAAAAAGAGGTTCCCAAACTTTCTGCCTCATAGACCCCTTGATAGGTTTTTTCAGTTTGGGGCAGACCCAGTACTTACCTAATATTAATTTTTTGCAAATTTATCAACTTAAGTGTGTTTTTGTCAGCAGATATAGAGCTATTTATTTTTAAAATTTTAAGTGTAGTGAAGTTTAGCGTTTAAAACTTAAGAAAACACATGTTAATTAATTAAATTAAATTAAAATTTAATTAATGCATAAAATAACTGCAAAATGCTTTTAGTGGGAAGATTAAGCTAAGTATACAATAACAAATTTTCAAAATTTGGCATCAAATCTTATCAGGCTTAACCCTAAATATCTCTTTGGGGTTAATAGTGTGGAGTCTTTTCTTCTTTCTTTTTTGTTTTGGAGATTGGCAAGCACACAGAAACTCCTTCTAAATCGGAAACATAACTAAAAAATTTCTGAAGATATTCTATAATAAGGAATAAATAACTGGTATATCTTTTTACAGCCAAAATTATTAACATCTGTTTCTAAATTTTACTTTAAGATCTTCGTTATTGCATAGTCCTAGAGCCTAATTCTTGTAATCTGACATTTTTTTTCAAAGTGACCATATGATTTCATTGCCTACTGTTGTATTACGGTAGTCAAAACATTCTCAAACAAAGTTTCAAAATCCAAAAAAAAAAGGGCATTTAAATGTTGGCAATGTCCAGAATTTTACTCCTTTATCTTAATTCTGGCTTAAGAAAGGTGGAAATGTGGCCCTTGTTTTAATAAAATTTATGCTATCACCTTGGAACTGCAAATTAGCCTCATTAAATTTCGTAAATAAATCTGTTAAATAGGTAGGTTTGGTTTCCACTTGATTAAATTTCCTTTTAATATTAGTCGCGATCAGGTTTAATGAGAGCTTCTATCATAGACCCCCATTTACACATTGTGGATCCCTGAATTTCTTTTGCACCATCGTGGGCCCCTTGCAAGTCGTCATAGACCCCTGGGGGTCCATATAGACCACTTTGGGAATCACTGATCTAAATCTTTCATTAAATTCTCAATCTCTGTTTGTGAGAAATTTTTAGGGCATTCTAAAAAACAAAAAAAAAAGCAAGAGAAAAGAAAAATCTGTTGCTCATCGACAACATAAAGTCATCAATTGATGTATATTTTTCCTTTAAAAATTGAAACTTGTTCCTAAACGCATCGCCCATGATAAGGAATGCACACAATGTTTGAGAAAAAATACCTCACCCAATTATAGACAACAAAAGCAAAGTCATTAAAAAGGGGAAGAAAAATCGTTAAAGGGTGTGCTAGAAAAAAGAAGGGAAGAACTGTCTCTGTAATCTTGGTATGACAGTCGTACCTCAGCCGAAGCAAGTGACAAAAAAATTCCTGGTACAGCATCTGTACCTCTGAGTTTTAAAGGTTAATAAATGTAAACTATAGCATTTTGTTTTGTAATTACAAACATATACTGTTGTTGCATTGTGTGCAATATTCAGATCTTGGCTACTAAATATTTTAACGATATTGTTACAATTTGATTAGTACTTTTTATAAGATTATTGTTATACTTTTTCAATAATCTTCCCTGTTGTAAGATTTTCTTTCTATTGTAGTTCACTTTAATTTTATATAATATAAAATAATATATAATTTTAAAAATTCATATTAATTTAAATGTTTGTGAAAAGTTGCATGTTTTGTAATGTTTATGTTGAAACATCTTAAAATTTTTAGGTATCGCTGTTTGCAATGTTCCAGGATATGGAGTTGAGGAAGTTGCTGATACTACAATGTGCCTCATTCTTAACTTATATCGACGTACATACTGGTTAGCTAATATGGTGAGAGAAGGAAAGAAATTTCAGGGTCCAGAACAAGTGCGTGAAGCTGCTCAGGGATGTGCTAGAATCCGTGGAGATACGCTTGGCATAATTGGATTAGGTTATAATTTGGCAATTTACTTTCCAGAAAAATTTGTGTTATCTGTAGTTTAAAATGTTTAATTTTAAGCAAATATAAAGTGTAAAACTGTTTACTTTTATTTGTTTTTATAATTTCTTTTAAAATTCTGTTTATTAGGTCGTGTTGGAACAGCTGTTGCTTTGCGTGCCAAAGCATTTGGTTTTAATGTGATATTTTATGATCCATATCTTCCTGATGGCATTGAAAAATCTTTAGGTCTTACAAGGGTTTATACATTGCAAGATTTGCTTTTTCAGAGTGACTGTGTATCGTTACATTGCACTCTTAACGAACATAATCATCATGTATTTAATGAATTCACCATAAAGCAAATGCGACCTGGTTAGTACTTTTTGATTGCATTTTATTTAATATTTTGCTTCTCTTAAAAGAAGAAACAGATTATATATTAGAAGGAGGGTGATGTGAATTGTGTGAAAAAAAATATTGGTATAATCATCCCCCCCCTCCCCTTATTCTACAGATAATTCTAGGGGCAGTAGCATTTATTTGAGCTATTTCTTTGAATTGCTCTTCCATGTTGCACTAAAATCTTAATTATAATTATTGTTCATATTGTATTCTATATGAGTCTGATTTTTTTGAAGACTACTTCTTTTTTTAAGTGCTACTGCAAAATTGCCAAAAAGTTTAAGGTAAAATTTTTATAACATCTGAAACTTCAGTTAAACTTGAAAGTAGTTGAATTTTTTTTTAATTACGTCGAAAGTTTCATAATTTTTTGGTACAAATTCTGATATTGAACATGAAATAAAACACCATTAGACTGGTGTGTCCAAGTCCTGATTCATTTAAAGACCCGTTTTGCGAAATTAAGGGAACTGCTATAAATTAAGTTGAATAGGGTCTTATAGCTCTCTCTTCACATGTGGTATGTGAGTTAGGTGATAGAAGTTTCAGCTTAAGCATTGTCTTTGACATCAAACTAGCAAAATTATGTGGTTAAGTGCTGATAAAACTTGTAATTTAGTGTTGTGTCATTATTTCAAAAGATAAAGTTATTTTTCTCGTGTTATTCTGAATCATTATGGTGTGTTTATTATATTGATGGAATCGAAACAATTATTTTTTTTGTTCAAAGGAATTCTTTTAGAAAGTTCTGAACATTTTGTTTAACTCCTTTCTAAACCATTGAATTTACATACATTTTCTCGTTTATTCTGCAATTTCATTTATTGGTCATAAACTTTGAAAGATGCAATGTTACAGAGTATTAGTATTTGTTATATATGCTCCATTTTCAAATGAATTCTATGGCAGTGAACATGTGTTTGTTGTAATTGAATTCATTGCAGAATAGGTTTTTTTTAATTACCTTAATACCTAATTGTATGTATATTAGAATTTTAAGTTCATTAAAGCAATTTGAAGGTAATGGATAAATGTAACTTTTAGCTTACAAAAAAGCTATTTAAATTGGCATGCCAAACAAGCATTTTGAATATGAAGTTTTTTTCATCATTAGTGTGATGAATCCCTCTAGTTATTTGACTGCTGCTAACATCCTTTTAATGTTAGAAGCTATGTATACTATAATTCTTCTCTTGTCATCTTTGAATTTAGTACTTAGCTTGTACTCTAATATTTTGTGAATTTATAAGTTGGAAATTTTTTTTACACTGCATTATTGTTCATATATGTTGTAAGAACATTGTTACCTAGTATAGAAAAAATCATGCCTAAGAAAAGAAATCTCTATTTCTCTAATACTCAATATGCCTTTCATTGTAAAATAAAGATGCAGAACAACTCATCAGTTTTTGAAAAATCTTTTATTAAACACTGATGACTAGAAATGATTCCCATGATTATAAAGAAAATGAATTCGTGATTTGCAAAGGGTTAAATTACAAAAGCTTGCTCCTATCAAGAATAACAAGTCATTAGATGCTGTATGACAATGTTCTGGTACCTACATTACCTGGGCAAGTTTTTTGTCAATGAACCATCCATCAAATAAATTGTTGTAAACTCAGTGGTTTGTTCATAATATTTGTTGAATTTTGATTGACCTTTACTAGCATTTTGGATGCTTCTAAATTTTTATTGATTTATAAATGTTTTGAAGATTACTTTGATGTTCTCTTCCTTTTATGTGAACATGTGTTATTTTGTTTTATTTTAAATCATGAAAAAGTATTTGATTTTATATTCTGCAATGTTATTTTTCTTTATGTAGGAGCCTTTCTGGTAAATACAGCTCGTGGCGGTTTGGTTGATGAAAATGCATTAGCTTTGGCTTTAAAGGATGGCCGAATCAGAGCGGCTGCCTTAGATGTCCATGAAAATGAGCCATACAATGCTTTGGCAGGTATATATTTGAAACTCTTTTCATATACTGATAAGGAAATGATTAGAAGAAATTAATTTATGCTATAATGTATATATATATTTTTTTAGTGCATTGAAAGAGTAGTTACATTCATAAAGTTTTCAAATTTTCCTTAAAATTAACAAAAGACTTGCTTTGTATCTCTTCAATTTAATTTATTTATAGAAATGCTATATTTTCTGATTCAATTATAAAGGAGTTAAAAAAAACAACTTTGTAGTGAAATTTAAAACTAAATCTTATTGTGAAGTTGTAATTTGAGTTAAAATTTAACATTATGCACCTCTTATTCAAATTGATCATCTTTTGTCTTCACATAGGCTTTAAAGTCTATTGGCCAATCATCTACACTGGTGTGCAAAAATTAAGGACGAGACGGTTTTTCCAATATAACTTTGTACAAAAGCTTTCCAAATCAACACATTTAATACCGTAAGATCCCCAATACACAAGGACATGTGTAATGTAAGCAACACTTACTAAAAGAGAAATCAGAGGGATAAAAAGAAGCTTGATTGAAAAAGTAGCATGGAGTGCAATGCGACTGAAGGCCGAAACATCCCTGTGATGGGTGTCCAGCAAGAAACATCCGGTCTTTAGTAGGGGATATGATCTCCCCTGACTGCTAGGCAGGTTTCACAGCGTCTGCCCATTCTGAGAATGAGGGTGTCAATGAGTTGTTGAGGCATTGCTGCCCATTCGTCTTGAAGCGCCAATCGAAGCTCCCGAATCGTTACTGGTGGTAAGGTACGAGCTGCCAAGCGTCTGCCTAGAAAACCCCATACATGTTCGATGGGATTGAGATCCGGAGATCGTGCCGGCCAATCCATACGTTCAATATCCTCACTCTCTAAGAGCTGTTCGGCAGCTACTGTGCGATGACATGGTGCATTGTCATCCATGAAAAGGAACTGCAGACCCATAGCGCCTCTAAAAAGGCGCACATATGGAAGAAGAATCTCGTTATAATAACGGGTCCCGTTGACTGAACCTGCGTCGAAGATGTGAAGGTCTGTACGACTACCAAGCATGATGCCTCCCCAAACGAGAACACCGCGACCTCCATACCTGTCCCTTTCAATGATGTTCGAGGGATGATTGCGGCTTCCCTGCTCTCTCCAGATGAGTATGCGATGAGAATCGCTACTCAAACTGAATCTGCTCTCATCTGTAAAGAGTACTCGTCCCTATTCATTGTCTCTCCAATTCCGGTGTTTCCGGCACCACAGAGAAAGCATTCTCCAATAGGCATGCGTTAAAGGTACACACCGTACAGGGCGTCGTGCAAACAGACCACCGTGGCCGCGGTAGCCGAGTGGTATAGGTATCGGACTGTGGCTTGCTTTGTCACAGGTTCGAGCCCAGTACCACTAAAGACCCGCCGTGTAGGGCAGCGATGCACGTTAAATCTTTCGAGAGCTGAAACGTCCTCCCGTTGGTGTGGTAGTTAGGAGAGGGAGGTGCCAGCTCAGGTGTCGTCCACGTCACTTGACCATGGTTCAAAATTACGTGGTCCGTCGCCAAAAGCCCTCGTGTAGCTGAACAGTGCGACGTTAATATTCAATCAATCAATCAAAGCAAACAGACCACCACCGTGCAGTCTTCTGGCCACGGTAAAACGCGATATCGGTCGTCCAGTCGCCTGTGTCGTGTGTCTAGCGATTTCTCCCGCTGTCTGCCGCCTGTTTCTTCTGGCCTGTAAGACAATGTACCGGTCATCTGCGGGTGTGGTTCCTCGTGGACGACCACTACTGAACCCCCGGATAGCTGTCCCTGTAGTTTGAAATTGTCTCAAGTCGTGAAACGATGCTGTGAGCAATTCCGAACTCTGCAGCCACACTTGTCACACTGCGGCCTTCCTCCAACTTCCCAATGATTCGACCTCGGGTAAAAGCATCCAGATGTCGTCTAACAGATTGATTATTCGCCATTTCTCGCTGAGGCAGCAACTCGGTGTGATTTTAACTGCTATACGGCGTGCAATCTCTGCCAGAAATACTGATCTTACACCGAGAACATGCTTTATACTACTCAGACACTCCCCCATTACGTCTACCTGCATATCTGCGCATGTGCTACCGTACATCACCTTACTTAATCTCCTGATTGGTCTTTCTGTCCGCTCTGCCTCTTCGTTCAGCTGATATGCTAATTTTTCGACTTAGTCCTTAATTTTTGCACACCAGTGTATTGATGCATGTGTTACCTCCATAGGAATTACCAACATTGCTTTCCTTCAAGAACACTTAGGGAACCACAGTAGCCTAATGGTCATAATTATGAACTTTTTGCTAATGTGCCACATGAGTTTGAACCTAGTGTCACTGAAGACCCACTTTCTAGAGGGGGCGATGCACTTTATATCTGTCAAGGCTCAATGGCCTCACATTGGTGCCTTCGTTACTTGACTGTGGTTCAAATAATGAGGTCCATTGCCAATAGCCCATGTGTTGTTTTATAGTGCAATATTAATAAACCACTGACTGAAGAACATTTAAGACTGTTGAAATTGGGATGCCACTTTTTTTGGCACACTTTTGCCTCCGATAGTGACCAGCATTTATAGTCAAGCAGATATAAATTTTGACAACTGAGGCACTGATTTTTTTTGTTCTATGAAATTTGGCATATTCTCTTTCTAGAATTGCTGTGTTGTCTTCACTTTATGAGCAGGAGCCGAGTCCAAAGAGAGTTGAAAAGTTCACTTGTTTCCATTGAATAAGTTTACGTTTAGGGGCTTCACTGTTGGTTGTAAAATTATATCTTGATAGCTTTTACTGTGGTTTTCACTTTCTCACTAAAATTAATCTCTGAGACACTTACCTACCTGACACGCTACCTAACTGCTTTGAAACCCGAAGGAGCTCTTTGTGCACATTTTTTCTTCTCCTCAACTTGGACAATCCTTGCATATACATGGGCATTCTAGCAGTTTAAAAATTCTTCTATGCAAAAAACTTTTCTCGATGGTAAAAAGAATTTTTTTGTATCTGTTATGAGTGTGATGCCACAACAGAGCTTTTGCTTTGATGCTTTAATTCCTTTGTAAAAAAATGGCGAGTTTTCTTTGATTACCTTATAGTCTAAGAGGGATTCGTAGACTTTCAAGAGAAAAGAGCCAAGTTCTAAGTAAAAGATGTTAATTGATTAATGTACCACTTGATCTCATATAGAGTTTGATATGTTTAAGATATTGTAAATTCGAGAATTTGAAATTTTTTAAAAATTTAATTTTTTTTTTGAAAATTAAAAAAATTAAATTGGTTGAGCCATTGTGCTGTTTACTCAGTAAAACAAAGTATCTAAGGTGTCAGAGTCATTTATATGCCATTATAATTGTGCGCACCCAGGATGGGAAGGGAATCTACCTTTTGTATTCATGATCAAGACTGTCTTCTCCAATTAATAGTTTTTGCCATTCAGATGAAGTTTTACAGCAACATTTTGCATTCATTGTTAAACCAGGAACTCTCAAACATATTTTTATTTCTGTGGCTCATTATGCAAGAACCAATGTCAAAATATAATGTTCAGGATCAATCATATAAGTAACGTAAGTGCAGTAATCTCATTTATACAAATAACATTAAAACTAGCTGGTATCTCTTGCGCATAAAAGTTGAGAAGCTTATTTGTTGAATATATGTAACCTTTATATCTTTTTCATTTAAAATTGTATTTGCTTGTTCTAATATTTTCACCGATTCTCAACAATATCTGTCAATGGAAAACAATTTCATGCGAATATAGCTAACTTTCATAATTATCTAATGAAAAATTTAAAGAGAAAGGGAAAGATATATTTTTAATAGACAGAATAACTTAAAATAAAATACATAAAGGCAGAACTCTGAAGAGCCGCAACAATCTATCAGAAGAGCCATATGCAGCTTGCAATCCGGGGTTGCCGACCCCTGGTCCGATGCCTTCGTTTACTTCGTGACACACTATTCTTTTTTACATGTTCATCTGTTTAATAAGAATCATCTTTTGACGAGAATTTCGTAGAGTTAATTCTCTCCGTGGCTAACTACAGCGGTTCTTACCAAACGTGGACGGCCGTTTCTAGCACGGTCTGGGTACTTTTAGTCTCAGAAAATCTCTTAATAACCTCAATAAATGGATAACCTTTTGATATCTAAACATTTAAGACCCTTAAAAATCTCCAATGGGCTATTTTTAAAGGAGAAAAATTGTAGGTGCATGCTTCTGATCAGTGTGTTAAAGCTCTGATTTAGAACAAGCGTGAAAGACTGCAATTTTTTAAAAATTTACTGATGATCTTCGATGATGAAATTTAAAACCATATGCTGCATTTGGCACAATCGAGGTACAGGTGGTGTATGTGTAGAACAACTTTCATATATATTCACTGTTACACACAGACACACAAATTTCCATGTTGAATTTTGTTAAGAATAGCTGCATTTGGATTTTATTATATAACCTATTGGGAAAATGTTAAATAGTCTGTGGAATCTTATGTAAATATTGTTCATTCTGTGGAGCTTAAATATTGGAGTAAGACTATTTCATTGTGAAAATATGCATTTGTATTTTCATGTGATATGTTTCAGTGTAAAATAAGTTAGATGAATGTGGTAAAATATACTTTTTTTTAACTTGAAAGAAAATGTTTTTAATATTGGCAGTTTTGCTTTGTTTTTTTATTATAAACAATGTGAAAACAATGATAAAAAAATGGCCTTTGACTTGCTAAGATTTATTTTGTGCATGAGTGATGACATTCTAGAGTACTCTTTGTGAAATATAATTTCAATCATATTCATAATCAATATTTATTATTTCTTAGTACAGTCAATGTAGTCTTTATTTAAATCATCACCAAATGAGTTCATTTTTTGACTTTATTTTTTCATTTAAATGCAGTAAATCTGGGGTGTGCATAAAGTTGATCGTGATCGACCGGTACACTGCCCAGACATTTTATGGTGACTGCCATCACTAAGACTTGAGATTCGAATACTAAAAGAAACTTATTTGTGGAAACCGACGCCATCTAGACTGGATAATCTTTTTTCATAATCCATGCGATTTGGTGTAGACAACACTTGTACCTTTAGTGCACAATGACACGTAACAGATTCTCTGCCTCTATAGGGATAAAAGCGATCACCACAATGCCAGTCAAAGAAATAATTTTTCCCCACATGCCGACTGAAAGGGGAATTAAACACTGATCAGATCTTCCCGCGATAACACGGGGATGGTTACTGAAACATCTCCCCACAACCTCATACTTCCGCGCCGTTGGATTCGTGTGTTGACCCACAGGCAGCAAACATGTTACGTACATACACAGGCCTCCGAAAATCTGCGTACAGACGATCATCTTTCATATTTATGCAAAGATCGCTAATTAAATGAAATCTTTCTGAATCAAAACAACTTCTTATTGATACTTCTAAAGTCGCAAATCAAAATAGTAAAAGCAAGAATCACCTGATTACATAATTTAATGCAAATATTTATAGCTTGAGAATGACACAAATTGTGTGTGTCCACAAATCTGCGTACAGTGAAAAAAGTCTTTACGATAATGGATTGAAGCTAAAAGTTAATATACTTTTGAGCTTTCGTTCTTTCTTTAACTCTCTCAATATATTTGGCAGGATTCAACGAACTTACATCTCTCTTCTGTAAATATTTTGTTCCATTATTTTACTATGATAGATTTTGAGCATTTCTTTACGTGTTATTACGTGCTCCCTGATTATTCACTGGAGTAAATCCCACAATTGCTGTATTATGCTTAGGTCTAGGGACTGGGATAGCTTACAGAATTGGTTTGGTACATGGTATAACAACCATGACTTCACGATGTAAGCCATATGCTTGGTACCTTTGTCGTGCTAAAAGTAAAAATCATTACTCGTTTAAGTTTCTCTGCACTTACCCTGATATTTTACTTTAATAAGTTCAAGTTATCAACTTTGTACATTGTTGATTCAGTAGATTCCACACTACCAACTCAAAGGCTTTTTATGCACCCCCAAACCATTATGCCTCCTCCATGTTTGATAGTCGAAAAAACGAGTCTCTCTTAAGATCTGTGCAGGAATTTTTGCAGGCATATTTTTGTCCCTTTGCATACCGAAAGTACAAAAATTACTTTTAATAGAAAATGTCACATTTATCCAATAAATGTGTGTCCTCTAAGTGTTTTTTGCTGATCGTCATTCTCTTATCTCTGTTCATTCGAGAGGCTTCTGGAGTGCAACTCTGCCATGATAGTCATCTTTTTTCAGTTCTTTTCGAATTGTGGTTAAAGTGACATGTTTTAGGAATATCTCAACAACACTTTTAGCTGTTTGTGAAGCTTATAGTCTTGGATTTATTTTTGCTGAGCGTATTACAAAACAAGATTCTTATCATAGAGATCAAGGTCTTTAAAATAAGTAGAGTGCAGATGGGCAGCCAGATCTTGATTTGGATGTTAAAATTTTAGTTTATTTATAGTTTATGAACACTTTTTAAATCAATGAATGTCTCCTATTAAAGTTTAAGTCAATTGATTTAAAGGTTTCCCCCTTTTTTAATGATCTAAAATGATCTTTTAATAAAACATCAACCTCTTTTCTGTTACTATCATGGAATCACACAAGCATTAAAATCTCAATCATTATAGAAGCTTATAATTACTTAAAAACGCAACTTGGTGTAATTGTCTCATAATGAAAGGTCTTTTTTTTATTTAAAAAAAAGCTCGATTTTGTAAGTGTATGCAGACTTTTGATGGGGGTGGTTTGGTGGCCATTCTTGTTTTTACATTTTAAGGTGGATTTTGTTGTTTGAATAAGGAAATATTGAAGAATTCCTGAGAAGTATGTTGATTTTCTGAAGTGAGATTATAATAATTTTGCATAAACACGTAAGATGATTGCCTATCCACAGACTTTCAGAGGCAAGTGTACGTTGGTTACAGATTCATTGGTTCACATACATTCGCTGCTTGCTGCCTTGAAAATGTCCCAAGATTTAACAGTTGCTCATAGTTATTTAAGCATTCAACTTCAAAATTTTGTGAAATTATAGTAAAAGTAGTAATTTGTCATATTTTTCAAGAGGCGTATATTATCAAAAACAAATGTTAAGAAAAGAAAAAATTGTGTGTGTGTGTGCAATTTTAATACTGAATGGTAAGAACGGTTTTTCTTTTCAATTATAAATGCAACACACGTTGAAAGACATTTCAAATGTATGCATGGAAATTTTGTTACAGATTTTCTGTTAAAAATTGAATTGCGTAAGCAAAAATTGAAAGAATTTTTAATCACAATTAATTGGACAACAATCATGTTTTATTAAACCCAATACTATATCTAAGGCTGCAGCTGTCACATATTTTCATGTGAGTATGTGTTAGCAAAGCATAAAAAACCTTTTGCTGATGGAGAAAAGCGTTTCTGGAAAGCAGCGATTCATTATTTGAATCATTCAAGAACAAAAAGGAAATTATTTCCTCAATCAAAGGTGTACAACTTTTGCGTAGAGCTGTTGAGCATTATATAGAAATGATGAATTCTTTTCTGGCTAATCAGTTGACTGAAGATATTACTAATTGCAAATTCTAAATATGCATCATGTTATGGGAATCTGCATGAAAATTGTGAACTCAGTTTAAGGAAGAAGTCTTCAGAGAAGAATGTTTCATGTTCAGCTAGAAGAAAATGAATCTGCTTATGAGGAATTGTTATATCATACAAATGTTCATTGGTAGGAACATTTTATGATTTTTTGAGGCCCTGGGCTCCCCCATGCAAAAGTAGGCCCTACCTGTAATCTTTAAAAGTAAACAGTATATAGCATGTATTGTCAAATACTCGTACAAACAGTAACTTTAAACAAATAAATGTTCACAAACCAACTCAACTGATGGCTGCATTTCGACTAAATGAGTGGAATGATTATGATATTACGCTTAGGCCTAGACACAATGATTGTGGTCATCACATAATAATAGTCAAGCCACTTTTGGCAGTAGACATATGCAGTTCGAAATACCTTGTTTTTCTTAGAATATGTACAGGAATAATATTTGGCCATTAAAATTATCCAGATTATGATCTTATTAAGACTGAGTTGAGAACGAAATGAAGCCCCCACCGAGGGTGAGGTCTTGGGCCCTGGTCCTGTTGACCCATGCTTTAAGACATCCCTGTTCATTGGTGAAGTTGGAGTATATTTTTTATAAAGATTCAGGGACCTACTACTTGAGGTAAAAGATTTTTTTGAAATCAAAAGAGGAAGCATACATTGAACTTAGTGATAAAGTTTGGTTGATGGATTTAGCTTTTGTTGTTGATATAGCAAACCATCTTAATGAAACAAACTTACAAGGAGAAAATCAAACTATAGTAGAACTAATTCGATTTTCTAATAATTCCAAATACAAATTGAAGCTTATATTTTCCTAGTTGATGAAGAATAAACTAAAAAATTTCAGAAATATTTGACGAGTTGTTTAAAAACGCAAGTACATTAGATGAACAGAAATATTATAATGAAATAATAAAACTTCACTACGAATTTAAGAAGCGTTTTCTAGAATTAACTAGACTAGAACCAATTATTACATTCATGTGTTACCCATTTGGCAATGTTGATGATGAAGAAATAACTAAAAATGTAACATTATATATTCTCTTTATCTTTTGAGGAAAGCAAAGTTCTTTTCATTAGGAATGACATAATTTTAAAAGCACTTACCTCAGAACCTAAGAATAACTTTTGGAATTTAATGCACAAAGTAAAGTAACCTATTTTTAGAAAATTTGCATTTCATTTAACATAGTTCTTTCGCTTTACTTACCTGTGTGAATCAGAATTTTCAATGATGAATTAAGGCAATACATAATTTCCATCTCAAAAACTACAACTTGGAATGCATTGCAAGATTAGCAGTTCCTATACCTAATGATATGCCGATGCATTCCAGATTGGCGGATAGTATGCAGACTGTCTTCTACTGATTTTAATTGCTGTCATGTACAAACCTGCGGGTAGACCGAGACGATACGATTCGTTTACATACCGCAAAGAACATTTATTAGCATTAAGATACACAGGCCCGAACAACAAGCAGAACAACAATTACACCAATATGTACAATACGAAAACTACGGAACACAAAGTAAACAAGCACGTGCGCGTCACACAGCTTGGAAGGTTCTTTTGATCTGGCTGTTGCCAGATACATAACAGTTCCTCCTACAAAATATAGAGTAACAGGTCGAGTCTCTTTGGAAAGCAGTGGAGTGGCAGGTACAGGTACATCTTTAGGTTTAGGGACACTTCAGGTACAGGTGCAGGCGGTTTCCGATTCAGCAACACCATCGGATACTGGCTCATCTGGAAAATTCAATTCTTTATCGTAAATTGGAATTTCAGTAGCAGCTTGGGATAATTCAATCGACTTCCCACATTTCCTTATTTGATCTACGTGTCTCTTCCAAATTTCATTTCAATTTGTATGCTATAACTCAAAGTCCCATCTCGGTTTATAATTGTTCCAATTTTCCATTTGTTAGTCCCTGAATAATTTCTTACCATTACTTTCTCCCCTTCCTGAAACTCACGAAAGATAGATTCTGTGTCAAGTCTTTGAACTCTGTTTCTGAACAACTTTGTTCTCAAATTTGGTTTAAAAAGATCAAGCCTAGTGCGAATACATCTCTTCAAAAACAAGCCACTCGGAGTTTCACCCCATGAGAGAATGTGGAGTTATTCTATACTGTAATAAAAATCTTTTTGTAATTTCACATTTAGATCTCCAGAATCACCTCTACTCGATTTCAACGAAGCTTTGAATAACTGCACTATTCTTTCTGCCTGTCCGTTCGTAGCAGGATGGTGCGGTGCTGAAGTTATGTTTAATATTATTCAGTTTCAAAAATGTCGAAATTCGTAACAAGTAAAACTTGGGCTGTTATCACTAACCAAAGTTAAGGAATTCCATAATGAGCAAAAGAATACGATAATATGATGAATTGTAAAAACTAGCTGTAAAATTTTTCATCGAATGACTTCTATCCACTTCGAATATGCATCACAGACTACAAAAACATTTTCCCCATAAAAGGACCAGCGTAGTCAACGTGTATCCTTTGCCAAGGTCCATTTGGCCATTCCCACGGATGTCGATTTATCCTTGCTGGTTAGTTCCTCGCGATCACGAGCTGAACAGTTCTGAACAAAATTGACTATACTGGCATCAATACCTTGCCAATAGCAGTAGCTTCTAGCTATGGCCTTCATTTTGACAATTCCAGGATGTCCAACATGAAGTTTTTCCAAAACTTGATTCTGGTACTTTTCAGGAATGCGTACTCTATGACCATACATTATGCAACCATTTCCAAGGCACAGGTAATTCAGTTCCAGATTTTAAACTTTCATACAGTTCGAACAATTTCCTATCAGTTTTAGCAGCTCTAGCTATGTCAGTTGCTGTAACAGGCATTAATTCAACTTGTGAAATATTTGTCACGTCTGCTTCAGTCAAGTACTCACAGTCCTTGTCAACTGCTAGTGGTAACCGTGAAAGTGCATCGGCATTGCCATGATTCTTAAGTGTTTCGATACTTGATTGTATAACTGAATGCTTGAGAAAAGTGCATAATGAACCATTCGTGTTGCTGATAGACATGGTAAAACTACGATTAGGTGCGAAAATTGATACTAGGAGTTTATGATGGTTTGCGAGATCAAAATGTCGACCAAATAAATATTGATAAAATCTCTTTTTACTCCCCATACAATACTCAATGCTGCCTTGTCTATCTGCGAATAATTACGTTCCGTTTTTAGTCAATGACCTTGATTGGTGATTAGTCAACATTGGTGGTTTTTCTGAACCATCTGGCATAATGTGACTTAAAACTGCTCCTATTCAACTGGTGATGCATCAGTTTGTAATACAAGAGGTAACTTAGGATCATATTGGCATAAAATTCGGTCTGAAGCAATTTCTTGTTTCAATGCCTTGAAAGCTTTTTCACATTCTGCAGTCCACAAAAAATTTAGTTCCTTTCTGCAGTAAATTATTGAAAAGAGCGACACAAGTGGATAAGTTGGGAATAAATTTTCCATAGTAATTGACTAAACCCCAAAACTCTTCAAATCCAGATACAGTTTTTTTGGAACTGGTACCTTCATAATTGCATCGATTTTTTCTTGTGTTTTGTGGAGGCCAAATTTATCAATTGTATGACCACAATACTTCACAGATTTCTTAAAAAATTCACTTTTCCGCTTATTTACTCTGAGACCATATTCTTCTAGTCTCTGTAGTACTAATTCTAACCTTTCAAAATGCTCTTGATCATTTCTCCCCGTTACGGTAATATCGTCTAAAAATACGTGTACCACCGCGATGCCTGATAAAACTTGTTCAATGGCTCTCTGCCACACTGCCGGAGCTAAGGCTATACCATAATTCATTCTCTTGTAACGGTACAAACCCTTGTGAGTATTGATCGTCAATAGATATCGGTCCTGCTCATCAACTAACTTTTGAAGGTATGCCTCAGATAAGTCGATTTTAGTGAAGAACTCCCCTCCTGACAGTTCAGCAAAAATGTCCTCGATATGGGGTAAAGGATACTGCTCAATTTTTAGTCCCGGCTTGATAGTCACCTTATAATCACCACAGATTCGTAGGTTCCCATTCTGTTTGATAACAGGAACAATTGGTGTAGCCCAATCACTATATGTCACCGGCTCAATGATGTCTTCTGCAACTAACCTATTAAGTTCAGTTTCTATTCTTTCTTTTAAAGCAAATGGTACTGGTCGAGGTTTAAAAAAAATACCGGTTTGTAATTAGGTTTCCTTTGAAGACGGCAACAAAACTTTTCTAGTTTTCGATACCCGGAGAAAATTTTCTCATACTTTTGAAGCAAGATATTTTAATTTATTGGTTCGAGAATTACAATTTTCAACCCGAACTGCTTTAATTGAGCTCCAGTCTAATTGGAAATTTCTCAACCATTCACACGACCAAAAACTGCGTTTACTTTTGCATGTACCAAATAAATAATTTCTGTATTAATTTGATCTTTGTATTGAATTTGCACGACTGCTTGGGCAGCTGATGTTATCATAGAATTATCGAAATTCCTAAGCAATAATTTGGTAGGCTTAATGGCTACATCTGGACAAAGTTTCTTAAATTCATTCACATTCATACAACTAACAGCAGCTCCAGTATCTAATTCAAATAAACATTTATTCCCTTCAACAAAAATTTCTAATAAAATCTTATCCGTTGCATGTCGTGGTGATTTAATGCTATTAACTGGTACAGTTTCAGAACAAGATTCTATTTGTTTAACTGTTTCGTTATGTTTTGAGCGACAGACTTTTGCCAAATGTCCATTCTTTAAGCAATTCCTACACTGAGTGTTCTTGTGCTTACATTCGTGAGCTAAATGTTGAGTACTATCACATCTGTAACATTTCCGAGATTTATCAAGCTTCTTTGTAGGTTCAGATTTCTTAAATTTAGAAAAATCTTTTTTGATAGTTTTATCTTGCGAACTATGTAATTTTTTTATCGATACCATTTGATTCTGAATTTCACACACATCTCTCTGAGCAGATTCTATTACGAATGCAATGCTCGTAGCTTTTTCGTATGTTAACTTATCCTCTGCTAACAGCTTTTTCTGTATATTTTCGTTTTTGAGACCCATCACCAATTTATCACGACGCATCGTACTTAAATTGTTCCCAAAGTTACAGTGTATCGACAGTTTTTGTAATTCGGCTCAATAATTTGCAATGGACTCGCCTTCAAATTGCTTCCTGTTGTAGAAACGAAACCGTTCTGTCATCTCTAGTGGTTTAGGATTCAAATGTTCCGAAAGTGATTTTACGATATCTTGATAAGTTAATTTAGAAGGAATGTTCGGAGTGGCCAGATTCTTTAACAATTTATACATTGTTGCTCCCATAAGGCTTAAAATAGCAGGGACTTTCATTTTATCTTCGATCCCATTAACAACGAAGTAAGATTCTAAACGTTCCACATAACTGGACCAGTCTTCCACAGACGAATCATAAAATTCAAAATTAATGTTCGAAGATCCCATCCTCGTCGCCAACTCTTTTGTCATGTATGCCAGGTAGACCGAGAGACGATACGATTCGTTTTACATACACGCAAAGAACATTTATTAGCATTAAGATACACAGGCACGAACGAGCAGAACAACAATTACACCGAACATGTACAATACGAAACTACGGAACACAAAAAAGTAAACAAAGCATGCGCGCGTCACACAGCTTGGAAGGTTCTCTGATCTGGCTGTTGCCAGATACATAACAATTGCGAGAATTAACTTTAGGTGAAAATGATTTAGTTTTTAATGCATTTTGCATTGTCTGATAATACAGCCATCATTTGATGTTGTATTTTTGGTTATTATTTTTATGTTTGCATCTTGCTTTAAATGGGGTTTTAAAAATGTAAGATTTTGTTATTGTAGTTATGTAGGCAAGTATATATTCCGTATTTATTAAGTTATAATAAATATTGTAGACTTTTTTTTTCTCTCCACATTTACACCATTATGTGGACCGTAATACTTTAAAAATATTAGAAGTAGCCCTTATCTTAGAAATGTCCACCCACTCTTGTAATAAATAGTTAATTTTTCTCCAAAAATATAATAATATAAATTCTTTTTCTTTGTGTGAAAAGACTTTTAGCAATTCATGTGTTAATGAATAGGTATTGAACTAATCAAAATATGTGCTTCAAATTCTTAAAAAAAAATTATTTATTGACTTATATATATATATATATATATATATATATATATATATATATAACAGGAATACATTTCTTAAAACATAAATGAAAAATTAACTGATTATTAATTTTAGAAAATTTCCTATGTGTTTTTTTACTGCACTTGTACTTTTAAAACAATTGTTCTTGATGGGTTTATTTTTCTTAGATTAATTTATTCTGACAATTTATGCTAAGTGTTTGCTCAATTTCATGTTGTGATGACATGTAATTTCTTTAAAATGGTGTATTGAAATCATTAATTTATTATAGACTAATATATGAATCAAATGCAATTCTTTATGTTTTAGGTCCATTAAAAGATGCACCTAATCTTATTTGTACCCCTCATGCAGCATGGTACAGTGATGCCAGTTCTACTGAATTACGCGATATGGCTGCTAGTGAAATTCGGCGAGCAATTGTTGGTCGTATTCCAGATTCTCTTCGAAATTGTGTGAACAAAGAATATTTTGTCAGTAGTGGATACGGTGAAGGTATTAATGGAGCTAGCGGGTATAACTTTAATCCATTGGGGGTTCCGCATTCCACTACTTTAGAACCATTGTCAACATCACCAGCCATTCCTACACCACATTCACAACCTCATTCTACACTTCAAGATACGCCTAATCATATGGCTTCAAAACCAGAGAGCTCTGAGGTACATTAGCTCCTTTGTCTCTTTTTGCCGTGCCATGAAATTGCATCCCACCTATTTCTGTGCAGCAAATCAGAGCTCTCTTACCAATACAACCCTTTACAGGTTATTTAAATCACCTCTATAAAAGTAGTTTGTATGGAGAAGCATTATTTTGTCAGCCATCCAGTAATGTGATTTATTATACACCTCTAGATATAAAAGCCTTCTCCCTCAATCGATGCTGGACGTTTTTATAATAGATTTTTACAAAATAAAAAATAAAATTAGAGTTTATTATGAACAGTGTTAATTCTACAAAAAAATTGTATAAAGGACAAAAAAAGATTAATAAATGAAGGTGGGTATCATGCTTTGTAGTCCGGCCACATCTGTTTCCAGTTATTTTCAGTCGTCTTGTGGAAAATAAGCAAGATTGTATTGGTGTGTAAGATGTTGGTACTAAATCAAAGACCAGCTTTAATTCTACATTAGTCAAAATACTTTTTCATCTGAATGGAATTACAGCTATTTTCAGGTGATAGTGTGTTCACATAAAGTGACTTTGAGAGATGTATACACATATATGCAAAATATATAATTTTGTTACTGTGTGGAGAAAGAGGAACTTTATAGTGTTAAGGAGAAGAAAGTGGCATAAATTTGTGTTCATCACTACAGCCTTATTATATCAGGGAAACAAGTGCATAAAATTATCTTTTTTCTCCTCTCAGCAAGATATACCAGGTAGATTAAACTTTTTAATTATATTGTAAATTATGAAAGATTACATTGTGTGTCTCAGGCAATATTTGTTTCAAAGAAGAAAATGTAACATAATTATAAACCGCATGGGATTAAATAGCACTTCAAAGTTTTATGTTATATTTTGTAGAAAATTTGTTCCATTGAACCATTTTACCAAAAGAAAAAATGTCTATCTTTAGTTTTGTGTAATTTCAAATTTATAGGTGTGTTTAATGTCAGTCTTTTCTACCCATTTTCATCAGCTGTTAACATATCGTAGTAAAATCATTCCAGTCATAGATTTGTGAAATAGCTAAGCCAATAATGCTTAGAAATCTTTTTATTATGACCACTTTGGTGTGTGGATCAGTTACATTTTTTGTGTCATTTTCAATTTCATTATATTTGATAAACAGGGTGTGCCGAAATAAATCATTAATTTAAACTGCTAGTAAGATACTCTGTTTGTATATACAAAAATTTAATTATTGTCATTTTTGTTGTCAATGTTTTTTTTTTCATGTTTTAGGATGACATGTAATTATATATATACTGTAAAATTTGGTGTATCATGCGCACCTATGCTTTCAAGCTGTGTTTTTTAATTTTTAAGTATATTCGCTGTATAACACGCACCCTCTTTTTTTTCGAAGAAACCTGAAATGTACATATGCAATGCTCTTATGTTTTGAAATTATTTATCTGAAGTATTATCCCAAGCTTTTAAAACAATAGTATACTTCTAGAACTACAACTCTTTAAGTTTACAAGGAAAGTCATTTGTTTTAAATAAACAGTATTTCTATAAATGTAGAAGTCTTAATTTTTGTATGCTCATCTGTATATTATCATTTTTGAAGCTCTCATTTTTATCCCCGATGTATAATGCGCACCCGTAAATTACGATCTTATTTTTTGTGTTTAAAAGAGCGCGTTATACACTGGATTTTACGGTATATATAGGTCAAGATTTTATATAAAATTATTCATTAAATGTGATGTACCCTGTGCATACAATTTTCTTATGATATTATTACAGATACAGTTGTAAGCATTGGTTTATTGAAGCTTGCAATATTAAAAGTAATATACTGCCATCTGTGATATCTCTTTATTGAAACCGCAATCTTTTTCTTTTACATATTGTGAGCTAATTCTTTTTAATTTTCAATGTCTATAAATCTAAGATAGTATAGAAAAACTAACTTTTTCATTTGAAAAAAAAAAGGGTTTATTAGAATTATTGAAAAGAAAGTGTATTAATGTGCAATTATTTTATAATCAGGTTTTTTTTTATTAAAGATAAAACTCTTAAGAGTCAATCTAAAGTATTGATTAAATGATTTTTGGATATTAATTATTTTCATCCTTTTCATTTTATGTCATATTATTTATTAAATTTTTTAATTTATGTTCAAAATGGTAATCACATAAGTTATTTAATATTTTCAAGTGCAACATAAAGGCTTACAGTTAAAATTGTATATTTGAGTTTATTTTATGAAATTTATATTATTTTTGGAATTTTTTTATTAAGTTTTTCCCTGTTTATTAGGTAAGAGGTTATTTTTGTCAACTGTTATTGGGATTTTATTTTGACTTATATATGTGATAATGATTGGATTTGTTTAAATGATAATTTTCCCTTTCTAAAATATGGATGACATATGTAGTTGTATCTGTGTCTTTTGCAATAATAATGCTATTGTGTGCAACAATATCTTGTAGTGTGATAAAATTGTTTGTCACTTATGGCATCCCTGATTGGTATTTATTTATCGATATTTTGTTTCAAAAATGTCTGTATATTGTTTCTTTATGTTAGGGGAAAAATGAATGCAATAAACTGCAGTCAAAGTGTAGAACCAGTTCTAAGTTTTAACAGCATCTATTATTGTGTAATTCATAACATTTATACTACCTGTATTTATATTTACTGAGTTGCAATGAAAAAATTTTTTAATGCACTCAAATCACTTTTTTTAAAATTTGGACCATTAGGAGAACTATATTTTTGCCTCCCTTTTTTTTTTTGTTATAATTTATCCTTTTGTATCTTAATTTCTCCTTTCTTTCAAAGCTGGATTATCCTTATTTATTTAGAAAATTTGATACCTGAAATTTCAGATATGGTGCGTAATTGCTATTTTTTGACTGCCGGTTGCAATATAACAGTAGAAAAATTACGTTTCATTTTATTTAATGTTGTAAAAATTACATATATACAATATTATTTTTGTATTTTATTTGATTTTGGTTATAATATTTTGTGGTATATTGTTCCTTTTCTTGGTTGCTTTATTTGATTTTATAATTCAGTTATGTAAAATTTCTTGATAAGATATGTTCTAATTTCATAAGTTAGTGTGATGTATATATAAGCCACCATTTTTCTTTAAATATTTTTTAATTTGTTATGTTTTTGTTTAATTATTCAATTTCATTGCAGTGTTTTGTTTGTAAAGTGTGCATGCAGAATTGACATTTACTGATTTTAAATCAAAAATAAATGATTTTGGATTTTTTGTTACTTTAAGTATTTGTCAATTTTCAGTGCTCAATTGTTTAGTTACTAGTTTCTTAGAGATTCATTGGTTTAGTTGATTTTATAAAATGTTACAAAAAATATAGTCTGTGTGTTTAGCTATTTGACTAAAAGCTTGTGAGTATATATATTTTTTGTAAGATATCATAATTGTCTTCTGTGTCATGACTAATTGTCTCAGGTTATGGACATAAATACAAGGCTGCTTATCATCTATTCCCATCTTTTTGTGAAGGCATTATCATTCATTTGGCCCTTGTACAAAGTCATGAAAATTTTAGTTTGTGCAGTCTTGTAGCTTCAGTGGCCTATAGTTTTCTGTCTTTATTCTTGTCATGTAAATCTGTCATATGTGTGTATGTATGAATCAGGTCATTTCATGGGTGGCAGTGATAATAAAATGACAGTTTCATTTCTATTTGTGTGATATTTTTTATATTCCATATATACTGTGATGTTATTGAAATAAGCATATAATAAAATATGCTTATATAATTGACAAATTCTTGACTTAAAAGTATTTAAAGCACACTACAACAGTTTAAATAGTTTTTCCTTCTCTCAGTTACAGAATTAGCATACATTTTAGACTTAGTTTTTATGCCTTCTAGTCTATTTTTTTTTAACCTTGGAATTTAATCTCAATTGTTTTCTTTTATATACACTTTGCAAATTTTTTAATTGTATGTTTAGCTTAAGCTATATGTTCATATAATAATTCTTTCATATTCTGTTTTTCATGTGGATTTCAATACTAATTTAAAAAGAGCTGTCCTTTGAATTTTTAAATGAGATAAATAAGGCCTTCCATACATATATATTAAAAAAGCAAATAAAAATATGTCTCTAAATTACAATACTAGTCGAAAATCTTTTTGGTTGATTATGGTGCATTCAAAATAAAGGAAGCACGTGCTTATGCATATTATCAATTTAAAAATATTTTAAGAAATTATATACATATTAATCAAAAACAGTAAAGATTATTTCATGATACTCAGATAAAATTTATAAAAGTAAAGTAGAAATTTTGTAATTGGATATTTTTTATAGCGCTCTGCTCTGTAAAACAATTACAACAAGATGTTATATTACTTTTTTTAATACGGTATAAATATCTTTTTATTATCTTAAATTCCGAGAAAATACAATTCAAAAATAAAAACATAACTATATTTTCTATTTCAAAGGAATGTGTGTTTTTGTCGCTTCTGTTCGGGTGTATCTTTTGTCCATTCATAGTGATACTTAACTCATGTTTGCAAACAAATAAACGTTGCTGGAAATCACTTTAAGGAGTGTCTATGACTATGGTTACTGTGAATGTCCAAATTCTGGAGAATGTCATCGGTAAATGTCAACTTATACCAAATACTCGGTGAAAGACCGAATATTTTATATAATCGGACTATCACCAGTGTATGGGGGGGATGTTACGTTTTTAAATCATACTTTATTATTAAAACGTATTATGAATGATATATGTCAAAATAGGAGAAAGCTATAGTAAATTAAAGTATTAAACTTAAAACTAATAAAATTATAATGATTAAACTTAAAGCTATAGTATTAAACTTAATTATGTGATTGACGTTATACTATATTTGTCGTAGCAATTTAAACTATTACAGCACTTTGAATTGCACTAGAGTCCCTTGCTTTTACAATTGCATTTAGTGGTGAAACATTTCTTTTTGCAATGACAGCGCATACAGCCTTGCTCTCCACTTCTCGAATTAGCTGCAGTGGCTTCTCTCGGCACACCACATTTTGGGCATCTGTACGACCACAGTCATATCGCACAGTGTCGCCAATTTGAGTAGGAAATTTTCTTTTGAGATTCGAAACAGTTTCGTTGCTTGCATTACAAGATTATCATTCGTGGCTGCTCTTTTAATAGGAATAAACTCCTGTTGTTCAGGCAGGGCTTGATATAATGACGTGGTACTCTAAAGTCCCTCTTTGATATTTTCCTTTGGAACAGACACTTCGGTATAGACACTGCTAATTTTTTTCTTAAAAAGTTTATTCATTTCAATAGTTGCGATTTGATCGCCAAGCAAAGATAACGCCTCTCTTTGGTTTAATTCTAAATATGGCTTCATAAGGACTTTGGCGTATGACTTCATGCTCTTGGCAAATTCAACAAAAGGCAAACACTTATTTGTGTCGTTATCCTTCATCCATGCAATTAACATATTCTGTGTATCATGATTGGCCCTTTTAACTGAGCCTTGTGGTTGACTGTGACGTGGCTTTCCATGAACTATCTTAACGTCTTTCCACATAGTTCGGATATGACTTGATTACTGAATTCCCTACCATTATCTAAATGCAATATAGCTGGGGCACGAAATGTTGAAAGTATTTCAAGAATATGATATGCTACTTCTTCAGCTGTCTTAGGTTTTAAAGGTCGTTGTTGGACAAACTTGGTTAAAAGATCTTGATACACCATTATGTACTTCTAATCACCATCCCTGTGTGAGTTCAGGTCTGTCTGATCGATTTGACACATCTTGAGTTGAACTCCAAACTGACCATTGGTTTCACAACAATACCTATTTTAGGTGCGCTGTACTTCATTTGACATTGTTTACATAATTTTAAGTACAACATTACGATTTCATATGTAATATTTTTGTATTTAACTTTAACTCTAGAACTGCGGATGGGGTCATTTTGACCCAAAAGCAATTTTGTTTCCGATTTTCTCAAAAAGTTACTAACGGAATTGAAGAACACATTTCTTGACTTTTCCTATTTTTATACCAATAATAACCTGTGATAATATAAGTTAAATACTTTTTGTTTTTAGTACTTATACCTAAAACCGCGGAATGGGTCATTTTTATCCCATTGTAATCACAAGTACTAAATTTGCAATTCAATGATTTTTGGAATGGGAAAAGCTTTTTCAGTCCTCTAAGATCTAATTTTCCTGTGCAATGTACTAGCAGTAAAACCACTTCTGGAAAGAAAAAACAATGTGTAAATAAAGGTAAAAAATTATCAGATTCAAAAAAATCCAGATGAAATAAACTTTGGAACTTTTGTTAGAAATGATGGAACGGGGTGGGAAAGCATCACCTCTGGAAGTTGTATGTGTAGAAGAATTGCTGAACATACTGTTTTCAAGGAAAAAAGTGACTCAACCAGTTATGCAAAGCGAAATATTGAAAATGGTTATGCAATTAGTACAGGGAGGCTACTTATAGATGAGCCTATGTTTCATCACATCAAAAATGTACAGAGGAAGAAGCTCATCGGCAACTGGGAAAAAATGAATGACCAACAACTTTAGACGAACTAGATGTTTTCACATCAATTTTGTATGCTCGAGGTATATACGGTGCAAATAGCCTAGAGCTTGATAGTCTGTGGTCTGTTGTTTGGGGTCTACATTTTTTTCGCGATACTACGGCGATAGATAGATTCAGAGAACTTATGAAATTCCTGCTATTCGACAAAAAACTACATGACCTGAACGCCTTCAAACAAATAAATTGTTTCATTTCTGAAGTTTGGAAGAAATATATTAAAAATTCGATAATTTGCTCTAAACCAGGACCATATATAACTATTGATGAACAACTGTTTCCGTTTAAAGCTAGATGTCGTCTCACACAATTATATGCCAAATAAACCAGATAAGTTTGGTATCAAGTTCTGGCTTGCCACTGATGTTGATTGTAACTATGTGCTCAATGTTTTTCCATATTTGTGTAAATATGAGGAACGTCCTGTAAAACTCTCTCTCTCCGAATATGTCGTTTTGCGTTTGATAGAACCTTTCACAAATGAAACAAGAAATATCATTACAGATCATTTTTTTACTACACTAATTCTGTCCCAAATGTTAAAAACGAAGAACACTAGTTTAACTGGAACGATGAAACGAAATCGGAAAGAAGTACCTGAATGCGTGAAAAAAGTAAATATGCCATTATACGATACATTGTTACTGGTGCATGATGATATAACTTTGATAGTTTATAAGGGGGAAAAAACCAGCAAAAATGTTTTATTATTGAGCTCCTTTCATATCACAGTTGATATTGGCAATAATCACCCAAAAAAGCTTCCAGAAACAATATCATTTTATAACCCAACAAAATCTGGTGTCGGCATTGCCGACCAAATGGCTCGAAGATATTCTGTGAAGGCAGGATCAAGGTGGTGGCCAATTCATGTATTCTCCAATATTCTTGATCTTGCAGGAAATAATTCGTGGATTTTATACAAAGACGTTACTGGTAAGAAACTAACGAGGAGAGAATACCTCATATATATAAAAAAATATATTCATAAAAGAAAGTACAAGTCAGATACACAGACAAAAGCGGATACTACTGAAGAATCTGCGCAGATGCAAATACGGGTTGATTGCAAAGATTTCCAGTGTAGAAACGAAACTGTCGATACTTGTTCTGACTGGATAAATGGAGAGTGTACAAAATATATAAAAAGAAGCTACCCAAAATGTGCATGAACTATGTAGGAAATCTCGATTGGAAACTAAATACACTCAGGAACATTGAAAAGAGCGACCCAAGAAGGAAGTTAAGTACAATCGCGAAACTTTGCAAATAAGTACAGCGTAATGTGATATGCAAATGATCCAAGTTTTGTGCCAATACGCATGCTCATACAAGCCGAGGGGGCGCTACAATCAGGAAGAGGGTGCTATAGAAGCCAGCGCAAATTCGAAGATTTATAAACGTGACGATTACCCGCCGTTTGTAGGAAGACTTGGGTAAGCGAAACATGCCAGGTGCTAGAAGACATTTCTCACAGTTAAGCGAGTTTGAGAGAGGCCTAATCTTCAGGATGAAAACTGCAGGCTGGTCGACGCGCCGTGTTGCTGGCCAGGTGGATCGTTCGTAGTGTGCCGTTAGAAATTGTTGGAAGCAGTGGACCCGAGAAGGTACCCACGCGCGGAAAACCGGATCTGGAGCGACCAGGAAGACCACGAGGAGAGAGGATCGAACGATCGTGCGGCAAGCACTTGTGGACCCCACAGTGATTCGTTCAACGATAGGAGCAGACGTAGGCGTAGCAATTGTTCCACAAACAATTTCCAGACACCTTGCAGAAGCGAATCTTAAATCCAATCGCCCTTTCCGTGTATTCCCTTTAACACTGGAACATCGGCAACTGCTTCTACAGTGGTGCCAAGCCAGATCAATGTGGAATGTCACAGATTGGCAAAAGGTTGTGTTTAGTGAGGAATCCCGGTTTGTTTTGGGGACAGATGATAACCGTGTACGGGTGTGGAGGTGCCCTGGGGAGCGGTACAATTCCGCCCACATTGTTTTACGTCACACTGCCCGCACAGCTGGTGTAATGGTCTGGGGGGCCATAGCCTATGATAGCCGGTCAACTTTAATTATGATGCGTGGAACCTTAACGGGTCAACATTACGTTGATGATATTCTTCGACCCCATGTAGGACCTTTCCTAAATGGTCTCCCAGGGGCAATTTTCCAGCAAGAGTTGTTTAAGACTTCCTGCGTCATTTTCAGACTCTTCCATGGCCGGCCCGCTCCCCCGATTTGTCCCCTGTAGAGCACGTGTGGGATCAGCTAAAACGGCAGAAAACAATTTCAATAACTAGCTTCTAGTCGGAAAGAGTATAGGATTCAATATATGAAATGATAACCGTTTGCTGTAGCATGTGATGGCAGTCATGACATACTACAAATTACTCTAGTGAAAACAATTAAGGGGAGGAACGGGTTTTTTTTTTAAAAAAAATAATAAATGGCTATACCCAAATAGGATCCCAAATGGCTCTTCGTGGCAGTGGCCTGTAAAGGTAGTCTCGCTATGATTGTGTTGTGTACAGGGGCCGGCCGCCGAATCTTGAAGCGTAAGGTCGTTTGTAAATATTAGAGCCCAATCTTTGGTTTTTCAACTGCTCTGTTTACCCATCGTTAATATAGCCAGTTGTCATCGTCTGAACTGTAGATGATGTCACAAGATGGCGGATAGTTAGAAGACCACTTGCAGGGGTCACGAGATTTCGGGAAATGTGGTGTCCACTCTTTAGAAATAGTTTAGAGAGATGGGAAAAGGGGTCTGCCGGCCTGGTCAAGGTCGCAAAAGAGCAAAAACACTGGCTTCAGATAGTTATTTGAGACTTCTAGCCAAGTGACACCGACACAACTGTCTCGGAACCTGTGTAATGCAACAGGAGCATCCATTTCATGGAGAACACGTACATATTGCAGGTAGCCTGTATGCCAGCCTACATCCCTTTGACTGTGAATCACGAAAAGGACAGTCTATCATGGTGCCGAGAAAACCTCTCTTGGACAGAGGATGATTGGGTTCGAGTTCTCTTCTGTGAGGATACAGTTTGGACAGCGACTCGAGAAGTGTTCCCCAGAATCATCGATAAGAGAGCCAGGAGTCGATATCAGCCCTCTAATATTGTCGAAAAGGACCACTATGATCGAGGTTGTCTGATGGTCTGGGCAGGCATCATGGCAGACGGCAATACCCACATCAGCGGTACAGAGATGTCAGACTTTTCTGCTTGGCCGCGGTAGCCTAGTGGTCAAAGTAACGGACTCGCGGCCGGCGGGTCATGAGTTCGAGCCAAGTGCCGCTGAAGACCCGCCTCGTTGTAACGGGCCTATCCGTAAACCTTCAACTAATCCTCTTGGGGTAAATTTATTCTTTTTAATTGTATGTTCTAATGAAACCTTTCTCCGGAAGAAGACTTGAATTATATTCAAATGAGTTGTTATATTTAAGCGTGGACATTTATGTACGCGATGTTAGTCGACGGGATAGTCGCTAGATGGTCAATTATTGATAATTGAGGAATAAGTTATAAGATTGAGCTCATATGTTAAATATTCTTAAGCCGTGTGATTACTCTTCTAAATAGTTACGTAGTGCATTTCCTGCCTTTAGTTGTCTTGTTTAAGTAAGCGGGGTAATAAATCTGAACTTGAAACTGGGGTTATGCCTGATCTTTTCTCGAACTCCCAAGCACCAAAAACCACTAGCCGGTTATTATAGTGCAAGGGGTCGATGCACGTTAAATCTGTCAAAGCTCAAATGTTCTCCCGTTGGTGTAGTGTGGAAGTTAAAAGTGGGGGGATGTCAGCTCAGGTGTCGTTCTTGTCACTTGACTGGCTCAAAATTCCTCTTGTAGCTGAATAGTGGAACGTCAATATTCACTCACTCAGACTTTTCTGCGGAGCATATGGACCAAATTTCATCTTGATAGACTATCCCATAATTGATGTAGATCCCATTGGATGAATTTAAAATCGTGCGATATATCTTTTGAATGTTTAGCTTAATTTATGGTAGATGATTCTGTAGTAATGGAAGGGAAAAAATGGAGTTGACACCTATTATTTAATGAAGTCTGTAATATAAGCTCATATCATTTAATAAATTGGGCACCTAAAAAGGTGCTGCTTGTTGTTATCTATATAGCTTTCAAAGTTTTCACTCTAAAGATGTCTCAAAAATTTTAAAGCATTCATGTACTTGATGGTCATCCCTTTGTTGTAGTCTTGACGTCAACTTCTTTGAACTTGACTGTTAAAAAATCTACGCGTTTTTTAATTTATTATTTTTTTATAAATATTTTCTTAAGCTGAGTAATAGTTCCTTGTATTTTTTCTCAGCGCATCTTTTCTGTTAAGTCATTACTTTCCTGTATGTTACTATAAGTATAATTCCCTTAAATTTAGCTTAGTGTGTCCAAATTTTCATAAATCAAGTCGATACAAAAGAAGAGTTTCGCATGAGAACATTTTTTTATGCAAAAATATTTTTATTGTGAAATTTTATTTGCAATTTTTCAAACTATTTGTAAATTGCGCTTTGTTTTTTAAAAATTAAATCGCTGTTTTAAGTACTTATATGAGATAACAATCGTGCGTTTTTTTATAGCCCACGCCGCGGTCAGACCTTCGTTATTTTATAAAAGCTGAGTTTCCTTGCGCATGTAAGAACGATCAGCGAGTATGGAGTTTGGATTGGGGTTACTTGGACAGGTAATAAAGGTGTATAAAATAGTACCTCAAATTCTATAAAGTATAAAGATGAATTTTTTAAAAATATTTTCTTTAGATTAGCATTAGAAATCACGTCATCCATTGCCGGACACTTAGTATAGTTGCAACCCCCTGCCAGACACCCTTAAACTTTAATAAGCTATAATTATACTTTCTTTATGGTATAAAAGCTGAATTTGATATATTACTTGGGGACCCATAAAAAATGTTACCTCTCTCAATAGGCAGACAATTTTAATGATTTTGACATCTTTGAAATTTTGCTGTGGGGCCGAGTGGGGCTGTTCAAGCGAGTGCGAGTGAGATAGTTTATTGCGATCGCTTAAGAAATCCAATGGAAAAATAGTTTTATTACGTTCATAACTATCTTATATAAAGTAAAAAAAATTTATTTTATTATTACTAAGTACAAAAAAAAAGTATTATTACGTGTAAAAATATTTAATCATTCCTATAATTTTCATCATTGTCGTCGGTATTTTCATCTTCGTCACTGCTACTCCAGTCCGTGGCTTGATTGTCATCAGTATCGCCTTCTCTCCATCAGTATCTGAAAAAAATTATGTACAATAACTTGACTTAATAATTACATACCTGATTGAGTTTTGAGTGAATCACTGACATAACTTGGTAGTTGATTCCCCCTTCAAACTATTTTAAGTGGTATTTATCATTTTCCAATACCCAGCCATTATTGTCTGGTTGATATGTGGTTGGATTTGCAAAGCCTTGATGATGAGCATTGTTCCAAATGGTACATACATAGTTTGCCCTCAGAAACTGCTGCAATAGCTCGCTTTTACAAGGTGGTAGATTGCTAGCGTCAAAGTTTCGCAACTTCTTTCGGTAAAAAGCTTCGTTTACATCAGAGACAAGTCGATGATCATTTCAAGTCGAGCGGCATCAATTACATCATTACCGGCGTTGTATACATGGGATATAAATCTCTGAATAATATGAAAGACGTTTTGTTGTTCATCTGTATTTTCAATTAATTCACTCTTACCGAAGTTCTTGAAAGCTTCCTGGTACTCTGGAAGCTTTTTTTAATGTTTTGTAAAGTTTTAATTTTCCTTTTCTGAAGAACGCAGGATCAAAATCTCATCCTGTGTCCTTTCTGCAGATTTCGTTTTGTTTCTTCTTATATCTTAAGTTAAATGTATGTATGAGTATTAATTTTGGGATTTATATTTAAAATAATTACTATTGATATTATTCAAAAATAACTTTTTTAAAAAAAATTGATGTATTCCCGAGAATCCCGGGAACAACAATTACATTACCGGAAATGGAAAAAGCCAGGAAATCAGAAACCCTAGCAATGACAGCAA
Source organism: Trichonephila clavipes (assembly GCA_019973935.1). NCBI lineage: Eukaryota > Metazoa > Arthropoda > Arachnida > Araneae > Nephilidae > Trichonephila > Trichonephila clavipes. The sequence goes on along the minus strand of BMAU01021280.1, from coordinate 462,105 downwards.
AGCGAAGAATAAACCTGTCATATTTGTATTTCAAAGAAATCTTACACGCAAAAAAAAAAAAAAAAAAAACTATTTGTATCGCGCAAATATAATTTTTTTTTTCAAATATGTGTAATTATAATGTTTTAAATTTCTATAAACTCTGTGAAGATCCCCTTTGATCTCACTTTGAGAACGAGAATAATTTTGAGTCAAAGAAGAACCGGTAGCCATTTTTATAAATAACTTTCTTTATTTGCTTATCTTTCCCAAATAGAATCAAAGACTTTTAATAACAAATAAATCAAAATAGCTTTATGAGGTTTAAAAGGGACTTTCCTTTATATTAACTTAAATATTTAATGATCCAATTAATTAACAATTAGAATATCGATCACGCAGAGATTACCGCAATAAGGGATCCCAGAATTATATTCAATAATGTTCATATTGAACATTTAACTTTAATCTCACTTCTAATATAAAACTTTAATGAGACTAATTATAAATCAATATTTACCACACTGAATCTCAGCTCTTCATGTGCCTAATTTATCCACCTAGAAATCTTCAATAATAAATCTCTAACTTCACTATTATACCTTTCTGCTTCAATCTCGCTCTCCTACTGCCTCCCACTTTCTGTCGTTGGACATCATTGGGCACTGGAACGCGAAGCGTTCCTCCGTCCCATACTTAATGTATTGGGCGCTTAACGTTGTTTGTCTGTGTTGGAAATCGTGCATCTGATTGGTGGACACGGAAGGAGAAAGTGGGAGTGAGAAAACTGGTGGTTTCAGCGGTCTCAAAAAAAAAAAAAAAAAAAATTCAATGTCAAATTCGTGCTACAACGAGGAGCTCGTCTGCTATTGGTCGTCAGGGATCTGTGAGCAAGAACTCTATTCGCTGTCCTTGTCAGATTAAGTTTTATAGTTGGGAAAAATAGTGGAATGCCTGTGTGGGTAGCAGTGAATGAATTTAAATAAAATTAAATAAGTAAGATGAACAAAAATGAAAAAGATTTTAGCAAAAATGGTCATTCGCCACACGGGAATGACCGGGAATTATTTATGATTATATGAGTACAGTAGAATTCTTCTGGGCCTCTCTCTCTCTCTTTTTACAAATGTTGGGATCGTAGTTTTCGAGATTTTGAATATTTTCATTGTTAATATTTGGAAGATTTCCAAAGAATTTTTGACCTAGTTTTTGAATATGAGATTTAAAGGTAGGAATTTTAAGAACTTTATAAATATTTCTATTTCTGGTAAACCTGTAAGCTTTAGTGATGCTTCTAATTAAAGCGTTTTGAGCATTATCCAATAATTTTAGATTAGTATTAGCTGCATAGCCTCACACAGGGCATCCATACGCGAGAATGGGCCGCAGGACGGCAGTGTAGAGAAGTACCTTGTTATAGATATTTAATTGAGAATTCCGGCAAATTAAGGGGTAAATTGATCGCAATGCGTTCCGGAATTTATCACGCGCGTGTATGATGTGTTGTTTCCATGTGAGATTTTTCTCTAAGACAATACCTAGGTATTTAGTGCTCTGAGACCAGTGTAGTGGTGTGGAGTACAGGGTAGGTGGTGTGCATGGTTTTCTTCTCCTGGTGAAGAGAACTGCTACTGTTTTGTCGACATTAATTTTAATTTTCCATGTGTTAAAGAATTTCTCGAGTAAAAGTAGATGTGCATTAAGTGCTTTAGTTATTGTGTTATGATTTTTGTAGGTAGCCGAAATGGAAGTGTCATCCGCATAAATATTAGTCATAGTTAGAGGATGTGTGGGAATATCATTAATGTAAATATTGAAAAGAAGGGGTCCAAGCAAACTTCCTTGCGTGACACCATTTTTGATATAAATAGTGTTAGATAGAGGGTTATTAACAATAACTTGAAAAGACCTATTGACAAGGTAGGAGTTTATTAAATGAATTAGTGCAGGAGGGAAGTTGTTAATAATAAGTTTGTAAATGAGACCACTCACCCAGACTCTGTCAAAAGCCTTCTGAATGTCTAGAAAGACAGCTCCAGTGGACCTGCCTCTCTGAAATCCAGAAGAGATTTTTTCAGTCAATCTGAGTAGAGGGTGATAAGTAGAGAGGTGAATCCGTATTGATTAGGATTTATGAAATGAGTATTATCCGTAAAGTTATTTAACCTATTAAGAATTATGTGCTCCGTTATTTTACTGAGGATACTTAGCAGGGAAATAGGTCTGTGACTCGAGGGAGGTTCTTTCCTTGCTTTTGGATTGGGAAAGCAATTTTCCAGTTATTTGGGAAATGTCTAAGTAGTAAGATTTTATTAATTCAAAAAGTTAGTAGAAGGATAATATTAAGTGGGAAATTTTTGACCATTTTATTAGTAATATTGTCTTGTAATATTAGAAAGAGTTTTAACATAGCTACGAACTTGGTCTGGATCAGTAGGGGTGATGGGAAGGGGTGAGAGAAAAAGTTTTCTAGAGTACTAGTAATCCTATTATCAATAGGGTAATCACCATCAGGCCTTTCGTTTTCAGTCAAGTTATCTTTAAGGGTTATAGCAAGAAGGTTAGCTTTCTGATCATCACTGCAAGCGAGGCCAGAAGAGATTAGGTATAGAGGAGCGCGTTTTTTACGAAAGTACTTCTGACACTGCCATAGGCTGTTGTGTTGAGCGATTCGAGTCTAGTTTCCCAGGATTGTTGTGAATGCTTTTTAAGTGCTTTTTCTAAGTGAGCTTGTGCTCTATAATAATTAGTTCTATGGATTGGATTTAGAGTGCGATTATATCATCTTTTCGCTTTATTTTTGAGGTAAATGAGATCGTGGATGTCGTTCGGAGTGAAGGAGTGTTTCCTGTTTTCTATTGGCTTAGACGCTTGGTGGTGGGCGGAGCATACGGCGGCGGTAAGAAATATTTTCTTCCAGCACATTGGGGTTTCGAATGCCTGAGAAGTCAGACAGCCGAACGGATTTCTTTAAATTATTACGAAATTCAGACCAACAGGTGGTAACTGCTCTAGAGGTGTCACTATGAATTGGGGTAGTAAGGGAGAAATTTAGAAAAACCGGATTATGATCAGAGGAAAGCTCCGGAATGGAGTCAATAGTAAATGGGAAATTAAAGTTATTTATGACGGCTATGTCTAGAGTATTCGAAGTCCTGTAGCCGAAACGGGTAGGGGAATTAGGATACGCTATTGTTAAATTGAGATTATACGTGAAGGTTTTTAGCTGATTACCTCGCGTGGAATTGACTGAGCAGTTCCACTCGTTGTGTGTGGCATTTAGATCGCCAAAAATCACACATTTACTGTTGGTCTGGAGGAGCTGTTCGAGATCCTGAGTGAACAGTCTCTCGTCCGATCTAGGCGGGATGTAGACTGAAATAATAGAAATGGGATTGAAGTTGGGGGGTGAGAACTACGATCGTAGCCTCGATGTGCTGGAGTGGGGGGAGTGGTAAATTGTAGTGGGGAATGTTTCGCCTAATGAGAATTAAAGCACCGCCGTACGCGTTCTCATTCGTGTTTCTATCATTGCGGTAGTAGATGTAATTCGGAATATTGATGTTGTGCTTAGGTCTCAGATGTGTTTCCTGCATGAGAATTAAATCGGGAGAGTACTTCTCTACGAAAATTTTAAATTCCATAATTTTATTTAAAATGCCGTTTGCATTCCATGAACAAAGGTTTAGACCAATCAAATTGTGTCTAATCATCATCATCGTTATCAATGAGAGCCTCTAATAAGGCTTGCAATTCTTTTTTTGTGAGTTTACTTTTGTTTTTTTTTTAGGTTTGGGGGTTGGTTTATTAAAGTTTAAGGCTGTAACTTGCTGGGTTAAAAGTGTAAGAGCTTGAATTGTTTGGAGAATAAGGGCTTGTGGAGAATTACCTTCGTAGGTAGCGTTATTTATTATGGGAGTTGGCGTGACAATTTGATTGGTTTGTTTTTGGTAGGCTATAGCAGGATTTCTACGTGTATTGGAGGGTGCTGCGGCCTGTGCAAAAGAGGTGTTTGGGCGAATTAAACTGTCTACTGCTGTGGAGTAATTGTTTGGTGTAGTATTGGAGCCTTTGCGGGGCTTTGGGTAGAGGGGACATTTAGAGTAATTTGCCATGTGTCCGTACACATGGCAATTGATGCAATATGTTTTTTCTAATCTTTTGATAGCACAATCACGAGTTTGATGTGCTTCTCCGCACTTCAGGCAGCGGGGTGTGAAGTGGCAGTGTGGTGAAATTTATTGCACGAGTAGCATTGGGTTACCCCTTTGCCGTCGTACCCTTCAACTCTTACCGTTAGGTAGCAAAGCCGTGTAAGGTGGAAAATTTTTAGGTTGTGTATATTGCGGGGTAAATTTATGAGAAAGACTGGTTGCTTAGTGATCTTCCCTACTAATTTATCTACTGTGAAACCGAGCTCAATTAAGTTTTGGTCGCGTGTTTCCGTGTCCTTAGGGAGTCCTTTTTATTGGTTTTTGGGTTTCATTATAAAAAATTGGTATTTGAGTTTTTCTACTGCGTCCTGAAGGAGTTCGTAGTCATGGGAATTGTTGGTGTAAAGTTTAATTAAATCTCCTGTTTTTTACTGCGGATAATTTTCCGTGAGTGTCTTGAGTGGTTCCATGTAGTGTTTAAGGAATACCGGAGGTGGGAGCGTGTTGGCCGAGTTGTTCATTTGTTTTGGAGGGGGCAAAGTTAATTTCGTTTTGAGAATTTCCTGCTATATCCTCGACATTTTCATTAATTTTTTCGAATCTATTATTGACTTCAAAATTTCTAAATTCCAGTTGCTGCCTTTTAACAGTTTGTTTAGAAGTAGGCGAGATGAAACCATCTTCGCTTTCCTTCCGTTTAGAGCTGGTTTTCTTGGGGAGTTCGGGGAACTCATCATTTTTACTTTTAGTGGGAGAATTAAATGGGGTGGAATGTACTTGACAACCAGGGGTATTACAGCGAGGAAGAGTACTATACTCACCGATCGCCTGTCGTCGTCTTTCATCAAAGTAGGCTTGTCTGGAGTACAGGGCAGCCAGGTCCGGGTCGTCATCAGGGGTGAATGGTGCAATACATTCGATTGTGTGCGTGACATTGCTCAGCATAATCGAAATTTTTTTCAAGTCCTGGTTGACCATTTGCTGCCTTTCGCAGTTGGTCATAGTAGGCGTAGATGACCTGGAGGAGGGAAGAGAATTGTTTGCTAAGTCCATATCCGTAGGGTTTTCCATAGTCATGTCCGAGTCGTTTGAGAAGGTAAAAATTGCAAGGAAAGAGAGGTCTAAAATAGCCGGCGCCCTATCCTTTAAGCTCTGAAAAGAGCTATAGGAACACCTGATTGATTTCTATTAAGACCTGGAGTACAGTGCGTGAAATAGTACGGAGCGTAAGGAGTTCAGCACTTACAATCCTGCCTCCCACTTTACTATTCCGTTTGACTTAAATACTTTATCTAATCTGCATATATAATAAGGAATCCCTGTCCTCTTTTTGGAGTTGATTGAAATAGGTAGGGAATTAAATTTCCCTAAAAAAGACGTCTCAGAAGGTTAGTGATAAAGTTCCGTATAGATTTGTCACAACTCGTATCTTAGAGTATTTGTAAGAAAACATTTTTTTTATATTCCTGTGTCATCTTCATGTATTCTTGTAATTATACATGCATTCTTATAGTTTGTCATAACAATCTAATTTTTCGTCACTTGCTATAAATTCTAATTTAAATTTATTGCTGTATTATTTTTCTAAGTTGTGATTGGCAAAAACATTTATTTTGGGGCCGTGGCTTGGTGGCATAAAATTTGTATTAATAAAAATTCACAATGTTGGTCAAGTTGTTATCAATATATATATATATCTTCAAATGTTTTGGGAAACAATATAATCAATTGACTCTAAGTTATAGATTTGTTCGTATTTTCACGTAATAAATTATTACGAACAATCATATATTTCATTATCAAAATACAGTTAAAAATAGTCTGCGGCTCATTTTCTACATTTAATGAAATATATATTTAACTGACTTATTAGTAAGGGTGCACTATGGATTATTTTTTATAATTGTAAATATCTATTCGTAAATCAGTGGCGTACTCAAGGGTGGGATTTTGAGTTTCAACCCCTCCCCCATAGATCGACAGGTTTTTTAAATTTCGTCTGCGGGTTTCTTAGTCTCACAACATAAGTCTGTGTATTACGTGAATTGTAAATCCTTTTCAATGAGGAAAAATTTTTTAGAGTTATTCCAAATTTTTGGATTATTTCCATGGAAGTTATTTCAAGTATTAAGTACACGCGCGGCTTATATAAAAAATCAAAATTTTCTTTTCCAAGAGCAAATTCCAAGAGCAAAATTTATTTTAATATATTTGCATTGGTGCATGAAAAAAGTTTCTTAAAGTAGTTGCAAAATTTTCTGAAGAACGAAAATGGAAAAATCGTATTGTAATTTGCCAACGATAAGAAGAAAAAAATGGCGAGGAATTTCTTTAGATTTGTATTTTTCATTCCGAAAATCCAATTGCCAGCTAGAGGTAAGATAGCAGAGTTGAATAAATTTTATTGCTAAAACTTTTTCCTTCTAATAATAAGCGATAAACTATAAAATAACATCACTTTAACTTACTTGAGTAAAAATTTAAGGTCATTTGAACGAAAGTGGTAAAAATTTCCGTCTGATGATTTCTATAGTATTGTGTGTGAAAAATGTAATACACACACAATGAAGGAATATTATCAGAAGTAAATGAAATATAATACTTATGGTGCTTTAAAAGTAAATGATTTATTTTACCGAGTCATGAAACAAAAAGAAAATAATAATGCCGAAGATTAATAACTCTTAGCAGCCATCGCGTGCAATAGTGAAAGCGTCATGGCATCCAAATTCTGAATATTATGTTGAAGATTCGTATTCCGCACTGGTGAAAACAACTAAAGGAAGAACGGTTTTTTTTTAAAAAAAAAAAAGAATAAAATATTTAACGTTTAGACGCAAATAAGGCATCAGATGATAGCTAAGCTCTTCACGGACACCTCTGCCACGCATTGGCCCGTGATGTAAGACAGTGAAGCGTTTGTGTAGAGGTACCTCACTGGTTCGCTGAAGCTTGTAGCATAAGGACGTTCTGAAACATCATAGCTTAGTCCAATCCTTGTTTTTTGAACTTTGTTTACTCATCGTTAATATGGAATCCTCATTTCGAGATCGTCATCATTTAGAAGATGACGGAAGACTCGAGAAGGGCCAATCACAGACTATCTGCTGTAAGGACCTCGAGAATTGTCGTTTTCACTCTGTGGAAACAGTTCACAGACACAGGAACAGTGGTTCACTGACATGGTCAAGGCCACAAAAGGGGAACAATGCCGACTCAAGACCATTGTTTGAGAGTTCTAACCAAAAGGGATAGGTCCATGCCAGTGCAACAACTGTCTCGTGACCTGTATAATACAACAGGAACGTCTATTTCACGAATAACAGTCGTCCAGAGACTTAATGCAAGTGGCCTGCAGCCTGCGTATCTTTGACTGTGAGCCACAAAAAGGACCTTCTAGCATGGTACCGAGAACACCTGTCATAAATAGAGGAGGGTTGGGGGCGGGTTTTCTTCAGTGAAGATTCAGTTTGGATAGTGACTCGAGACGTATTCCCATCTGGAGAGAACCTGGGAGTCAGTATCGGCCCTCTAACATTATCGAAAAGGACCACCTTGGTCGAAGTGGTCTGATGGTCTGGTCAGGCATCATGGCAGATGGGCATACCGACCTCTATGTGTTCGATAGATGTGCTCAGGCAAATCAGCGGTACAAGAACGAGATCCTTGCACCTTATGTCAGACTTTTTCGCGGAGAATATACTAAATTTCATCTTTATGTAGGATAAAGCATTCCGACACAGGGTTCAGTTGGTAGATGAATACCTCTAATCAGAGGATATTCGACGATTGGAGTAGCCTGTGATGTCCCCTTACCTTAATCCTATCAAGCACGTATGGGACGTCCTTGGACGCTCTATTACAGCTCAAAGACCAGCTACAATGACCGTCGATGAGCTGAAGAGTGCCTTGGGGCAAAAATGGGGGCGGTTGCCACAGGGGTTGATAAAGACCATGGGAAACAGTATGAAACACCGATGCGAAAGTTGACCCGTATCCAGAATCCTGTATTTCAAGGATTGGATTTTCGACAATAAATTGGCATCGCTCTTAATGAACTGTTTTGCTCTTTGCGACTGATGTACATGAAATCCTTGAGCCCCGATCAGTGTAACATTATTAATAAATTTAGTGATACACTACAGCCAGCTCCCTGAGTCTATTTAGAGCGATAGATTGCCAACAGTTGACTCCTTATCTCAACAGGATCAACCCACCTGGTGGGCAACCTTCTTTTTCGTGTACCTTCAATTTTTGAAAATGTCACAAATTAAGTTGGGTTTTTTTTATCATTATACCTAAAAAGTCATCTAATGCAGCTAGTGTACCGCCCATGACTAAATTCACGCATGCGCGTATTTTGAAGCTCTAGAACCGATGTCATCGAATTCGTTGTAGCAATGTTAGGCTTAGTTCAATGTCTTCTAGATTTTGTTAATTGTCGGTTCTGTGTGTTCATTATGCAATAGTAAATGTTGCATTACGTCAAATCAAAGCATTCAAATTAATAGAATTTGGGAACTGATATTATTTGAACGACATCTACAAAAGCACCGCTTGAGCCCGACACGACGTTCTATAAAAGAGGAGAGAAGAAAAGATAAGTAAATTTTTTTGTTTTTCTTATTTTAAGATTTTTTTTTTTGATTTAGCAAAAAGTTTGATTGATTTTTTGTGACAGCTAACCTTTATAACTTTGACATTATCCGGTTCCTTAAATCTTCTTCATATAATTCGATAGTTTTCTACAGACATCATTTTGTCTAACTTTAACCAAGATCTTTCGGAGTATTTTTCTCTCTCTCCGCATCTTATCTTTTTCAAATTTATTTAAGGACCAGCCATACAAAGCAATTGGTTTAATGAAGATTTCGTATAAGTTGAATTTGTCTGTACATTTTATTACTTATATTTTTAATGGTGTTGTTTATTTTTCTTTGATGTGACACTACATTATTGGTATATAATATTTTGAATTATTCGCCATAAAAATTGCTGGGGCACTGTTGATTATGTTACGTTTTATTTATTTATGTTTTTACTCGAAAAAAAGGGCTTTGTAGAAAATGCGTCGCTGCGGATTATATACAGGAAAATACGTTTAAAACGTGCTCCGAAGAAGTAAATCAGCGACCAGAACGTGCTTTATTATTAAAGCTGCATTATCTGAACCCTACGCAGCAAATCTTGAGCTTGGAAAAATGGAAAGGAGGGCTAGATCACTTAATGCTTTGAAAAGAAGGATTAAGTTTTTAGAAACTGACATTTTGCTTATAGGCAGAGCACGTCAACCTGTGCATTAAAATAAAAAGTTCTGGAACCTTAAGATTAAGTGAACCATTGATTGATTGATTTATTATTAACGTCGCACTGTTTTAGCTACACGAGGGCTTTTGGCGACGGACCACGTAATTTTGAACCATGGTCAAGTGACGTGGACGACACCTGAGCTGGCACCCCCCTCTCCTAACTACCACACCACACCAACGGGAGGACGTTTCAGCTCTCGACAGATTTATCGTGCATCGCTGCCCTACACGGCGGGTCTTTAGTGGTACGGGGCTCGAACTCGTGACAAGGCAAGCCACGGTCCGATACCTTTACCACTCGGCTACCGCGGCCACAAGTGAACCATTGAAGAATCTATCGTTTTAAGGGGTACCTTCACCTCATTTTAAGCCTAAGAGTTAAGGTCACGGACTCGTGGGTAGCGTATCATGAGTTGGAGGCCGCTCAAGACCTCTCGTGTAGAGGGGTCCATTGCATTTTTAATCTGTCAAGGCTCCAACGTCCTCTCGTTGGTGTGGTGTGGAAGTTAGGAGTCCAGCTCTGGTGTCACTTGACTAAGGTTCAAAATGATGAGATCCATCACCAATAGCCCTCGTGCAGCTTTCTAGTGCCACGTCAATAGAAATTTTGAAAAATATTTTTTTCGGATGGGAAATTTATCCAATATTAATATTTTTTTGTTTCTTATTGTATAAAAAGTAACATACACTGCTGGCCACCGTAAATTCAACACCAAGAAAGACAAGAGATAGCACAACAAAATTTATTTTGTAAATAGCATGTTGACCAAGTATCAAATGATTAAATTTATAGACTTCTGTCAAGTGTGGTTCCTGCCAGAATCAGTAGCCAGAGTAGCCGCCATTGTTGGAGATCACCGCTGCCACACGCCTCGGCATTGATTCAAAGAGACTTTGAATGTGTTCTTGAGGTACAGCAGACCAAGCAGTTTCCACACGTTGCCAAGGTTGATCTGGTGTGGCAGCTGGGGGTGTAATCTGGGTCAATCGTTGAGCAACCATGGACCACATGTTTTCTATCGGCGAAAGATCCGGAGAGAAAGCCGGCCAGGGAAGCAATTTAATCTGGTGATTGACGAAGAGCCTTTGTACAATGCGTGCCACGTGTGGTCACGCATTATCCTGTTGAAATATGGCTGTGGCCAAACCCTGAAGGTAAGGAAGGACAAATGTCCCCAACACCTCGGAGATGTAGCGCTGGCTGTTTCAAGTACTGGCAATGCGTACTAGAGGAGTGCGAGAGTGATATCCAATACCACCCCATACCATAATACCCGGTGCAGAACCAGTGTGGCGGTGCATAACGCAGCTGTTCAACATCCTCTCTCCACGGTGTCTCCAGACTCGAATCCGACCATCGTTGTGTTGTAGACAGATGCGTGACTCGCCAGTAAAGACAACTTCATTCCATTTTGCCGCCCACATCCTTCTTTCATCGCAACATTGGTGGCGGAGACGTCTTTGGTTCTTCGTCAAGGGTAGACTAAGCAATGGACGTCTTGCGGACAGACCATTCTGCTGTGAACGACGTCGAATGGTACGCTCAGACACTGAATGATGCGTTACAGACTCAATGTGCTGTGCTACGGTTCGTGATGTGACTGAGCGATCCGTCACTGCCATGCACACCATTTGCCTGTCCTCACGTGAAGTGGTGCACTGAGGTAGATGCGATCGACTACGTCGTTCCGTCATACCCTCCTGCATCCAACGGTCACATATCCGCATTACGGTTGTTTGGTTTCGTCCAACACGACTACCGATTTTTCCGAAAGATAATCCACAATATCTTGGTCTGTCGAACTCGGATACTGGATCAGAATCTGAACGCTGTTTTCTACGAGACATAACTGATCGTTTTTTTAAAAAAAACCACAAGAAAATTACAATTTCCGAACTTGAAATCGTCGAAATCTCCAAGCCTTTAATTAGCGCTTTGAGGTGGCGCCACAGGCGCACGTAATGTGTGTCTGCGCTGAAATTCTAATCATTTGCATATCTCACCTCCCTAATGCGTGTTGTAAATTTCATGTTATTTGCATGCTTCCTTCAGGGTGTTTCATTTACGGTGGCCAGCATTTTATTAATCATTTCTCTTTTAAATATTCATATATATATATATATATATATATATATATATATATATATATATATATATATATATATATATATATATACTGCTGTGCAAAAATTAAGGACGAGACGGTTTTTTCAATATAACTTTGTACAAAAGCTTTCCAAATCAACACATTTAATACCGTAAGATCCCCAATACGCATGGACATGTGTAATGTAAGCAACACTTACTAAAAGAGAAATCAGAGGGATAAAAAGAAGCTTGATTGAAAAAGTAGCATGGAGCGCAATGCGACTGAAGGCCGAAACATCCCTGTGATGGGTGTCCAGAAAGAAACATCCGGTCTTTAGTAGGGGATATGATCTCCCCTGACTGCTAGGCAGGTTTCACAGCGTCTGCCCATGCTGAGAATGAGGGTGTCAATGAGTTGTTGAGGCATTGCTGCCCATTCGTCTTGCAACGCCAATCGAAGCTCCCGAATCGTTACTGGTGGTAAGGTACGAGCTGCCAAGCGTCTGCCTAGAAAATCTCATACATGCTCGATGGGATTGAGATCCCGAGATCGTGCCCGCCAATCCATACGTTCAATATCCTCACTCTCTAAGAGCTGTTCGGCAGCTACTGTGCGATGACATGGTGCATTTTCGTCCATGAAAAGGAACTGCAGACCCATAGCGCCTCTAAAAAGGCGCACATATGGAAGAAGAATCTCGTTACAATAACGGGTCCCGTTGACTGAACCTGCGTCGAAGATGTGAAGGTCTGTACGACGACCAAGCATGATGCCTCCCCAAACGAGAACACCGCGACCTCCATACCTGTCCCTTTCAATGATGTTCGAGGGATGATTGCGGCTTCCCTGCTCTCTCCAGATGAGTATGCGATGAGAATCGCTACTCAAACTGAATCTGCTCTCGTCTGTAAAGAGTACTCGTCCCCATTCATTGTCTTTCCAATTCCGGTGTTCCCGACACCACAGAGAACGCCTTCTCCGATTGGCAGGCGTTAAAAGTACACACCGTACAGGGTGTCGTGCAAACAGACCACCACCGTGCAGTCTTCTGGCCACGGTAAAACGCGATATCGGTCGTCCAGTCGCCTGTGTCGTGTGTCTAGAGATTTCTCCCGCTGTCTGCCACCTGTTTCTTCTGGCCTGTAAGACAATGTACCGGTCATCTGCGGGTGTGGTTCCTCGTGGACGACCACTACTGAACCCCGGATAGCTGTTCCTGTAGTTTGAAATTGTCTCCAAAGTCGTGAAACGATGCTGTGAGCAATTCCGAACTCTGCAGCCACACTTGTCACACTGCGGCCTTCCTCCAACTTCCCAATGATTCGACCTCGGGTAAAAGCATCCAGATGTCGTCTAACAGATTGATTATTCGCCATTTCTCGCTGAGGCAGCAACTCGGTGTGATTTTAACTGCTATACGGCGTGCAATCTCTTTTCCAGAAATACTGATCTTACACCGAGAACATGCTTTATACTACTCAGACACTCCCCCATTACGTCTACCTGCATATCTGCGCATGTGCTACCGTACATCACCTTACTTAATCTCCTGATTGGTCTTTCTGTCCGCTCTGCCTCTTCGTTCAGCTGATATGCTAATTTTTCGACTTCGTCCTTAATTTTTGCACACCAGTGTATATATATATATATATATATTGTTATAAAGTATGCGCCTTATATTTTTTCCAATATTTTAAAGTTAATTTAATTTTTGATTTTATATATTTCAGAGGGGGGGGAAGGATATTTATTGAATACTTTTTGTTTCGAATAAATATGGTATTATGTCCAGCACAAGTAAAAAAAAAATTAAAGTGTAATTTTTATATCGTTAAAATTCTGTAACCAGCAGAGGTGATGAAATAGTCGAGAATTGTAGTCGAGTCAAGTCATGTATTATGTGTATGTTTCTGATGCACTTTTGGAAATTTTGATGAAGTGTAAGTAATCCTTGGAATATAGTTGGTTTGTCTCTCAACTGACAGTACCCTTAGCATGACCAATGTTACTAAAAGATTTGCAAGATTAAAAGAAAAAAGCAAACAGCATGGTATAACAGTAATTTTGAACCATTTCATTATATTATTCCGTAGCAAGTACTGTTCTTGGGCAATACTTTGATATACTTAATATTAATAACTAGCTGTATGGCCCGGCGTTGCACGGGCTATCTCTACTTTTATAAATTTTACCTTTCTTTCACAAAGTTAGAATTTCTAATACTCATTTTCAAAATGACCCCCCCCACCGCTTAGCCCGGCGTTGCTCGGGCTTTCTCTCTTCCTCATGACACCAGCATTTCTGTGTGTGTGTGTTTGTACGCACACAATGAGAGTGATTTCTAAAATTGTCTAAAAAATTTCCCTTTTCAAAATAGCTGCATGGCTCGGCGTTGCACGGGCTATTTCTACTGTCATAAATTTTCCCTTTCTTTCACAAAATGAGAGCTTCTAATACTCATTTTTAAAATGATTCCCCCTTCCACCGCTTAGCCCAGTGTTGATTAAGCTTTTTCTTTTCCTCATGACACCAGCATTGCTGTGTGTGTGTATGTTTGTACGCGCACAATGTGAGTGATTTCTAAAATTATGTCAAAAAATTTCCATTTTTCGAAATTTGTTCCATTCCACTTATTTTCTTAAATAGACGATGTACTTTTTAATTAACAAAGAATTAATTTCGTAATGAAATAATAGAAATATTCCTTTTAAAAAACATATACACTGCTGGACAATTGCTAAGGATGGATCACAAATTGCTATGTAGCATAACATTAAGCGAGACATGAGGCCTAGTAGGATAAAATATAGTTGCCACACTGTTCAGACATTAGAATAAAGAATATTTATTGTTCGGGAAAGTACAAAAGCTGTGAAACATCTGAAAGAAAAAAAATGTTCATTTGATCTGCGTACGGAGAAATGGAACAATGCATCTAAAAGTCAGCAGGCACCTTAAAGAAAGATATCAGTACGGGATATGTCCACCGTGGAGTGTGATGCAACATTCCACACGTCGTACCATATTTTGCACAACATTATCCAGCAGCTGTTGAGGCAATTTATCCCATTCCTCTGTGAGTGCACGGATGAGGGTGTTCTTGTTTGTCGGAGGATAGTTTCGACCAGCAACTTGCCTCCCCAAAGCATCTCACACATTTTCAATGGGGTTTAGATCTGGAGAACGCGCTGGCCATACGAGACGTTGAATACCCTCGCTGTCTAGACAATCCTGAACAGCGAGTGTTCGATGACATGTTGCGTTGTCGTCCATAAAAACAAATTTATCACCGACAGCACCACGGAAAAAGACGAACATGAGGAAGTAGAACTTCATCAATGTATCGTTGGCCCGTCATAGTCCCATTCGCAACCACATGTAGGAGCTTGTGGTCATTGATCATGATGCCGGCCCACACCATGATACTGCATGTCGGATATCGGTCCTTTTTCTGGATATTTTCTGGACGATAAGCAGTACCACTCTCGCGCCAGATCAGTTGGCGTCTACAATCCGATGACAGACTGAACCTACTCTCATCTGAGAATAGTACGCATGCCCAGTCCTGTTCAGTCCAATTGTGATGCTCACGACACCATTGCAAACGGGCAGTATGGTGCTGTCTGGTCAATGGGACACACACAACAGGTCTGCGTGCGTATAGTCCTCCTCCTCTCAAACGTCTAGCAATAGTTTTTCGAGAGATCTGCTTTCCTAAGGCAGCAAGAAACTGATTTGCCACCTGCTGAGCTGTGGTGCACCTGTTCCTTTTTGCTGATAGGACGATATATCTGTCTTCTGCAGGCTTCGTACTTCTAACACGACCTCCCCCGTACCGTCTACTACACATTCCAGTAGTTTTAAAGGACTTCCACAGCCGTGAAACAACGCTGTGAGCGATGTCGAACTCCCGGGCAACATCTGTTATTTTTCGCCCTTCTTCGATCTTTCCAATAATTCGACCTAGCATAAAATCATCTATGTGATGTCCGGAAGACATGCCAAAAATTTTAAGTTCGTCTATTAAATCTTTCCTGTAAAATTTTGACTTGAAACAACAACTGTCCACACGCGTCAAAACCTTTAAAGCTCTTATGAACGCTATCACGTGATGAACAGACGTGGAAAAAAAAATTTGGATACTCATACTTCTTCTTACTAACATCCCGCACTTATTCTAATTTTCCACATTTTGCTTCCTTTCATTTTGTTCTTGCTATGGATGATAGTGTTATCCGTCCTTAGCAATTGTCCAGCAGTGTATATATTTAATAAAATCAAATTTCTCTAACTAAATAAATCAAAGAAAATTAACAGATAGCTATTGAAATGATTCCTTTTTTCAGAACGTTTGATTAAACATATAAATATATAAATTAGAAAAAAACAGTATGGAGGAAGGCCTATATATATATATATATATATATATATATATATATATATATATATACACTGGTGTGCAAAAATTAAGGACGAAGTCGAAAAATTAGCATATCAGCTGAACGAAGAGGCAGAGCGGACAGAAAGACCAATCAGGAGATTAAGTAAGGTGATGTACGGTAGCACATGCGCAGATATGCAGGTAGACGTAATGGGGGAGTGTCTGAGTAGTATAAAGCATGTTCTCGGTGTAAGATCAGTATTTCTGGCAAAGAGATTTCACGCCGTATAGCAGTAAAAATCACACCGAGTTGCTGCCTCAGCGAGAAATGGTGAATAATCAATGTGTTAGACGACATCTGGATGCTTTTACCCGAGGTCGAATCATTGGGAAGTTGGAGGAAGGCCGCAGTGTGACAAGTGTGACTGCAGAGTTCGGAATTGCTCACAGCATCGTTTCACGACTTTGGAGACAATTTCAAACTACAGGAACAGCTATCCGGGGGTTCAGTAGTGGTCGTCCACGAGGAACCACACCCGCAGATGACCGGTACATTGTCTTACAGGCCAGAAGAAACAGGCGGCAGACAGCGGGAGAAATCGCTAGACACACGACACAGGCGACTGGACGACCGATATCGCGTTTTACCGTGGCCAGACGACTGCACGGTAGTGGTCTGTTTGCACGTCGCCCTGTATGGTGTGTACCTTTAACGCCTGCCTATTGGAGAATGCTTTCTTTGTGGTGCCGGGAACACCGGAATTGGAAAGACAATGAATAGGGACGAGTACTCTTTACAGATGAGAGCAGATTCAGTTTGAGTAGCGATTCTCATCGCATACTCATCTGGAGAGAGCGGGGAAGCCGCAATCATCCCTCGAACATCATTGAAAGGGACAGGTATGGAGGTCGCGGTGTTCTCGTTTGGGGAGGCATCATGCTTGGTCGTCGTACAGACCTTCACATCTTCGACGCAGGTTCAGTCAACGGGACCCGTTATTGTAACGAGATTCTTCTTCCATATGTGCGTCTTTTTAGAGGAGCTATGGCTCTGCAGTTCCTGTTCATGGACGACAATGCACCATGTCATCGCACAGTGGCTGCCGAACAGTTCTTAGAGAGTGAGGATATTGAACGTATGGTTTGGCAGGCACGATCTCCGGATCTCAATCCCATCGAGCATGTATGGGATTTTCTATGCAGACGCTTGGCAGCTCGTACCTTACCACCAGTAACGATTCGGGAGCTTTGATTGGCGCTGCAAGACGAATGGGCAGCAATGCCTCAACAACTCATTGACACCCTCATTCTCAGCATGGGCAGACGCTGTGAAACCTGCCTAGCAGTCAGGGGAGATCATATCCCCTACTAAATACCGGATGTTTCTTTCTGGACACCCATCACAGGGATGTTTCGGCCTTCAGTCGCATTGCGCTTCATGCTACTTTTTCAATCAAGCTTCTTTTTATCCCTCTGATTTCTCTTTTAGTAAGTGTTGCTTACATTACACATGTCCTTACGTATTGGGGATCTTACGGAATTAAATGTGTTGATTTGGAAAGCTTTTGTACAAAGTTATATTGACAAAACCGTCTCGTCCTTAATTTTTGCACACCAGTGTATATATATATATATGTATATATATGTATATATACATATATGTATATATATATGTATATATATACATATATGTATATATATGTATATATACATATATATATTATAGTAAAATAAAAGTGAAGAAGTATTAGAACCCACAGTGCTAAAGAAGTAAGAAATTGGAATTCAGCAGACACAACAAATGTAGATACAAAAAAGTCATTGGACTAAACTGGAGACCTATTATGATTTCTTAAGCTGTCGCTGAATTAGGCCAGCGAAATAAGATTAAGCAATGCTTTGTGGATCCAACCTTCCCCGTACAGCAGAAATTTTCGACATAATAGGAAAAAAAAGCCTAATACAACACGTGGATGTTGAACCTAATAAAATCATAAAAAGAAATTGAGAAAAGAAAACAATAATGAATCTAACAAGGAGAGGAATAATAAAAAAATATTTACTTAGAAAATATTAGGAAAAACTTACTTGTAAAATAAAAATCCTGAGATGAAAAATGCAACCTACTGCGATGAGATCCTACGTAAAATGGCGAAAAAGATTGAAATGCCAGCGCAGGAAGGAAAAAACCGTGGTGCCATCTGGATGGTTATTTTGCAATTAGGGTAACCACAAAGATAGATAATTAATTAAACAAAACATAAGAAGTTTTAAATAAAATAAAGAACAATGTTCATAATAGATAGTATCAAATAGAAATATATTAAAGTAAATTTACTTTGATGATTATATACTAGAAAGTTAAATTGCAATTAAATTAAACGCATAAAATATTTTAAAATATTTTTTAAAAATAAACTAAAAAGAGAGAGAGAGAAGAAATTTTAAATAAAATATCGAACTAAGATAAATTAGAATTAATTAGAAATAGAAATATATTTAAAAATACTAAGATAATTTACTAGGATAATTGTATTCTAAGCAATTATTGCAAAATTTCACAAAATTATTATGTATTAAAATTTTAGCAGTAACTAAATCATTGTTTCTTTTTGTAAAATTTAAGATAATATTTTCAAATATTGATAGGTGTAAGTTACTACCCCAGAAAGGCAAAATATAATGTTACAATTAAATGAGTCTCTTTTATCAAAAATATTACTTGAAAGCAAATTATTCTTAACGTTTAATTGAAGGTCCAAAAAGTTAGCTGACTCATTATTATAATTAGTTTTTAATAATTTTAAATAGTGGAGATAATATAATTAAAGCTAGGGTCAAAGTCTACTATATTACTAAAAATAATTAAGTCATCTATGTATCTAAAAAAGTAACAAGAATCATAACTAATACTTTCAATTTCATAAAAATGCAAGTAAATATTTGCTAAGCAGTTGCTAGCTAGTCCACCTTGTGGCAATGCTTTACTTTGCTGATAATTAACATTATTATGGAAAATATAATTATTATTTTAATACTAATTCAATAATAGAAATATATATTTATCACATTTTATTTTCTTATTCAAAAAATATTTGCTATATGATATTTTAAGAATCTTAAACATGTCTTCTATATCAATGGTGTTAAATAAATCTTCAAAATCATAGGTATAAATAGGAATAATTTTTTACCTTGCATATACTTAATAATGTCCATACTATTCTTAACTATAATAGATTTATCAATTTTGTCTAATGTAGATTGAATAATATTTTGTAGCTTCTTGCCCGGATGTGTAATATAAGTTTTAAAACCATTCGTAATAGTTCTAAATTTAACAGGATTTTTATGAAATTTAGGAGTTAGGAAAATATATGTGGGAATTTAATATCCAGAATACATAAATCTATTTTTTTATAAAAAGCAGAGATTCGATTAAAAATTTCTCTTTTACTTGAATTAGATTTTTTAAAAGCAGAATTATTATAAAAATGTTTGTTTAGCATATTAGTATAAATCCACTTGCAAATAATTGCATAATTACCCTTTACTTTATCAACATAAACGATAATAAAGTTCTTTTGTAGGTCTGCAATTTGGTGCTAAATATTATAGTATGTTATAACATTATCAGTTTTATAGTTAATGTTCAGTAATTCATTTAACACTTTGCATTTAAATTTATTAAAAGCTACAATAAGAAGACTGTATTTATAAAAGCTATATACATGTACTGAAAAAAACATTAAAAAGAAAAACGATCTGATAAAAAATTTTGATACATCATTTTAATTTTAACCTTTTTCCTTCCACTAAAAATTTTTTAAACTTTAAAAAGTAGCGTGATGCGAAATGGAAAAAGTCTCTTCCTCTTCAGTTTCGAACCTGGGAATGTACATGTACTGAAAAAAACATTAAAAAAAACCGATCTCATAAAAACATTTTGATATTTCATTTTAATTTTAACCTTCAAAAAATGTAACAAAAATTTTGCTTAAATATTTATCACAAAAAGGGAAGAAACCGAAAAACACAATTTTTTTTTTAAATAAAGTAGTGTGATGCGAAATGGAAAGTCTCTTCCTCTTCAGTTTCGAACCTGGGAACTACTGTTTTATAAAGTAGCGCTTTTAACAGCTAAGCTATTACTTACTCCAGAGAAGAGCATTGAATTGAGCTTTAAAATAAAGGTAGATTTTTTTTCAACACATTTCGTTATTCGCTAAAGTAAATTTTTTTTTCGGGCTTCATTTTTAAGTTAATGCTTTCGAACTTCATATATCGATTGAAAACAACGGTAATTTTTAAACAAAAAACTTTTTAAAAAAGTAATGTTTACATAATTATCGCAAAAGGGAAAAAATTGAAAAACACATTGTTTTTTTTAACCGTAATTCTTAAGATATTTTATCAATCTTAGTACAGATTGCGTATAATATTGTTCTACACGCGGAAAAAAAGAAAAACATGAAATTTTTTTTAGTGTAAAATATTTTTTTTTCATTAACGCGAAAGAAAGTTCAAGCGAACATCTTATATTTTGTATTCAAAAAAAGAAACCGATTTCGACTCATTTTTAAAACAATCGTAAAAAATATGAAATATAATTATTTTGTAAAATAAATTATAGCATATTGTGACGAAATAAATTATCTTTACGAATCTGTAATTTTTTGTGTGAGTTTCATGAAAAAAAATTAGATGGTGTTTTAAAAACCTCTGAAAGAAAAAGAAGTTCCGAAAATATTTTAAAAATTGTAAAATAATTAAATTGAAATAAAGATATATATCTGATATATATTATAAATGCGAAAGTTTGCGAGTATCTTTGTGGGTCTTTCACGCAAAAACAACTGAATGGATTTTAATGAAACTTTACAGTAATATAGCTTATACACCAGAATAACACACAGGCTAAAATTTATAAAGATATTGTGAGAAGTTTTCTAAATATAACGACAATTGTCAAGAAAGTAGGAAATAATTCTGCCATTTGCAAAAAGCCCGTGACAGCATTCATCTATCTTTTTTCTCCCTTCTGTTTTGTCTACGCCTTACCTCAGTGCGCTTTCGTTTATCATTGATTCCCTTCATCAGTGTCATCACTATTTTTATTTCATAATAAAAGGGAGAGGTGGTGGCAAGATTTTATCATAAAATAAATACAACAAAAAGTAATATTAATGTATTACGCTTCCTGATATAAATAATTTACACTATTTTATGCGTTCGTTACACAAAATTTGTAACTATGACACAGGAAAGAAAACTATAAAATTAAAATAAAATATCAAATGTTTTTATCATTTTTTTTTCTTTTTGAATGTTTTTTTTCAGTACATGTAAATATATATCTACGCTTCCCCCAAACTGTTATATATATATATATATATATATATATATATATATATATATATATATATATATATATATATATATATATATATACATATATATATACATACATATATATATATACATATATATATATATACATATATATATTATATATATATATACATACATATATATATATATTATATATATATATATACATACATATATATATATAATCCAATATAAAAGAATTATTTCAAGATATAATCATATACATAAACATACACATATATATAAATTTATACACACATATACATATACATATAAACAAAAATATAAAAATAATCATATAGTTATATACCTAAGATAACTAAAAGTAGGAAGGAGGCACATAGTATAAAAACAATAAAGACAATATAGACAACATATATATATATATATATATGTTTTTAAAAATATTTCTATTAATTCATTACTAAATTAATTATTTGTTAATTAAAAAAGTACATTGTCTATTATTTTGGATAAAAACACATTTCAGAGACATTATTAAGCTAACTAAAGAATCGTTTTCTTTTTATTGCTTCACATTAATAATGTTTTAACTAATGCAATATTGTTTTTTAAAAGTCATAGATCGAAATTTAAAGCGATATTTTATCTGTGAGGGTGAGGGGAAGAGGAAACAGTAATTTTACACTAAAAAAACCGTGTTATGCCGGGCTAGAGGGAGGGGGAAAAAACCTGTCTTAAATCGAAAATATGTGGAACAAATTTCGAAAAAGGGAAATTTAATGAAATAATTTTAGATTTCACTCTCATTGCGCGCGTACAAACACACACATAATTGCTGGCGTCATGAGGGAAAGAGAAAGCCCGTGCAAAGCCGGGCCATGCAGCTAGTATATATATATATAATTTTATTATATTAATTTTTAAAGAAATTTATTTACATGCAAAGTTTCGTTGTTTTGTAAAAATATTCTCTGCAGATGGCGCCACGTGCATTTCAAATTTTTTAATTAATATCTTTTTAACTAATTGGAATATCGGAATATAAATGGTCAAAACGGATTCCTGGAATCATTCCCGAAATTTTGGTATCTTCGGCGAGTTTCTGCTTCTTGTGGTTCGTGAGATAATTTGGCTACATTTCTACAACCGTACATAGATACGTTTGTGTACCTACGAATTTTAATGGTGTAGATTATAAAATAGTTAAATTGTAAACTGTATTCGAGCATGTAGATTTTTGCATCGTCGGTTTGCTTCATTTCTGGAAGATATATTTAGAATATGAATTGATGGGTCAACCAAATTACATGAAGGTTCGATGAATTTTGATTCATAAAGTGTTAAAACGATTTTCTAAACTGCTCGATAAAATTATTGTTTTCTCGGAAAAAAAATTATGAAAGGGCTGAATATAAAACATGAACATTAACTTGACTTTCTCGGTTGATATTACAAGTCAACTTAAGCTCCAACGTAAAAATCCTTTCGCTACAATGATTTTTGATAATATTAACGTTTTCAAATAAAAATTATTACTGACGAATTATTACAACCAGAAAGAGAAAACTTGTCTCACTTTAGAAGCCTTAAAAAATCTATTGATTAAATGACTTAAATTAAAATTTACAGAGTATTTTCTTACCAAATTCAATTGTTAAAAATGCAATTCGATCGAAAGTTTTCTGATTTAAAAAAAATTTTGATTTCCAATTTCACCTCTATCCATTTATGTTGAAGAAAAGTTACAAATGGAAAATGCGGCGTATATAACGCGCACCTATACTTTCAAGCTGCTTTTTTTAATTTAAGGTATATTCGCCCTTTTTTACATAGGAACTTGCCATTAGCAATGCTATTATATTTTAAAGCCATTCATTCCAGGTAATACCCCAGGATAGTATATTTCCAGAAAAAAAACCCCTTTAAGTTCATAAAGTATGACATTTTTTTAAAATAAACAGTATTCCGATCTTTATAGAAAATTTAAGTTTTTTGGACACATCTCTTTTTTTTATTTTTTTTTATTTTTGAAGCTATCATTTTTATATCCAGTGTGTATAACGCTCGCCGGTCAATTTCGATCTTATTTTTTGTGTGAAAAGTGCGCGTCATACGCCGGAATTTACGGTAATCTATTGTGATTATTTGCTGAAGCAAAAATGTTTCAAAGTGGAAATTCTAGATGTTTATACATATTCATTTGTATATCGGCTTCTTAAAATGTTATCATTTGTTACGCGAGCAAAGCTATATTCAGAAGCACTTATTTATGCAAGCAAGAATTTTCTTTAATAAAGTATAACAAAAATTCAGAAAGTTCTAGATTAAATAACCAACATTTATCAATTTTCTTAAAAATTACATCAGCTCAATATGTTCAACCAACTATTGATGACTTACTCTGAGGGGAAAAAAAGTGTGGAAAAAAAGATGCTGGGATATGAAAATGATTTGCATGTAAACGCAACAGACTCCGTCAGGAGCAAAATTGTATTTGAATGCTGTTTTTTTGTGAGTAGATGGTGTTATGTCCCTTTTAAAAAAAGTGTGTGTGTGTGTACTTATGTACGCACGTAAGAAGTTATACTTCTTTGGCGTAACAAGATTAAAATCTTTCTAAAAGTCTTGAGCAGGTCCAGCTGAGCCAAGGAAGGAAGACGGTAACAAGCAGAGTTGAGCGATACTAACCTTAAGTCAATCGAAACAGCCAAACCTGAGATAATCACGATTTAAATAAATTTAAACACCCCCGCACAGGGACTATAGGACCAATAGCATGGGGTTTTTTCGGCAGACTGTATCTGGAGATGAGTTTAACCGAACGTGACACTTGATACCCCTCGTATTTAATGTCTCGGCAGGAAGAATCGTTCCCGAGAAAATTAAGACATCCACCTGAAGAGCCCCCGAGTTATATAGTCTTTTTAAAATAATTAAAACAATTAAATGAAATAGAAGCAGGGCACTTAGCAACTCGAAACTTGGCCTGGTTGTGAGGAAACACAAGAGAAATCCATTCGAATCGATCCGGAGTCTGTAGTTGTGAATGAGGCGGCCCTAGCTCGGGAAACGAAAACGAAACTAACTACCCGGTCGGGGGGAACAACTGTGAGGTAAATGGTCATGTACATCCCAACGATACACAGAGTAGTAGGGGATCCTAAAGTTTCATTCTTCTATCTCTGTAATATCGTGACATCATTAAAAGATAGAACCCCATAGGAATAACATGAGGATTCTAATTTTAGTGATAACGCCCCCTAGGCCCACTATCTACACGCGAATTATAACAGATGAAAGAGCTCAACGAGGAAAATCTATGGTCGGAGTTTCATTAACGAAGCTCAAAAATCCTCGAAGCTATGCGGGATTTAAAAAAATATGAAACTTTAAAATAATTTTAAAATGTTGAATATAAGTGAAGAAATGGGGCTATGGCCCTGAAAAATATATCTAGGAGGCTTATAGGGAGAATAATCGAATCCAGCCCGTGTGGTCGACCAAGGTGGCATAGTTATTATTGGAGAAACCCTGTAGGGGGGGAGGGGCGCCAATTCCACGGGAAGCTCGCGCTAATACGAAAATATGGCGGACCTCCAAAAAATCAAGTCCCAAGCTCAATTCCTTAGGGGGGGGATGAAATTTTTTTCAGTCCCCATAGGATTAACATGGGAGCATGATATTTTAGTGCTTAAGCCCTCCTCATGCCTACACAATGGGAATGAAGTAGATGACTGGATGGGTCTCGACGAGTTGAACAGTTGGTTCAAATCTCAAGTCCGAGACTTCAACAGAAGCCCAGATATTGTGAATTTAAACAAATTTAAAAAAGTTGAAAAAAGTTTGAAACAATTAAAAACTATGGAAGCAATAGCCCTATGAGCACATGAAATTATAATAACTGTAAGAGCAGATAGAGAGGGATCGAATGAGCCAGGTCCGAATGGACTGTCTGGATCGGGTGCCGAGATATAGGCCAAAAAGCTGTAGAGGGGGCGAAGGAATGCACCGTGGGGGATGCGTCCCAACAAATATGGTTTATAACAATAGTTATTACGATATCAGTCTCCACCAAAAAAGTGACATGTTAAAATGTTAGGCAACGGTGTGCGCGCGCATCGTAAAAATTTACCCTCATCCTTTTTCCCAAACGCGCAATAAGAAGTATAATTTCAAAAAAAAAAAAAAAAAAAACGATGTCAAATTATCTTTTCAAATTAACATTAAATTGTTTTTCGTTTTATTACATTTATTTTTTTACAATACGAAACATGTAAAATTTAAAAAATAAAATGAAATATTACAAAATTATGTATGTATAATATATAATACTCATGGAGTTTGTCGTCCATCAGGTATAGTGGTTAGCAAAGCTGACTCCTGTGCCGTTGGGCCTGGGTTTGAATCAATCCCGGAGAAGACATGGATGTTTGTAAATGTATAGTGTCTTCGTGGCATGGGGGTACCTTAAATAGCCGTCGATTCGCAAGTCCACTCGGGAGGTTGGTGGAAGGAGAAGAGAGGTTGGAGGTCATGACCACCCCCAGGGTGTTCTCCCGCATAATTGGGGTGAAACCAAGCTAAATCTTTCTGTCACCTGTATGGTGCTCAAAGCTATGGCTAACGATAGGCGTCAATTAGCCCTTTACCATGATGAATTTCGTGGGCCTTGATCTGGCATTTGCCGATCAGGTGGCATTAGTAACAATAACAACATTGAGTTTTATAAGAATAGAATAGAATCATTCTAAAAATTCTGTTTTCTGAATGGTTTGAACATGCGGCCCTCAACTGAATGTAAAATAGTTGATATCAAATGAACCCGCCCTAGATTCTTCGGCCACGGCTCCGAACGTCTGCGTCCATCTTTCTGATTCTCTTATAAAATCAAGTCCTTCTGAATCAATACTATTTTTTATTGATTCTTTTAACGCCGAAAATTCAAACAGTATAAGCAACAATCTCATCAGATTATTTCATAAAATAATACAAATATTTATAACTTTAGAACGACACAAATCGTGCGCTTCAAAAGTTTGCGTACAGTGAAAAAATCTTTACGATAATGGATTGTAACTAAAAGTTAATATTTTTTAAGTTATTCCGTTTTTTCTATAACTCTCTCAACATATTTGGCAGAGATTCAAATAGTTCAGTTGTCTTTTTTTTTCAGTGTTTATTTTGTTTCTTCCTTTACTATAACAGATTTGAGCATTTTTTTGAATGCTATTACTTTCTCCCTGATTAATCACTCGAGTCAATCCCACAAATGATTTATTGTGCTTAGGTCTGGGGACTAGGATGGCTTAGGGAATTGGTTTGAGACATGGCAGAACAGCTATAGCTTTACAATGACTTCACATTTGAGCCATTTGCTTGGTACCTTTGTGCCGCTGAAAGTAATGATCATCACTCGCCGCAAATTTCTCGGCATATGCCGTGATATTTTACTTCGAAAAGTTCAAGTAACCAATTTTGCACATTTTTGATTCAATAAATTCCAGATTACCAGCCGAAAGGCTTCCGATGCACCCAGGGCCGTTTTTAACCTTCCCAGCGCCCTAGGCACTTTAAATTGTTGCGCCGCTCCCACTATTTCCAGAGTACCCCTCCTTTACCTCTTACCTGGTCAGTTTTGGTTTTGGAGGGATTTCCCCCTTAACTCTCTTACTCTTTTCCCTTTAATTGTCTTCTTAATGAATTCCATTCGTCACTACCAACGCCTTGTCCCGGACTGGCAACCGGCAGTCATAAGGAAAGAGAGTGAATCTTGTTCATTTCTTACCTTTTGGCAACATTGATCACCCTTCCTTTTTGTAAATAAGTACAGTTAATTAATAAAATCGTATGGAATTTTTGTATAGAGTATACATTATTGTATGAACTTATTATAATTATCAATTTTTTTAACTTATCATTCCACTTGTTAATTTTCTTACTATCTTTTACTTTTAGACATCCTGACAGTTGAGTCACAGCCATTGTACTAGTGCAACAAAGGTTTTCTTCGAGCTTTCATCATTGCAAAATCATTAATGATATCAGTAAATTCAACTTCCATGGTTGTATCATTTTGTGTGCATAGCAACATTAAACTATTAAGCTTTTCATTTTCCAAAGTCTTAATTCTCTTAAGGGTAGAAAAACTTCTCTCTGCTGTACAGTTTGTCACAGAAAGATTCAAGTAAATCCTCATTGCGACTTCTAAATTTGAGAAGGTACATTCTAATTTGTTTTTTCTGATGTAGGAAAAGATTCCTCTTGTAGCTGTTATTTTTTCCACTTTCATCTATCTTTTGAAATGCTGACACTCTCTTGAACAAATTGTTCTTCATCGATGTCTTTGGGGCAGTTTAGAACCAAGTATTTCACTTGTTTTGTGGTTTCTTCGTGCTCCTTTTCATGAAGATTTCTGAATATCTCAAATCTTGTTTTGAGAACTTCATAGCAATCCCTTCTTTTGTTTAATTGCACTACAAGATTGTCAATAATTAGCAAGAAAACTCCAGCTCTCGAAATGTGGCCGCGGTAGCCGAGTGGTATGGGTATCGGACCGTGGCTTGCCTTGTCACGAGTTCGAGCCCAGTACCACTAAAGACCCGCCGTGTAGGGCAGCGATGCACGTTAAACCTGTCGAGAGCTGAAACGTCCTCCCGTTGGTGTGGTGTAGTAGTTAGGAGAGGGGGTGCCAGCTCAGGTGTCATCCACGTCACTTGGCCATGGTTCAAATTACGTGGTCCGTCGCCAAAAGCCCTTGTGTAGCTAAACAGTGCGACGTTAATATTCAATCAACGAGCTCTCGATATCTTTCTCTTGGAGACAATCCCTCAAAATCCCTTTTTTTTTCTCATCTGAAAAGAATTTCCTTTTTCTGATTTTTCCTATTTGGACACAGCAATGCTTTTGCCTCATTATCATCAAATTTGGATATTTTTCAGATAAAAACAAGATAACGTCTGTAACTTCTTAGTAGTTCAAAGGAAATCAAGCTCTTCCCTTGGCAGTATCTCACTGGTTTGGTCTACTCTTTGTAAGATTTCGTTCCAAATCATCGTTAATAAAGTAGTGTGAAAACTTTCTAGGCTTTTGCGGAGTCCTTCAGCTGTAACTCGCGCGTGAATATTGTCTTCAGTTAAATCTTCAAGGACGTTCTTGATTTCGTTACATAACTTGAGCTCTGAGAACATCTGCCCTTGCACACTATTTAGTTTCACTCAACGATTTCAACATAAGAAATCTATGTTCCGTTTTCAAGTTTTGTTCATTGCTTCTTCGCACATAATCTCTTAATACATTCTATCTGTGAGTAGATGACGAAAAAAAACTGTGAAGTCCTTGTGCAAAAGAAAAGAATACAATAGCTTCAGTGCAGGCTTTTTCCACAGCAGAACAACCAGCAAAGTTTAAGAAAAGGGCTGCACATGGTACGAACACAGCAAAGACATTTTCTTCTTGTATTATTGACTGAAAACCCGAGTACACTCCTGGCATGTTTAAAACATTGTCGTAACTTTGGACCCGAGAGTTTTTAAAATCTAGTTTAAGTTCTTCAAGCTAGTTGAGTTTTGCTTCTTCCATACCTTGAGCTTTATTAGAGACACCTGATAACACTGGTACAAGGCATTCATTGACGCAGGCTTTTATGACTGAAACCTATTGAAGTGCTACAGCCAACTGGTCAGTGTATAAAGCGTCGGGTGTAGAGTCAAAAATGAGGAAAAAGTAACGCGCGATTTGATCTCTTTTAAGATTTCTTGCAAGATTCTCTTTGTCCATCACGTCTATGACCCCACTACATATGTCAGACGAAAGACAAGATGTACTCCCATTACCTTTGTTGCCATATTTTGTCAGATGTTGGGAAAGAAACGAATCCAACTCACTTATGAGTTCAAGGCATTCTAAGAAAAGTTCGTTTGTTGTATATCCAAGTTGTGCTGGTCGTCACCCCTGACTGGAAGGCCTCTTGACGACAAAAATTTCACAATAGAGGAAATTCTAGTAAAGAGATCTCGCCAATACTTCCTCTCTTTGTCATATTGACTTTGGACTACATCCTGGACTATGTCGACCCCTTTTCTTAACAAAAAAGTCACTACATTTGCCTTATGGTCGTCCGATCTCCCACGCTGCGAAGCAAGTGTGAAAGAATTCTTCCAATCATTGCAGCCAGTTGCTAAAACTCCACCTTTTCCTCACGCTGAAGGAGAAGGTAATAAAAACAAAATATTTGACCTTTCCATTTTGTGTGAATAGAGGATCCAGTCTCTCTTATACTTCTCTCCACTCGGTCGCTCATTAAAAAATAATTTTGTTGAAAGTTTGCGCTTAATTTTGACGCCTTCATAACAATGCTCAGAATTAGAAAATCTGCTTCTAACTCTTGAGTTCAATTTGATTTAAGTATTTTGCATATTTGTACATTATGTTTTATATTCCATGTACCCGTGTCCTCCAGCTCAAAGCCACTGTCAAGAAGAGTGTAACGTATATGCACATATACATATATATCAGTGTGAGAATGTGTATTTCATTTTTTAGTATATAAAATTGTATTTTACTTTTTAATTATTTTAAATTGCAAATTATTTTATTGAATTGATAATTATTTTAAATATTTTATTTTCGATTTTTCGCGATATGCTCCCGATCCCCCCTCCCCAAGTAGGGTTATCACTCCCACCTAGGGGACGCGCCCCATAGTTTGTGAAACGCTGCAAAAAATATTTTATTTTAAGTTTTCAGAGCAATTTAATAACAATATATATGAAACAAGATATGATTTTGGGAAGACAAGTCAAGTGATTTATTTACATAATAATTTGGCCGATAGCGAAACGAAAATTTGATAATTTAGATATAAAAATGAAAGAGGATAATTGGGGTTTTAACAAACACTAAACGGTTGTACGTTCTCTGTAATTTTATATTTTTCTCCCTCCAAATCTTTTGCGCCCTAGGCATGTGCCTAAGCCGAAAAGCAGGCCTGAATGCACCCCCAAACATTGTGTCTCCTCTTTCATGTTTAAAAGTCGAAAAAGAATTCTCTTCCTTATGATCTGTCCAGGAATTTTTACAAGCATATTTTTGTTCTTTTTGATGTCAAATTGCAAAAATTACTTTCACTATATTGAATGTATTACATTTTCCCAATAATTATGTGTTCGACTTAGATGTTCTTTTGGCAAAGAACATTCTCTTCGCTCTGTTCACTCGAGAGATGAAAGGTTTCTGGAGTGCTAATTGTCCATGATATTCATCTTTTTTTCTGTTCTCTTCAAATTATGGTTAACTTCACACTTTTTTGCAATATTTCAGCAACACTTTAACTATTTGTGAAGCTTATAGTCTTGGATGTATTTAAATACAGCATATTACAAAGCAAGATTCTCGAGGTGACACTGCAGACGGGCGGCCGCACCTTAGCTTGGACGTTAAAATTTTAGTTGATTTGTAGTTTATGAACACTTTTTGTATCAATGAATGTCTCCTATTAACAGTTTCAGCAATTACTTTGAAATTTTTCTCATTTTCTGAAGATCTATGATGATTTTCTTTCAATAACATATCGATCTCTTTTCTGTTGCCAGCTAAAGAATCACACAAGGGGTTTCAAGTTTCAAATACTAAATAAATCTTAAAAGAAGCTTAAAATTACTCAAAAACATGATCTAGTGCAATTGTTTTGCGATAAAATGTCTTTAAAAGCTCTATTTTGAAAGTGTACGCAAATTTTTGGCGGGGGTAGTCGGTGATTATTTGGTGGTCATATTCTTTTTTTTTTTCATGTTAAAGGGAATTTTGTTGTTGTTGTTTGAATAAGGAAATTTTGAAGAATTCCTGACAGAGGTATTTTGATTTTCTGAAGCGAGATTTTAATAGTAATTATAGCATAAAAACACGTCAGATGATTGCCTGCAGGTGATGCAGACTTTAGGAGGCAAGTGTAGATGGTTGCACCTGATGAGAAACTTCTATAGCTGCAGGAATTATTTAAAAAAACAATTCTTTCGACTGAAAATAATTGTTTTCTTTCTTTCAGTTGTTCTTCAAAGACACTGTGCCTATTCAAATAAGATCTGAAGCAGTAAAAGATGGTTTGATCTCTAAGGGGCAACGTTTGCTTCTTTGCATACATGAGCTTTGGAACAGGAGGGGGGGCATTAAGTCGATTGGGGTCAGCATTTTCAATTAATAATTTTTTATTGAAATATATTCAAGACTAGCTGGCATTATGCAGACCAAGTCTTCAACTGATTAGAACTATGAGCACTAATTTTAGATGAAAATGTTTGATCTTCATGCATTTTGAATTGTTTCATAACACAAATACATCATTTGATATTATTATATTTGGGGTTGTTATTATGTTGGAGTCTTGTGTTTATATATATATATATATATATGGAATCGGTAGTTGGGGAATCGGTCGTGGAGTCGCCACCCAATTGAATCTCTCAACAAAACTATAAAGACAAAGCAACACGCAGTCTTCGCGCGCAGGCGCAGCTGACCCAATGTTCAACACTAACTTTGTTTTTTTTTAAGAGAACGAAAAGAGAGAAAAAGAGACTGGGGGTGCACGAGCAGGCGATCCCGTCATCCCGTCATGGAAATCTATTTGTTAGAAATCTAGCTACCTTTTTAATTAATTTTTGTTACGTTTCAAATAAACCAGAAGAAAGACAAATGTTTTGGACTCTTGTTGTCTCCCACAAATTATGGGGGCTCGGAAGGAATAGAAAAAATCTCGAATTGATCAAAGTTTGGAACGCGTGAACAAAAGAAAAGTCCGTGGAGAAGACACACCGCCATTTTTTTGGAAACTTTGCTCAATCTGTGTAGAGGTTGAAGTTCATTCGAACCCAGCGTGAATATTCCGCCTGTGTAGAGTTAGCAACTAGTGATTTAACACCTGCGAAGAGGTGTCATTTTAACAATTTCAAGAACTATATTTCGTCTATCGATATAACCTGCGAAGAGGTTGAGGGAACTGTGTTCATCTGCGTAGAGGTGAATCAGTGATTTTCTTCAATTATTGAATACATCGTTCGTGCGAGCAACAAGGGAGCTAGAAAAAAAAGGTAGGATCTTTCCATATTTTTTAAAATGTATAAAAACGCTCTTAAAGAGGATCTCGTAAGAGTTGTAGATGATCTAGACGGTACTGTGGAGAGTACAGACACCGTAGCTAAACTAAAGACTAAAATTGAGGAGAGTAGTACATTTAAAAGTGATGCAGATTTCGTTAAAACTTTAATTAAAAACTGTACAGATGAGAGCGTATCGCGAAACGAAAGACAGGCAACTTTAGAAAATCAGAAAATTGAGCTCGCAAAACTACAGTTAGCACAGTTAGAAAAAGAAGTCGAGCTTCAGACGGCTAAAAATAAAGCATTAAGTTTAAATCCTGCAGCTAAAATCGAATAGAAACAGTTTGAAACAGACATAGAAAACATGATTAAAAACATTAAAACTTTATCTCTTCCTGTTCCCGCCAGATCTGAAAATTTTAATCTGTCCTTCCAATCATTAGAACGCGCATTTTTAGCCAAGAAAATTAATGACGAATATAAATCTGAAATTTTAATAAATCTTCTGGGCGAAAGAGCTTATAATGTCTTATTGTATATTAAAAAGGAGGAATTAAATGACTATGAGAAACTTAAATCAATAGTACTCAGAGAATTCCAAGTAACTCCTCGCGAGTGTTTAAACTCATTTAAAAATGCTGTAAAATCATCAGGCGAGACATACGTCCAATTTGCTGCAAGATTGACGTCAAACTTCCAATATTATTGTTCGTTAAGAAAATTTAATTCCTTTGAATCTCTATGGGATCTTTTAATTTCTGATAGATTATTTGAAACTTTAAATAAGGAAACCGCAACTCATATTGGCATTCGACATTTAGAAGACTGGTTTAGCCTATTGATTTAGCTGAAGAGTGCGATATTTATATTTCATCTAGAAGCGGATCGCGAAAGGAAACTACTTTTGCTTGTGGATATACCGAAGACCCCTTTAAAAATAGATCACGAAACTATAAACCAAAGAGTAGAGACAGCTATCGCCAAAATCTTGAAAGACAAAATAAAAATTACTACATCTGCGGTGATTCATCTCATTACGCAAGAGACTGTGAGAAGCTAAAGAATCTAGCAGCCACAGCTATAATAGAAAAAACGCGAATAGTTTAAAAGTCAAGAGCGAAAAACAACAAAAAAGTGAGGAGTTCGCGCATCAGCTCTAATACGTAAATATTTGTGTAGATAATCAGCCCGTAATAGTTTTGATTGATTCAGGTTGCCAGATCCCAGTTTTAAATTCCTCGCTGATTAGATTCAACAAACTTTCCGAAGGAAGAATACCATTAAGCTAATGTTTTAACGAAAAGCGCGTTGTAGACGTGGCGTCAGTGAATATTTCTCTTACTCAGCACTCTCCCAGTTTAAGTATTCCAATGGCAATATCACCGATTTGGACTGAAGGATTTATTATACATCTCAGTGTATATACTGAAATAAAGAAAATAAGTCACGCGAAGAGTGATGTTTTGTTGAATGAAAGTGAATCCTCTTTGGGTGCTTATTCTATTTTTGCTGTTGCAAATGTGATAGAAAATTCTAGTTATGATTTGTCACATATTAAAAACTTTAATATTAAAAATGATTTGATTTCTCTGATTAAGAATTATAAACCTAATAAAATTAAGAGAACTAAGTTAAAAAGGAGTATTATATTGAAAGATGATATTCCTGTGTGTCAGAGAGCCAGACGTTTATCTTATTCTGAGAAATTACAGGTAAACGATCAAATTGATGATTAGTTACAACATGAAAGAGAAATAAAAGAAGAGAAAGTTGTTCTGATTATTGTTTACCTATAGTATTGTGTAAGAAAAATGATGGTAATTTAAGAATCTGCATTGATTATCGCAAAATTAATTTTAAAACCGACAAAGATCGGTATCCTTTACCCTTAATAGAAGAAGTTCTAGATCAGTTGGCAGTCGGGACATTTCTTCTCAACTATTGACTTGTGATGTTCCTCCCCTTGGAAGTACATCTCTCGAAGTATCAGTGTGAGCTAGAGGTGTAGGATTAGCGAAAGGACTAGGATCCAACATTATCTTAATATGAATTTATTAAGATATTCAACTTAAACATTTAACAAATTAAATTGTAATAATTAATATGAGAAAATCTACGATGGTAAAAATACACAACACACAATAAGATTTAATCTAATTCAGACCTCTATCAATAAGAGAACCACCTAATTCCCGATTCTAATATTAAATAATCAATCCTACCTTATTAAAGCTTGGAGTAACGATCAATCTTGTCTTTGTATGCAATGGTATGCAACTTGGCTGATTCCTTCTATTCGATCACTAATAATTTGAATTCACGTTACACAAAACTCATTCAGACTTGAACCACGAAAAGTAATAACCATCAACTGCCACAAACTAACGTCAATTGCCAAACATTACCCTACATTGCCATCCCGCTTACTCTAAGATCCTATATTTAAAAGTTTGTTCATTTGCATCTTTTATTCACACTTCACTTCTTGGATTTGGTTGGAAAAGAGTTGCCATTAATTCTGGCCCAAAGAACCCAAAGGACTTGTTAAAGAAAAGGCGCGTGAGACGTCACAAGCCCCTCCAAGAAGCAAAACGTGATTTATTCGAGGGTCTTAATAGCCTTTAAGAAATTATGTGCCTAAACTTTATTCTTCTACTTCTAACTTTCCACGCTTTAAATTTTAACTTCGAATATTCATTCTAACCATTAATTTCCAATGCTCCACTTAAATTTTAATTTTCACTATTCATCTTAAGTTTAATTTTTAATATTTCTCCTTAATTTGAATTTTCAACAATCGCAATAAATTTTACTCAATTAACTAGACCAACATTCATAGTTATGCATTTTAAACACGGTAGATTCTCACCAGTACAAAATAAATGGACGTGCCCCATCCGGGCGAAGGGACCGGGGAAAACCACATATGACTTAAATGGCAAAAAAACGAGGTCCGCATGTGCCTTAACTAACTTAATTCTACTTAAATGCTACTTAAAGTATAACAATTCTGCTTCTTTATAGTTTCATAGACTTTAGCTTTTTCACAATCTTCTTGCCCTCTGTACAGATAAATCCGTCATGAAACACATATCAGTTTGAAGTCCCTAGCCAAATGAAAATTTTCTATAGACTTCAGGGTCTGTCACCCTGAAACAAAAACTTCCTAAGTCATTTGGCAAAAACAAAGTTTCACACATTTCACAATTTTTATGCATTACATATCACTTTTAAATTACAACTAATTTCTATACATATATTTCTCTCTCTCTCTCTCTCATCTGGCTTTTTCAAAAACTTCCCCTCAAATCTCACAGCGCTGGTTAATGTTATGTTAGTATGCTGTCTACGCCGTGTTTCCCAAAACTAGATGTACATTAATATGAAACAATGTAAAAATACATATACATACACTATACAATTACAAACATTTTTCAATAAACAATTAAAACAAACAACCAAAGGAATTGTTGCATCTTAGCGAAGTCGTACACAGAAGTAAACAAATGCATTTTTACAATGGTTTTCTCCATATTTATATAAAAATTTACAAGACAAAAGTTTATTTTTCTCTTGTAGAAAAACACACTCATTGTAGTGTCCACTTTTGCTTGGCTTAAATTTTAAATATCCGACCGTGACTTGCTTCATTGCAATAATTCTTCCGATCACTTGTTCGAAAGAATATAAAAAGAAACGATACAACCTGGGTCTTATGACTTGTATTTGGCGTTTCCTACCAGGATCTCTAAGGATAGTGACCTTATAGACATTTTCGTACACGCTCCTTGCCTTTCCTGGTCCTGCCGTTGTTGATCACCTCCTCGTCTTGTATTCCTGTTGTTTGATCTTGTTCGTTCTTCGATGTAGGGGCTGTCGTTCCTTCTTCTGCCATTTCTGGATCGAACTGGTCCTCCCTGTTGTGTCTCCCTCTCTATGGTTGGTCGGGACTCCGCTCTTTTCCACTTCGTGGTCTGAGGTTGTAGCCGCTTGTAGTGGGCGTTACTGTTTCTTTTCTTCGGATTTTCTTTCTAAATTTTGGCAGATTACTATTAATTTTATAGTTTGACGAAAAAGCTCTTTTAGGTACTCTATTTTCTGAACCCTTCTGAATCTTCCTTTCTGGTCCTCCCGACCCAGATTCATTGGATCTTTTATAGCCTAACATTTCATTTTTGCTTCTTTTAATCCTTCTACTTTTCTCAGACCAAGAACTAGGTATTGATCTGATAAGTGGTCCGCGCTTATTGGTCTTATTTGTGTGTTTCTCACCCTGATCATTTTTAAAACTTAACCCGTTTTCCTCCAACTCACGCGTTACCTCTGACCCTTTCTTTTTACCATCTCGCGACTCATTTGATCTCCGTTGTACTCTGTCAAAACCACTCGATTCATCGCGTAAACTACCGTTATACGAACTACCAGTTCCTATCTCCGTCTCGTCACATTTCCTATGACGATATATTCTACCCTGATCTACATTAATCGTTAACCTTTTTCCCGCCTTCCATACCACCACACGTTGTTATTCTTTACATCTAATACTCTATACCAGGGGTGGCGAACCTTTTTGGGTCAACGTGCCATTTTTTTTCTAAAAAAACGTTTAATGAGTTATAGGCGTGACTTGTCATTATTGAAGAACTAATAAAACTAAATACGAACTTTATTTAATACGAAAAAATACATTTTGCACTGTATAGTAGTAAATGTTTTAGTTATACTTGTAATTTAAATTAAAATAACATTAGTGGGATTTCTGCTGTTGTAGATTAGATGACAAATAACTTATATCAGGATTATAAGATGTTACTTTTAGTAGAATGCATGCTGAATTAGAGTCGTCTGTTAAACGGTTTCTAAGCGAGTCTTTGATGCTATTTATTTCTGAAAATAATGACTCGCAGGCATAGGTAGATGAAAATATGGTTAATATAGCATACGCCACCTTCTTCAAACAGTTAAATGCGTCTGGAATCGAATTCCATGTTTCCAAAATTTCGTTACTGGTAATTTTACTTATATTGCTTGTCAATCTTTCTGCTTCAATCAATTCTAACTTTTTCTTTGTTTGAATAAACTTTTGAATCCATATTGAACTAGACTGGAAATCAATCGGTTGCATTTCAAGTTCTTCAATTTCCAACCAATCGAATTGAGACAAGTTCAGTTTATCAAACGAAATCACATCAGGGTACATAATAAATTTGAACGTTTCCGATAATTCCTTGAACTGAGAAAATCTCGCTGAAAATTCTTGGATTATAAAGAATCCATTATGGAAATAAAGTCATCAATAACTTTTTCTTCATTTCGTTTCTCTTGGGCATCTAAATCTTTGATATTTTTTTTTCAAGTTTGGGAAGTACTTGTAGTTTTTTGTAATAATATCGTTTCTGAAAACATATAGTTTAGCTTCAAAAGCGCGAATGAGATCCATCATGACGATAACTGACGATTTGGGCCTTGAAGCTTTATGTCCATTTCATTGAAATGTTGGCATATGTCTGTAAAAACATCAATTTTAAAAGCCACATAATATCCATCAACTGTGGGTATTGTTCAATTTTGCTTTCATTTTGTAGAAACAGTCTGATTTCTTCCAAGCAATCAACAAATCTTTGAAGTACGTTCAACCAGCGAACATTGTTATACATTATTAAGCCATTATACACCGAATTGACTTCATCCAACAAAGCATCAAACTTTCGTTTATTTAAAGCCTGCGACGATATGAGGTTGACTATTTTTGTGACTAAACTTATTACATTATCAAAAGATGTTAAACCACTCTTTGCACATAAGGCTTGTTGGTGAATAATGCAGTGGCATTCAAGAATCGAATGTCCTACGTCTGTTTTAAATAAAGAAATGAAACCACTTTTTTTGCCTACCTTATTTGGAACACCATCAGTGGTTACTGAAACAATTTTTTTTTAAATAAATTTCTTTCTCAGCAAGCGAATTTCTTACTGCCGTACAAATAAATATCTGTGCCCTTTGTAGTTGTTAACAACGATGTTATATATTGCAATTAATTCTTCCTTAATGATGTTTCCTACACAATATCGAGCAAAGACAGCTAAACGTGCCGATTTAGTAATGTCAATACTTTCGTCAAGACATAGCGATATAAAAGGAACGGAGTTAATGTCACTTTTTTCTTGGTCTGTAACATTTTCTGCCAGTTTGAAGATTCTATCTTTCATTGTGTTTCTAGTGAGGGCGCGCATGCCAACCAAGCTTCCTTCAAAAACTCTCCCTCTTGAAAAGATTTACCATGCCGAGCAATGGCATTTGCAGCCGAGTAACTTGCCGCACTTGTGTGACAATTTTTGCTTACATATTTAAACATAGACGTCGACTGTTTAGTTCTGTCTTTTATTGCACTTGCAATTAATTCTTTTTGCTCTGGTTCGCTTTTTTCACAAAAGGATCTGTGATTTGTTTCAAAATGCCGTTTTACAGACGATGTTTTGCATACCACTGTTCCAGAACATAAAACACACACCGCTTTGTCGCCTTTATTGATCATGCCATATTTCTCAGCCCACCAAGTTTGAAATTCTCTGCTACACTTACTATCTTGCACTTTTTTTTTTTTTTTTTTTGTTGAACTAGCCATGTTAAATAGCAGTTAAAAATCGTATATTTAACACAAAACTTTAAATATACAGTTCTGTCGATGAAATTGACTATTCTATGTGCTCTCGCTTGATTCCTCCCCCCCGGCCAAAAAAAAACTTTTTACTGACTGCGCACGACTGCGAGCTCATGGGCAGATTTATTTGTTTTTAGGAAATTGACTGCTTGTACGAGATTTCTGTGGTGTCTGCTCTTTCGCGTTTGTCTCAGGTCATTAAAATTTTTAAAAATAAAGCAGTGAGTTATTTTACCAATTAGACTTACAAGACAAGAATTGGATCACATTAATAAATTAGATGTATACAAGCTGAACTATTAATGTTAACGTTAGAATATGTTTTTTAAACAACTTGAATATATTTAGAAATCGTTACATACACACACTATGCATAGATAAACTTTGCATCATTAGCTATTTATAATTTCCGAAGAATTTACGCAATACATAACAAACGAGTCTGCTCTCCGACTTGTCGGCGTCGCGAGGGATCACTCGCGTTTGTTCATAATAATTCGAAGTAAACTTAATTATTTTAAGCTAAAATGCAAATCGTTTTTGATCGATGGCGTGCCCAAAATATTCTGTCGCGTGCCATCATTGGCACGCGTGCCATTGGTTCGCCATCCCTGCTCTATACGGACCTTCAAATTTTGGTTTAACTTTAGCTACCACTTTTCTTGTTGCCGACCCAATCAAACCCAATCATTCACCTTAATTTGCACATCACGCCTGCGTCTGATATAATATTTCTCCCAAACGGTAACGGTTATACATTTACGTGGAACCTTAGAGAAAACTCTATTATCCACTCATCAGAATAAGTTAACAGAGAACAATTTGTTGAAGTACATAAAAATTAGAAAGCAGTCCACATTAAATGCAGCGCAACAACGCTGGTGGAGGGGTGGGTGGGAAACCACTCTCCAAGTTGATTTAGTTTCTGTTTCGCTTTCATAGGAAAACGAAGAGAAAATGACGTCCCATCTCCATGACAAATATTTCTCCCATTTTTAATGCTTAGTTTTTGTGTTTCGTCTAGCCTCCTCAAACAATCTCTCAATATCTCCTACTACAAATTCCGTTCCGTCTGATACCATCACTAATTTCTGAAAAGGCGTAATCAACTTTCGACCTAAAAATAATTCTGCAGGGGTTTTCCCCGTTGTTTCGTTTACTGCCGTACGAACAGCATAAGCAAACTCACTTAAGAATTGGTCCCATGTGTCATGCTGCTCATTGACATAATTTGCAATCATTTGCACCAGATCGCGATTTACGCGTTCTATTCTATTTGCTTGAGGTCTATGTACAACAGTCTTCACATGCCTTATGCCTAATCTTTCACTTAAATCCCCAAAAATATCGGATATAAATTGGGGACCATTATCACTTACTTATTTTACTGGAGCTCCAAAACGCGATATATAATTATCAAAAAAATTATCTGCTATAACTCGAGCAGAGGATCTTTTAAGGGGTATGATTTCAGCCCACTTGCTGAAATGATCCGTAATTACTAACACATATCGGTTAAGTCTTACTCTCGACACAGGATGCGGACCTAACAAATCTAACGTAACTATTTCATTTGGATAATTTAATGCAATTGGAATTAACCGACCAGCTGGTAACGCGTTTTGATAACTATTAATTTGGCACATATGGCATGTATAGACATAATGATCAATAAATTTTCTCATATACGGGAAATAAACTTCCCTTATTTTATGATAAGTTTTAAAACGTCCAAAATCCCCTGCTAATGGCTTGTCGTGAAATTCACTCATTATTTCATTCCTTAAAGATTTTGGGGAATGTATACTCGCATTTCTCTTAATGACGCTGCATATTTCGCATAAAATAACAAGCCTTCAATTAAACGAAAATCTCATGACCAATTCTCACATATTGTCGCATTAACTGAGCTATCTTCTGGGTTTTCTAGATATCTATAGATATGACCTAATTCTGGGTCTGTTCTTTGTTCTTCTATTAACTGATCTCGTGACGAAAGTACCAAATCCCTGATTATTGCACAATGAACTTTCTCTCCTATTATACTTTCAATTGAGTTTCTCGACAAAACGTTAGCTACTGCATTTTGAGTTTAAGGACGATGCTCCCATTCTATATTAAATTCTGCTTATTTTAATGCCTATCTGATCATTCTATTGTAGAAATTTTTACCATGTGTTAAACGCGTTAACGCAGCGTGATCCGTAATAACCTTAATCGGCAAAGAACCTAAATATGTTCTGAATTTATTCAGAGCCCAAACCACTGCTTAACATTCTCTCTCTGTAATTCCTTTCCGCAGCACTAAGCGTACTACTGGTCTTTGCTCCTGGTTTAGAACTGCTCCTACCCCTATTGAGCTTGCATCCGTAAATAACTCAAAAGGTTTTTTGAAATCTGGCAATTTTAAAATTGGCGCTTTTGTTATGGCTGCCTTGACCGCGTCGAATGCTTTTTGAGCCTCAATTGACCAAATAAATTTTTTTTAATTTTCGTTTAAGATTATAAAGAGGTTCGCAAAGATCGGCATGATTTTTAATAAATTTTGCGTACTACTGGGACATAACTAAAAATTTCGACACCTCTTTTGAATTACGCGGTGGTTTCATTTCAACTATAGCTTGAATTTTTTTTCATGAGTTTTAATTCCCTCCTTATTAAAAATTAAACCCAAATATTTTAACTCATCACAACCAAATTTACACTTATCTTTATTCAATATTAACCCCGCCTCATGTAATAATCGAAAAACTTCTTTCAAATGCTCAGCATGTTGAGTGAATGATGGAGATGATATAATCACATCGTCCATATAAACATTCACAAACTTGCCTATCACGGGTTTGAGAATTATATCTATTGCTTTCTGAAAATTGGGAGCCGCCCCTGACAAGCCAAATGGCATTCTGCGAAAAGCGTAGGTGCCATTTTTCGTGACAAACGCAGTCTTAACTATATCACTAGGGTTCACAGCCATTTGAAAATATCCCGACCTAAGGTCGAGGGCAGACATTATCGCTGTATGGGCTATGTTCATTATTAAATCGTCTATTAAGGGTAAAGGATACCGAGGATACTTTGTGATCGCATTCAGTTTCCGATTATTATCGGCAAATCTATACGCTTCCGGATTATCCGGCGGTAACCCATTTTTCTTTCTACATAACACAACTGGTAACGCGTACGGGGATTGAATGGGAATTATAGTTCCTTCTTTCAACATTTTGTCAACGTGATAATCGAGAATCTCTTGTTTAACCCTGTCATATCTGTACGGCCTGGAAACAACCGGTGGGTTATCTCCTGTGTCAATAATCTCATGATATAAAACATGCATAAGCCCTGGTTTATCCGAAAACAATCCTTGAAAACTATCAAACAAATCTTGTAATTCCCGTTTCTGTTTTTCCTCTAATTTTGTCTTAGAAAGATCTATTTCTACTTTTTCTACCTCAACCGTTTTAACCACCTTATCAATTTGCGAATTCGGAATCGCCAAAGATTTCCGATCAAAGTCTAAAATAATCTTTGATCCACCTATGAAATCTATCCCAAGAATACATGGGTATTCCAAATCTGCCAACACATGGAACAACCAAGGTTTTTCAAAATCTCGTATTCGAATATTCAATTCCACAACTCCAACATTTCAACATTTATCTCCCTGTGCCGTGATCCCCTGAGTACGCGATTTCTTTATTTGCTTACAAAAAAAATATTTTCGGTATGTCTCCTCCGATATAAATGATTTCTCCGCTCCAGTGTCCCATAATGCTTTCGTAAAAGTCTCGTCTAATAAAATAGGAACATATGGAAGTTCCACCGGAGACATGCATATTGCTGAAAGTTTAACCGATAACTCATTTATCAACTGCGTCTGATCACCTTTGATATCACTCACTTTCAAAACATTCAATCGTTCCATTTGCTTTCTACTGCCCCAACTAAAATTTTCACTCGAACCCCTATTTCTTTGGTCCCCTGTACTAAAATCGTCATTTTGATCTCGATTTCTAAATTGATATCCTCTATCGTTAAATCTTCGATCATCGTTTTGAAACCTATTCCTGGTCTCGAACCACTGATTTCCGTGACGGCTATTCTCATAGTTACCCCTATAATCATTTCTACCATTATTCGGTCTACGCTCCACTTCAGCATTTCTTCAATTTCCTCGATTATTACCAGCATTAGACATCCTACGCTCGTTCCAACCTCGTTCTTCCACATTATCACTATTTCTCGAACCCCTTGTTGCCTTCATGAATATCTTTCCTCAAACTTAGCTAAGACCTCCCACAATTGGATCGTGTTTTGTGGGTTACGCACTTCTACGTAATCTTGTGGTTCAAGTCTAACCCAAATATGATCCACAAGGGCTTTCTCTGACATCCCCAGTTCTAATTTTTTTTGTGTTTTTAATAAATCGTAAGCAAAATCCGTCGGCTCCTGGTTCTGTTTTTGCTGTGACGCGTAAAAACGTGTCTCTAAATCTTTCCTATTTTGGCTGGCAGGGAATGCCTTCGACGATGCTGCTTTCAGCTGCACGAAGTCCGTGGCGGTATTTTGCACTAACGCTGATCCGAATATTTGGTACCAAACTAGGACTCTCCCCAGGAAATGACCTTTCAAATAAGCACACGATAAATCACTGGGTATCTCAAGTAATTTGATTTGATTGTCAATACCCTCCAAAAATTCGGTGACGTTCTCAGACCCAGAAAAGTACACTTCTGGCCAAACATTAAACTCTCTCGCGTTTCTCATCTCCGGGTCGTATAGATTAAATCGAATTGGGCGCCATTGTGATGTTCCTCCCCTTGGAAGTACATCTCTCGATGTATCAGCGTGAGCTAGAGGTGTAGGATTAGCGAAAGAACTGGGATCCAACATTATCTTAATATGACTTTATTAAGATATTCATTTTAAACCTTTAACAAATTAAATTGTAATAATTTATATGAGAAAATCTACGATGGTAAAAATACACAACACACAATAAGACTCAATCTAATTCAGACCTCTATCAATAAGCGAACCGTCTAATTCCCTATTCTAATATTAAATAATCAATCCTACCTTATTAAAGCTTGGAGTAACGATCAATCTTGTCTTTGTATGCAATGGTATGCAACTTGGCTGATTCCTTCTATTCGATCACTAATAATTTGAATTCACGTCACACAAAACTCATTCAGACTTGAACCACGAAAAGTAATAACCATCAACTGCCACAAACTAACGTCAATTGCCAAACATTACCCTACATTGCCATCCCGCTTACTCTAAGATCCTATATTTAAAAGTTTGTTCATTTGCATCTTTTATTCACACTTCACTTCTTGGATTTGGTTGGAAAAGAGTTGCCATTAATTCTGGCCCAAAGAACCCAAAGGACTTGTTAAAGAAAAGACGCGTGAGACGTCCCAGACTTAAAAAACGGATCCTTTCACGTTGAAATGGAAGAAAGCAGTAAAAAATTTACTTCATTCGTCACACATAATGGGTAATATGAATTCAATAAAGTTCCATTTGGTCTTTGTAATAGTCCGAGTGTTTTTCAAAGATTTATCAATCACGTTTTCCGAGACCTTCTTAAACAGGGAGTTGTCATAATCTACATGGATGAAATTATTATCCCTTCTTCGGATGAACTTAACGGGTTAAATCGTTTAACCAGGGTGTTAAAAACTTCATCTGAATATGGATTAGAATTAAATTTAAAAAAATGTAACTTCCTCAAGTCAAAGATTGAATTCTTGGGACACATGAAAAGGGTACAATTAAACCTTCTTTGGACAAAACCAAAGCAGTTCAGAATTTTCCAGAACCTAAAAACGTGAAACAGGTCCAAAGCTTCCTTGGATTGTCAGGTTATATTTTCGGAAGTTTATCCAAAATTATTCCATAATAACCAAACCTCTCAGTGATTTACTACGGGATAATGCTGTGTTTCA
Source organism: Trichonephila clavipes (assembly GCA_019973935.1). Lineage (NCBI taxonomy): Eukaryota > Metazoa > Arthropoda > Arachnida > Araneae > Nephilidae > Trichonephila > Trichonephila clavipes. The sequence goes on along the minus strand of BMAU01021280.1, from coordinate 417,126 downwards.
TTTCGGACTTGAACAGCAATTAGCATTTCAAACTTTACGACAAAAACTTTCTGAAAATCCGGTGCTTCATATTTTCAAACAAAGTGCAAAATTTGAATTGCATACTGATGCTAGTAAATTTGGTTATGGTGCGATTCTGTTACAACAATCGGACGATAGTAAACTTCACACCGTACACTATTTTAGCAAAAACACCACTCCCCAGGAGGGAAAATATTCAAGTTATGAACTTGAAGTTTTGGCTATAATCGAATCTCTGAAGAAATTTTGGAACTATCTCGTTGGCAAAAAATTTAAAATTGTTACTGATTGTTCGGCATTCTAAAAAACTATGAGTAAAAAACAATTAACTCCTAAAATTGCTAGATGGGCCTTATTTTTAGAAGACTTTAATTATGAAATCATTCATCATCCAGGCAAACAAATGGGACATGTAGATTGTTTAAGCCGTTATCCTGTAATGACCATAACATGTGATGAAATATCCACTAAACTTGCAAATTGTTTGCGAAATGATGAGTACATTAATTCATTAAAAACCCTTTTAGAAAATAAGCAAATTAATGATTTTGTTGTTAAAAATGATGTTCTATATAAAATTGAAAATGATAATGATGTTTTGGTAGTACCTCAACGGATGCAAACAGAAATTGTTAGAAATATTCATTCAAAAGGACATCATGGTATTATTAAAACTGAAAGCATGGTAAAACAAAGTTTTTATTTTCCTAATGTTAGAAAATGTGTTGAAAATGTTATTAATAATTGTACCGAATGCATTCTTGTAAACAAAAAACGAGGGAAAGGTGAAGGGTTGTTAAATTCTATTCCTAAGGAAAATATCCCTCTTAGTACTTACCATATTGACTTTTTAGGTCCTTTGCCATCTACAAATAAAAACTATAACCACATTCTTTCAATAATAGATGCATTCACTAAATTTGTATGGTTATATCCCGTTAAGTCCACTTCTTCCCGTGATGCTCAAGAGAAACTTAAGCAACAAGATATTACATTTAGTAATCCTCACCGTATCATAACAGATAAAGGTACTGCATTTACTTTAAAAGAACTTTGAGAACACTGTGGGAATGAGAACATCCAACATCTAAGCATAACAACTGGAATACCCCGAGGGAATGGACAGATTGAACGGATTCATCGTTCCCTGATCCCAATTTTGTCCAAGCTATATATTGATGACGGATCGAAATGGTACAAGTTTGTTCCAGCCGTACAGAGAACTCTCAATTCAACAATTTCACGAAGCACTCAGATGACATCGTTTCAACTCTTGACCGGAGTAAAGATGAGGACCAAACAAGATATTGAAATTCTAAAACTATTGGAATCGATAAATCGTGAAAATTAAAATATTAAATCGTGAAAAAATTCGGGAGGAATCCAAGCGAAACATTCTGAAGATGCAACAGGAGAAACTGTCTAATTCAGCAAAATTATGCTGTGTTAAATCTTTGTGTATTTGTTGTATAGTCCTTGTCTGTTCCGTGTTTTTTGTATGTTTCGGTTTCTCCTCGGGTCTCCATGGAAGAAAAAAAAAATTAAGTACCGCTGCGGACAGCGTACGGCCAGGCTGGCCGTTGTGGAGTCGCCACCCAATTGAATCTCTCAACAAAACTCCAAAGACAAAGCAACACGCAGTCTTTGCGCGAAGGCACAGCTGATCCAATGTTCAACACGAACTTTGTTTTTTGAAGGGAACGAGGAGAGAGAAAAAGAGACTGGGGGTGCGCGAGCAGGCGTTCCCGTCATCACATCATGGAAATCTATTTGTTAGAAATTTAGCTACCTTTTTAATTAATTTTTGTTACGTTTCAAATAAACCAGAAGAAAGACAAATGTTTTGGACCCTTGTAGTCACACACACACACACACATCTTTTTCAACAGGGTCTTAAAAGTGTAAGTTAATTTTACTGTAGTTATACAGGTAAATACATATTCCGTATATTTATTATTAAGTTATAATCAATAGTGTAGACTTTTAATACTTTGCTCATCTTACCTACGCCATTGGGGGAAAATTAGGAGTAGACTTTTCCCTGGATTAGTTTGCCCACCGCTGCTCTTGAATATGAGCACGAGATGCACAACAGAAGTGACAATCCGTATTTTGTGACATGTTTAACCCTTTAGCTGGCAGTGGCTAATACGTCTAGCCACATATTAAACATTTTTTCTTAAAGCGGGTGTTGGATCTTTAGTCTATCTCTATGCGTTCATAAAACGCATACAAATTAATACAGATGGCAGCACGATACCTTTTTTTGCATTTCATGTCCTCTGATGGACAGTTTTCTCGGTTTTAAATCGACACATTGTATTTTGATTACTCTAAATAAAATTTCTGATACTTGAAAATAAATTTCGACCTGTCTTAAGTATACTTTTCTCTCATCTGAATGATTTAAGCAATTGTACAATTAAAAAAAAAGTTTTATTTAGGTTTTCGGAAACCTTTAATATGTGGGTAGAGGCTCTATCCACTGCCCACGTAGAGAACAGAAAAATAACCTATATACCTAGAAATTTTCACTTTTCCTGTACTCGAGAATTTAGAATCACGTGAGAATGTTGGGGGTTGGAAATATAAACAAACTTTGTTCACAATATGTGGTATAAGATTCTCGGGTTCGAAAATCTTTCATTACAGCTTTCCTGCTCGGAGAAAGCGTTTGAATATTATTAAGTTCCACAGTAGATAGCTCATCAAATTTGGGAAATAACTAATTTAATTCTCAAAAATATTACTTTATTTCTAACTTTTCATACTAAAATTTAAAAAAATATAAAATGTGGATACATACCAAGTTCACAGTGTATATTCTAAGTATTCTATATATTTTCTAAGAAAGTGTAGCTGTATATATATTCTATATGTTGTACAATTATTCTATTATTATTAAATTACACTTATATACTTTGTATTTAATTGTTATTAAAATAGTTATTCCATAAATGTTAATTTTTCATAAGAATGTTTATTGTAATAGGATTCCCATTCTTTCTGTCCTGAAAAGTAAGTGAAATGTCCTAAATGCGCAGTGGCTAAAACGTCTAGCCAGGAAAAAAAGCCACAATGAGATGTTTTTTTGTCTGACTCAATAATGTTTCTAGAGGATGACATTGATCAAGTGGCAGACAATTGTATTTGTGTCCGTTAAAGGGTTAAGAAATCAGAGTCAATTGGAAGGATTAGTGGGGACAGGAGATTTCAAAATAAAATTCTAAGGATGTTATTCGAAGGAACATTTTTTCACGATGCTCGGAATCTTAATTCCTATAGTGCGATATTTTTTGTTCTTGCATTGAGCCACAAGAACAAAAAAAAATACATTGGAATTTTTCTTCTTTTTTTGGAAGGAATGGGAAAATGTTACTTTGGGTTGATTTAAATCTTCTAAACGAAAATATTAATTGGAGTCAAAATCTTGCGCGCTGTAGGAATGGCTCTTTGATGCCGAAATTATCCTTAAGACTTGGCTCCAAAAGTTAGCGACGAGATATTGTCCTTCTACACCGTGCTGTATTTAGTGTCAACTCAGCCAAATGAATAAAAATAAACAGTAAGTAACTTTTTTATTAGTGTGTACTTCGATTACATCGTCCAAAGACTAATCGAACAGTATAATAAAACCCTTTAGAAGCATCCCTCCAGAGATTTATGATACGTTTCTTCTAAATGTTCTAATAAGAATTTTTCCGAATCAATTGCTTCCGATGGATCCGATAAGCGAGGCGTTGTCGTAAGTCTCCAACTCGTAGCCGGCACTGTCGAGCCACGGGTTCGAGTCCTAGGGACACTCAAGACCCGCTGGGTAAAGTTAACCTGCCATTAAACCTGTCGAGTTCCAAAGTTTTGACGTTGACGTGGTGTGGAAGCTTGAAGGGTGGGCGACATTTAATCGTGATTTAAAATGGACAGATGCATCACCAATAGACATTCTGTCGCTTCTCAAAATGTGACATGAATAAAATAATTCAAACCCAATCTTCTGAAAAACAGCATCAATAGAATCAATGAACGAAATTTCCGAGACATATTCTAATGTATAGGCTAAGATTCACTGAATGTTCTTATTTTTAATTTTTTTGACAGGAGGTGACTTTCAAAAGAGGAGAAGGTTACAAAGAGTAGCGCGGGAAAATTCTTTGAAAGGGTTTTCAGGAAATTCACGATTGCTTAGTATCAGGAGGAAAATAACGGAGAGTAAAAACCACCATAATTTGTGTTTCAAATTTTAGAGAACATTTTTCCAATCTATAGAATTATATTAATAGATTGTAATTTTTTGTTCCTATTTTGCTATTATATTAAGTTATTTAATACTTTTACATAATTTTCTTAATTAATATTGCTTAGAAAATTGCTGTATTTGAATCCATTGCATCTAATTGAAGATGATTACAAAATTTGAAATCTTTCTAGTTGCTCCAAGTGGGTTTGCCCTCTCGTGTGACTTGGGTGAAAATACACGAGATGAGTTTTTCCTCCCTTTCATTTGACAAAATAATTGCTTTCTCATTCAAATTTCCCCTTGATTTTCAAACGCAAAAGAAAAGGAGAAGGAAGAAAGGGAAACATTTCCGGTCTTAAAGCGATAGAACAATTCCTCCGTTCTTTTCACAATCCTTTCAAATTTCGAGCAGCGCCAAATTGATACGTCACTTCCGTCTAGGACCTTGAGTTCTCTGATTGGTCGCCTCGAAAGTAAACAGCATATAAATATTCACGAATCTCCTCTGTTGCCGCATGCCGGTGTCGAGACATTCCGCTAATCATGGCTCCGTTAGGCGGCAATTTCCTAAACATCCATTCGTACTCCACGTCCATCGTCAATACTAAAGGAAAGAATTTATTTTGCAAGTATTGGGAACCCCCGGTAAAAGCTAGGTAAGTGGTGCAAGTGTTTTCAATATTATCTGCGCGAGTTTGGAGCTGTGAGGAAACATTGCATCATCACAATGTGGGAAAACTTGTCATAAGTTTTTGTAAAATTGATTTCACAGCACGATAGAAAGAGTCTATTCAAAGGCACTTTTGAATTGAATGATACGATTCTTTTTTTTTTTTACTTTGAGCAGTTGGAGTTGTTCACTTTTAGGGTTTGAATTAAAAAAGATACAATGAGATTTATTTTCTCAAAACAATTTTTCTTCAAAATGCACGAAACATTTCAATTTGATTGCATTCTAATATTTAGCATTGTACATCCAACTCTAGAATCAAGAGTTAATATAATCCACTTTAACCCGAATACTTTGGGATTTAATTATGTTTTGAATGTATATAAGGAAATGAGCTGCAATTTATGAATTATTATAGATCCCAAGAAGATTGAAAGTAAAAAGAGGGATTGGAAATTGTAAAAAGATTCGGTGAATCTCGGGAAAATTGTTTGATACTGTCTTGTATCTAAAGAAATATAAAATAGTGACAATTTTTTTTTATTTAACGTTAATTTTATTAGAGTAGGATTTTACTAAAACAACTAGACTCTCTCTCTCTCTCAATCAAAAGTGTTCCTAAATCAATTTTTCTATAATATATCGTAGGCCTAATTATCAGAATACGTAACTCCACAAATCGAAATAAGACTTTTAGTAAGTTCATTTTCTTAATGATCTAGTTTGTAAATCTGAAAATAAATAGTAAAATCAAATTCCTTGATCACATTTTTACCCCTAGATTCATAATTACAATGAAATGATTCCCGGGCATAGTAAAAATTAAGTTTTTACATGCTCCTGTAAACTTCCTCCAGAAGGAGTTACGCATTCTGATAATTAGGGCGACGATCTATCTATTTGAAATATATATTTCGTTTTTCCTGCCCAAATCTACCATGAGCAATCTCTTGACGATTGCTATCACTATTCGAATGTTTTCAAGAAAATGTCGATTGAGTTTTAGGCACGTGCCGGTAACCCACGAGACAACAAACATTTATAGAAATGGGTTCGCTGGCATTTCACGTTATGTTATACAGAGTGTTTTTCTCCAGGTATAGAAGTTTAAGTTGGCATTACTTTCCAAGATGCCTACCGATTTAACAGCTGTCAAGTGATTTATTCTCAGTTTGGTTTGGCAATTCATCATGAATAGACTCACGCCTGAACAACGCTTTCAAATTGTGCAATTTTATTTCGAAAATAATGGTCGATTTTCATAAGCGAATTTTGTTTAGCGATGAAGTGCACTTCTGGTTGAATGGCTACGTCAACAAACAAAACTGCCGCATTTGGAGTGAAGCTAATCCACAAGTGTCTGTCGAAACACCGTTACATCCAGAAAAACTGACTGTTTGGTGCGCTTTATGGGCTGGTGGAATTCTTCTTCAAAAACGATGAAGGCCACAACGTTACAGTCAATGGTGATCGGTATAGAGCCATGATTACTAACTTTTCATTCCTGAATTGAACAATCATGATGTCCAGGAGCTGTGGTTCCAACAAGACGGCGCAACATGTCACACAGCTCGTGCAACAATCGATTTATTGAAAGACATGTTTGGTGACCGCCTAATTTCACATTTTTGACCTGTGAATCGGCCTCCAAGATCTTGTGATTTAACACCGCTAGACTATTTTCTGTGGGGCTATGTAAAGTCATTGGTCTATGCGGATAAGCCACAAACGCTTGACCATTTGGAAGACAACATTCGCCGTGTTATTGCCGATATACGGCCACAAATGTTGGAAAAAGTCATCGAAAATTGGACGTCCAGATTGGACTACATCCGAGCCAGCCGTGGCAGTCCTATGCCAGAAATCATATTTAAAATGTAATGCCACAAGATTATAGAACATTAAATTGCAATAAAACAACGATGTATTATTCGATTGACATGAATTTTTTTTTATTCGATTTCATGATGTCTCCAGAATCAACCTCAAAAAATATGGTTCTTGACTACAATTGAACTATAGAATGCGCTGGGATCAGGAAATATCCTTTCAACTGAAAATGCCAGAAAAAGTATTATAAAAAGATATTTTTACATTTATTAGATAAGGTACGCTCTGGAATTTATTTTTGATCAATGAAAATGTAGTTGGGAAAAGTATTACATTGTTAGAATTTCGAATTAAAGCTGTAGAAGGGCTTTTAAATATGATGATTCGTCTTGGTGAACGACATTTCGTATCCTATATTCCTTTTATTCCTGCGAAACGTGAGCCCCCCCAAAAAAAAAAGATGCAAACGGGGGGAAGTTAAGGAAAAAAACATGATTCTCTAGTGTAATGATTGTGGAGTTGGTTTGTACTTTTGCAAAAACAAGTTTCTAGTTATACCACACGAAACTGAATTACTAAAATAGTAATAGGTGTTTACTTATTTTTTAGAAATTAATGTTCCACTAGAAAGGAACTTTACCACTGTCACACGGTGTGGCAGCTACCTAAAGCGAAGATGCAGTTGCTACAAAACCTTAAAACACTTTTATATGTATTCAAAATATAAATTTTTAGTTGCAAAGTGTATTTTCTTTTGTACTAAACATTTGATTTTTGCAATAAAAGAATTTGACAATTTATGTACCGATATAACTTGACAATTGAAGGGTTAAAACTGCTTAACCTAAAGAAAAGCAAAAATTTGCAATTTTAAGTTTATAATTATAATGAATATATAAAAGAAAGCACAAAAGAGATGAATATTTCACATCAAGTTTTACCTTAACTCAGTGGCGCAACAGCCCATGAATGCCAAGACTACTGTGTCCATTTCAGTATACGTGACGTCGGGCCTTGAGGTGCATGGGTAAATGTTCCGGTTAGGTGGTGATCTGTCTGACGCGAAAACACCCAGTGTCAAGCTCTCTTTTATTGAAGGGATGAAAGGCTAAAGTAACAAACATACACAAAAAATAATAAATCTCGGAGCGCAGTTTTACATAATTCATAATGTGCACAAATATTTATACCCTTAGAGATTCAATATTTTCAAATCCTCAGCGTATTAAAAATAGTGCATAAACGAAAGCAAAATGCAACGAACCCTCAAAGTTTAAAATTATAAATAACACGCAAAATATATCAAAATTCAAGAATTGCGTCCATGAATTTATTTCAATAAATGCATTACAAAAAATTGAATTATGTGGTGAAATTTCATTTATGGAATTCGATTCCTGATGCCTTTGAAGAGGGACTAATGCACGTTGAATCTGTTGTGACTTAATGTCCTCCCTTTAATGTAGTGTGGAGGTTTGGAGAAGGGGATGTGTGTGTTATCCTCGTCCCATAATAGTGAGGTCTTTCCCCAATAGCCCTCCAGTTGCATACTTTTTTGTCTCGTCGACTCCTTGGCATGTTTTTCGGTTTTGTGTCTAGACCCCCTTCCCTAATATGATTTTTTTTCTAATTTATCAACTTAAATGTTTTTGACAGCTGGTATAGCACAACTTACTTTAAAAGTTTTATCATTCAAATTGTAAAGTGCTTAAAACTTAAGAAACACATGTGAATTAATTTAATAAAAAATAATTAATATATGAAATAATTGTTACATAAAAAAACTTAGCAACAAACAAATCTTATTAATGGGTGGCATGAATCTGGTGCTTCAATAAAATTTTTTTCAACATTTGGCTTTAATCTTTTCAAGTTTAAAAAATCCTAAATCTCCTCTCTCGGTTACAAGTACCCCTGTAATCTTTCTCTTTTTCAATTCCTACTATTAGCTCACACTCTCTCCATTTATTTATTTATTTATCTTGGTGTAATTTTCAATCATTAATAAAATACATTTTAAAACGCTCAATTGAGTTGAAATTTTACATATATGATTTTTTGAATGACAATACAATAATTTAATTATAATTAATAAAAATTAATTGATTAAAACTAATTATTTAAAGAATTACAAATACAGCCACGTTGGCATCATTTTTGGTGACTTAGCGACCCTTTTGGCGACTTGTGTCAAAACTTGAAAAAGTTTTTTTTTTTTTTCTCACGTTTAAAAGCATTCACTTGAAATGAAATTTTATATACACGATTGTTTTGGATGACAATAGCATACTTTAATGATAATTAATAAAAATTAATTACCACTTAATGTTGTGATTCTGTCATATGTATATGCATATTTATATTAATTGTAATTATTTAATAAAAAGTAACTAAAATATATATTTTTTTATATAACACTTGTTCTTTCTGTTTTTATTTTCGAAAGTGGCAAGCACGCTGAAACTCTTCCTCCCTGGGAAAAGCATTTAAAAACTTTCTTGATATGTTTCTTAATTCAGGATAAATAACAGGTATATCTTTTTAAAGCCACAATTGCTGACATTCGTTTCTAAACTTTACTTTAAGATCTTCGTTAGAGCTACTAAAATCAATTCCTTTTGTAATGAGATATATATTTTTTAATGTGACAACATAAATTCCTTACCTATTGTGATATTACCATAATCAAAGCATTCTCAGACCCAATTTCAAAACCTGAATAATAGGCATTTAAATATTGAACATAGGTTAAAACGTCATTTTTCTGGTGGATTGTCTGTGGCAAATTGAGAAAATTCGCGGCCTCCAGTTTTGTATTCCTTTAGCTTGATTCTGGCTAGAAACACTGAAATGATGGTCTTTTTTTAATAACATTTACGCTGTCACCTTGTAACTGCAAATTAATCCCAGTAAATCTAGTAAATAAAGCTGTTAAATAGGTAAATCTGGTTTGCACTTGATTAAATTTTCTTTTAAAATTTATGTCACGATCTGTTTTAGGCTATCGTAGAACTCCATTTACACCTCATGGAACCCCAAATTACTTTTTTATTGGCGTGGACAGCTTGCAGGTCGTCATAGACCCCTTTGGGAATCAGTGGTTTGGAGCGTGACTTTAATAAATAATATACATATACAGGGTGTTGCCGAGGAGTGGTAAAATGGATGGGGTCGTTGAGTGGGCGATAATAGTTGGGAGGACGATGAACCAGACGAGGCCAACAAATGCGAATGCTTCAATGGCTCATAATCCCTTGTTTTCCTACCGTACGTCTTTCCGGAGTCGGTGCACATCCAAACGTGGGGTTGATGCACGATGATGCTCCAGCACATTTTTCAATTGCAGTACGTCACCACCTCCATGCTACATATCCCGGGAGGTGGATTGGACTCAATCTTTTGGATTTCTTCTTCTTGAAATCGGTTATGTAGGAGTACTACAGTAGAGGATATCACGGAACGGCTTTAGCTAACATCACCAGCACACCGGATGGGCCTTCTTCCATCTATGCGGCCGCAACATCAAATAATTCCTGTGACAATTACTTGTTGTTTCATTTCTCATATCCTACTGTGGGATGCATTGCTCGTATTGTAAACATGCTTTACCTCTAATCAATGAATTTCTTACCTAATAGTGCTCCTTTTCATTCCACTCTACATCACATACTTCATTACTATTTTTGCGAAGGACTCCGACTCAACGGGGTGTGCCACCCCATGTTCTATGTTGGCATTTGTTCTCATTGCCAATTTAAGCTCATTTCGGGCCCTGGGCGCAGGTGATCTACTGACCCTCTTGGCACTGCAAATCGAAATTTATAATCAGAAAATCGGATCAAGTCCAGCTTATCTGTGCCCCTGGGCGCCCGACTCAAGAATCCAACTGGCACTGTTTGTCGTCCCCAAGCTATCTACTATCACTCCTCTGAATTTATCGGTTGAATTCGGCAACACCCTGTGTATCTCTGAAAAAAGTATCTGTAAGAGTTTAACTTTAATTGCTGTTTTTTGCAAATTTCTTAAATTCAATGTAATTTGGGCCTTGGTAATCTGTTTTGAAATTTTGACTTCATTCACAATACTTTATAAAAATTAAACAATTTTTAAATCTTCACAAAATATTTCTTTGCTCTTCCAAAAAAAAAAAAAACAACTCACAAACTAGAATTTTTAAAAGAATTGCACGAGAAGATTCTGGAAAAGGAGATTTCTTAATGTGTATATATATCAATAAGGAATCATTTGGCTTTCAGAAAAGTAGATTGGCCAGTCTTCTATCGTGCATCAAAAATTTCTCAGTAACTTCATAAAGAATACAGATAGAAATGCAAATAACTTTACAATCATTTTTAAAAGGATCATATGACCCAATTAAAAAAAATCGTTCTTTTGACGATTTTTAATACAATGTAATCTTAATTACATATACTCCTATATATAAGTCTTTTGTTGTTCAAGAAGACAGTAGTATAAGTGAAATAGTTTACAAGTAATATAATTTTTTTTAAAAAGTCAATTCCTACTTAGATCAACAAAGAAAATTTTTATTTTAGTTACTTTTTGTGAAATAATTACAATTAATATAAATATGTATATACATATGACAAAATCACAATATTAAGTGGCAAAATAGAAAGCGAATTTCCTTGCAATAATCAATGTATCCTGTCGCCATCTATTTTCTTCATTCGGGACAATTTTTTTTCTCGCATATAAACTAAAATGAATTAAATTAAATTAATGAATCAATATTTAAAAAAATGTATTAACATCAAGTGTTACCAACTACAAGTTTAAAAAAGGTATTTTAACTTAAGTAGATGAATAAAAAGCATTTTGTTAACGATTGAAAACAAGATATATACATATACAAATAAATAAATATATATAGGGAGGGGGTAAACTAATAGCAGAAATTGAAAAACAAATCGCGCGCGATTCTGCACGTTCATATACGTTGCATAATTGTAGCAAGACAAATGTATTTAATAACACTCACTAACACTACATTAATATAACGCTGTAAAAAGATTATTCAAAAGAGTGAAAATAGTAGGAGACAAGAAAAGAATTCGAGAAATGGATGGTTGTTAAATTAAAGAATGGCATATTACGTAACAAGGAAAGTTCTACCACACATTTTTGAATCAAGAGGAAGAAAAACACACTTGGACATTTTTACATAAAATAGTTTTATTTATCAAAATATAGAAGTAATTGTATATTTGTTTTACAGTATTACTTCTTGCCACTTTTTTTTCCCGCACTTGCTTTGACAGATGTTTTATAATGTATATAATTAAGAATTCGAAATTCATTGAACAATTATCAAATGTCATTTCGTCCAATCCGTGTTTCTTCATATGAGTGAAAGATCAAACGTAGATTTCAATAGAAAACAAGAAAGATTTCTTGTGAGTGGATATTAACATCCCACTGTTCAGCTACACGAGGGCTTTTGACGGACCTCGTCCTTTTGAACCATGGTTAAGTGACGAGGACGACACCTGAGCTGGCACTCTCTCTCCTAACAACTACACCACACCAACGGGAGGATGTTTGAGCTCTCCACAGATTTAACATGCATCTCGCCCTACACCTTGGGTCTTTGGTGGTACTGGGCTCCAACTCATGACATGCCTGCCATAATCCGATACCTTGACCACTCGGCTACCGCAGCCCTCAAGATTTCTTTTGAAGAAACGATTCTGTAAAACAACATTTTCTATCGCAGAAGAAATAATCGATTTTTTCTCGGTATGTTTTTACCTTGTAAGTTTTTAGAAACTGTACTGAGATTAGAAAATGCTGGTCATTTCCATTGATGGAATGTTTAAAGCGATTCCATTTGAAAATATCGTGCGACTCCAACCTTCTCTCCGAAACAGTAGATCCTTTTATAAAAAAGGATGAGCAGCCTTCACTTTTGTTTCCATATCTTTTCAATGAAAAGAAAGACGTTTTGAATGTTCAATCGGGTTGTCTATGTTACTCGAGGGATTGGGCGAGGAACTGAATATGCTTTGGTATGTACAGTGGGTCCCAAAATTGAGTATACACAATTTACTCTTTTTTTTTAAAGCCGTAAAAAATAAATACAAACTTTCCATTAAAACTTAATACTTATAGGAACATTAAAATAAAGATTAAGAAGTGCATTGGTCAGAAAACAAATATTAAATCCATATATGTTTTAATTATGTAAATTTTTCGTAATAAAACTGAAATTTGAAGTCACAAAATTGAGTATACACCGAAAGAATTTAAAAGTTAAATAACCACTTTTATTATTGAGAATTTAAATTTTAAAGAATAACTTGCAAAAAAGTGCCATTAATGTAGGACTTGGATCGAATTTCATCTTTCAGCAGGACAATGACCCGAAATATACGGCGAAGATTGTCGAGTTGTAAAGAGGGTTTTTTTCCAGGTATAGAAGTTTAAGTTGGCATTACCTTCCAAGATGGCGACCGATTTAACAGCTGTCAAGTGATTTATTCTCAGTTTGGTTTGGAAATTCATCATGAATAGACTCACGCCTGAACAATGCTTTTAGATTCGTCGAATGGGCCCAAAACGAGATTGCCGTTGTTCCCGATTTTCATAAGCGAATTTTGTTTAGCGATGAAGTGCACTTCTGGTTGAATGGCTACGTCAACAAACAAAACTGCCGCATTTGGAGTAAAGCTAATCCACAAGTGTATTTTGAAACACCGTTACATCCAGAAAAACTGACTGTTTGGAGCGCTTTATGGGCTGGTGGAATCATTGGTCCGTACTTCAAAAACGATGAAGGCCACAACGTTACAGTCAATGGTGATCGGTATAGAGCCATGATTACTAACTTTTTCATTCCTGAATTGAACAATCATGATGTCCAGGAGCTGTGGTTCCAACAAGACGGCGCAACATGTCACACAGCTCGTGCCACAATCGATTTATTGAAAGACACGTTTGGTGACCGCCTAATTTTACGTTTTGGACCTGTGAATTGGCCTCCAAGATCTTGTGATTTAACACCGCTAGACTATTTTCTGTGGGGCTATGTAAAGTCATTGGTCTATACGGATAAGCCACAAACGCTTGACCATTTGGAAGACAACAATCGCCGTGTTATTGCCGATATACGGCCACAAATGTTGGAAAAAGTCATCGAAAATTGGACGTCCAGATTGGACTACATCCGAGCCAGCCGTGGCAGTTATATGCCAGAAATCATATTTAAAATGTAATGCCACGAGATTATCTTTCGAATAAAAAAAATTCATATCAATCGAATAATACATCGTTGTTTTATTGCAATTTAAAATTCTATACCTCTAAAAAAACACCCTTTATTTATTGTACCATTGCATGAAAGAACTACATACTCCACCCCAATCTCCAGACTTAAATGTCATCGAAAATTTATGGTCACAGTTGGAGAAATCCGTCCATGAACACGGCATAACGAGTAAAGATGGCTTAAAGAATGTCTTAAAAGAAGAGTGGACCAAAAGCACAGTGTAAAACACCAAAAAAACTGAATCCATGCCTAAAAGTTACAAGCTGTGATCAAGATCAAAAAGGTTTTGCAACTAATATTAATTTATTTCTTGTAACAAAATGAATAAAAGTGTATACTTAATTTTGTGGTGGTGTTTTCTTTTCCATTGTTATTATTTTTTATTTTTGTATAAAAAATAAACCATATTACATAATTTTTTACTTCACATACATGAAGGGGATAAGAACAAGTTTAAATAGTTAAAAAACACGATTTTCTTAATGAATAATTTAGCCGGTTAAGAAAGTACTTAGTATATAGGGTGTGTATACTCAATTTTGGGACTCACTGTATTTGGGATGATGATGAAGGCTACACAGTTTGTGGATATTTATGAAATCTAAAATTACTCTACACGTACATAATAACCTCATGCATCGAAATGCTAGATTTTAATGTTTAAGGGACACAATTTTAACTCCGAAAAGGGAACTGTGCAATTAAGGAGGCCGTGAATTGGATATTTTTGGATTGAATTTTTTTTTCTAGTGATGTACTTTGTGCTATCAGAATCTTTTCTTAAAGCTATTTTCACACGTAATGTTAAGGAATATTTCATCCGATGTAAAAGTATTCTAACAATGAATAGATTCTGGCTCTATTTAGAGCCGCATGTCAGTCATTGTTATCAAAGTGGATCCATCAAATGAGGTTTCACTTTGCGTGTTAAAGGAAAACTTTGCAAAACACTGTAGTTGCAGGTGTATGAATTGCAACGTTGCAACTTTTTATGAAAATGGAGACGTTTTCATTGCCATCAAGACTCGTGTGTCAAAAAACTGATGTGCCTTAACATATGGATGCTTCTTTCTTGAATGTACCTGAACGGATATCAGAATTCGTTGGGGGTCATTACTTTGTCAAAGTACGGAATATTTACATAAAGAACAAAGGTCAGAAAAACTGTCTGAATATATGAAAATTAAAATTGGGAAACTTAATGAGTCATAACAGAATCCTTCCTTAAAAAGCAGCTTCTAAATCGCTCACATTATCAGTGCGATTTTTTGGATTTCGATTTCTCAATATTTATGAAAAACTCGGTTTCTTAATGAGTGCTTTAAAACGGGATAATTACTTACTTTAGAGTCAGTGAAAGGCTGAGTTTCAATCATTAATGAACTAGATAAATTTATATTTTGGCTCTTTTTAAAGTATTTAAAACATTTTTATTTTGACTTTCATGACCCTACTTCTGACAAGGAGAGGGCACGACTGAGGAAATTCATTTGGGGTCGAGACTTGGTGGAATAGTAGTACTCCTTTAGGGTGTTCAACCCTCAATGGAATGCCGTCGAATGGCCAGTCAATTCGGAGAAAAAAAAAAGCCTTCGAAATTCATGCTTATCTTTTATACAATAAAATTTCAATTTCCTGCAACGATTTTGTAGCTTGGTTGATATATCGTATGCATACCATGCGCGATGTTCGGGTTCGATTCATCGGTCAATTTTTTTTTCATTTCACTTAATTATTTTTAAAATTAAATAAACTTATTTATGAAAAGTTTATTAAATACTAGCTGGTATACCCGTTCTTCGCACGGGTGAACAAAAAAATTAAACACAGATTGAAGGATAAAGAAGTTTTTAATGAGTTAATTTTACGTGAATTGCAAATTAAACAAAATAAGCTTTTTGCATATCTCTGCTAAACAAAAAAAAAAAAAGCACCTTTGTTAAATTTTAAGTATGTAGATCTAACAGCTGATAAAAAGGATTTTTTTTTATTTATTTATAACTGCTCGTAACACTCTTGAGGGTTCATTTTTGAAAATACCTCCCTAAGCTGATCTCTGCTCAGCAAAAGTAACACATTGTTGAAAGTTTTGTGTAATGAACGCTTAAAATAGTGTAAAAAATTTATATCTGAAAGTGTAATGCATTAAGAGGACTTGGCACCCTTTGAGCAAACTTCTTTATTTACGTATTTAAAAATTATATTTTAACATTTTATACAATGTTTCTATTCAAGAAAATGTTACCAGATGAAAATTTTCATATATTATTCACACAATTTTAAAAATTTAAATTTTTGAAGAAAATTGGGAAAATTTTAAAATACTACTCCTTTTGTAAAAATTAATTTTTTGACCTGAAATTTTTTTATAATATTCTTATGGATGTTATTAACAACTTTAGGGATCGATTTTAGAAAAACTTCATTCGTTTTCGAGAAAAATAATAAAATGTTGATATACAGGCTAAAAATCAACGAAAAAGCCAACATGTCTTACATTTTATTTTTTTTTAAAAAAAAAGTATTCAGTTTATAGCAAAACGGATCCCTAATTTTATTACACGCTTTATTTTTAACACGCAGGGAAAAAATTGAAGTGATTGGTAAATAATTGTCGAAGGAGTAGCATTTTGAATGCACTACGGTTTCGAAAAACACAAACTGAGAAAAACCACTGAAAAAAAAACTGAAAAAAGTTTATAATTCTGAAAAAATAATTATTATAAGCTTAATTAAACTTAAAATACCACTTTAAGATATTACTTATACGTTTTTCTTTAAGATAATTGCATTTTCATACGTTTTCAACCCACACATTTTCATAAATGATAAACTTTTAGAGAGTACTAATTGCACAAGAAAACTCAAGAAAAACTTAAAATTTTTTTTTTTCTGTCACGACAGAAATTTTAGCTGTTTTTCTTCTTATAATATTAAAGTATTACATTTGTATGAAAAATATATCAGGAATAAGAACTGAAATTATATAAAATTATTAATATAAAATGCCTTAATTTAAAAATTTTACATGCACACATTTCACAAGGAAGAAAAATTACATTATTGTATTGCCTCGGAAATATTCTGCTTTTAATACTACACATTCTTTTTTATAGTTATTATTTCTATTTATAAAATACATTTTTTTTTATCATAACGCATTTTTTAGCTTTTTTTTCTAAAAAGGGGGTGTGGCTAAATGGCCTAATTTGTTTTCAAATGAAGTTGTATTCAACTTCTAACTTTCCGACATGCACAAGTGATATATCAATCGAAAGATAATAATGCAAAGAATAAGATTAAATGAAAATAAAAAAAACGATAAGTTTGTGATTTTTAGGGTACCAAGTCCTCTTAATATTACTTTCTGTTGTATTTATTTTATGTTAAAATTGTAATATTCGCAAGCAACGCCGTTTCTTAAATTATAATGGCGATTCAATGAAAAACATAGCAAACTGTTAACGATAGAGTCAAGTTGGCAAATGTCTTCTTTCATAGCTCGAGCTTTATTAGAGCTTTGTATGATCCGCCGTGTATGGGAGCGATGCACGTTAATAATTTATCCACCGTATTATGATTTTTACTGCAGTTTTTTTCATACAATATTTTTTTTTGGATCACTACATTGAAAATTAAGGAATATAAATGAACAAAATACTCCACTTTGGGAAATTTAATCCATTAGAGCTAATAAATTAAAGATATTCCACTGTAAAACTAATTACATACACCGTTCACTTAAAATAAATAGTCAAATCGTTTTCTAAGATCATTAACATACAAAAACATAAGACACTTATATTTTGACGTAAACTACTTTTTCGGGATAAAAATAACAATCTTTGTAATCCGCTGAAAACGTAATATCTGCTACAAAACTATTCGCCTTCCCCGCTAAAATACTCATCAAAGAACCCGTGCTGCCATATATCTTGGAAGAGGGGATTTCAAAGAATATTCCTGCTAAGTATTGGTAGAATATTCCTTCTAAGTTGGTTTGGTGTGGTAGTTAGGAGAAGGGGGTGCCAGCTCAGGTGTCATCCACGTCACTTGACCATGGTTCAGAATTACGCGGTCCGTTGCCAAAAGCCCTCGTGTAGCTGAACAGTGCGACACGTTAATATTCACTCACACCAAAAAATACAGTTCAGTAGTTATAATTATTTTTATACTTAAAAATGCAATATCTGCCTATTCAATAAAAAATTATAGCGTTATAATTAACTATTAACCACAAGCAAATTTTGAAAATTTGTCCGAATGATGTAATGTGTAAGAGAAAGTTTATTTACTTTAGTTCCAGAACTGATAAAAGCATTTATTTTGAAAAAAGATCAATTTCTTACTACCAAATGTGCATAATAAAATCATAACCCTCCCCCATTCAAATAAAGAGATTTATAAGAACCTCTCCCTTCAAAACTTAGTTGTATTCTGAAATAAAAAAAATTAAGGATTATGCTGATCACAGGAATTAATTAGAAGCGAGCGCCTTGCGTAGCCAAAACAAAAAGAGTTCTTTCACAAACAAAAGATAGATATATGCTGACGTGGGCTGCGCAGGCCAGAATTGCTTGCAGATGGCAGAATTTTTTCCTACTTACTTGACAAATATCGTTATATTTTTAACACTTCACACAATATCTTTATAAATTATATCCTATGCTATAAATTATAGCCTATGTGTTATTCTGATGTACAAGCTATATTACAGTAAAGTTTCAATAAAATCCATTCAGTTGTTTTTTCGTGAAAGACGGGCAAACATCCTCACAAACTTTCGCAATTATAATATATATCTAGATTAAATGATATTTTATGTAATTATTTTGCATTTTATACTGTAAAAACGATTAAATAAATTTATTATTTAAATTTATTATGAAAATTGTTGAAAATTATTATTAATAAAAATATTTAAAGTATTAATTAAAATTATTAATAATTAAAATTATTTAAAATAATGATTAAAATTATTTAAAATAATGATTGATTAAAATTATTCAAAATAATTATTATTTAAAATTATTTTTAATTAAAATATTTAATAATTAAAATTAATTACTAATTATTATTAACCAGAATTATTATTAAAATTATTAATTTATTATTGAAACTATTAATTTATTTTTAAAATTATTAATTTATTATTAAAATTATTAATTTAATAATAAATTATTATGAATTTATTATTAAATTTATTATTTATTATTGAAATAATTATTAATTTTTCGAAAATTATTTAAAAATAAACTTTTTAAAATTATTGAAATTTAATTAAAAGGACTTATTAAATGTTTTATAAAATTTTAAAACAATTTAATTAATAATATAGAAGAAAGACATATTTTTTATCATATTAATTATAAAATAATTAATTTAATAATATATATATATATATATATATATATAGTATACTTTATAAATTATTTTATATTATATATAATATTTTAATTATAGTATATTTTATTTCACATTATAAAACTATTTGTAACTAATTTTTATGCATAATATCATTTAATATTTATTTAATACATTTTATTATAAATATTTATTAATATAAAAATATATTTCTATAAAATTTAATATAAATATTTATATAATTTTAGTATTTTTTACTTTATAGAATACAAAATAATTACATAAAATATCATTTAATATTTAATAAACCTTTGATAAATAAGTTTATTTAATTTTAAAAATAATTGAAAAAATTGACCGATGAATCTCGAACCCAGACCTCGATATATCAAGCAAGCTACGAAATCGTTGGAGGAAATTGAAATGTTATTGTATAAAAGCTAAGCATGGATTTCGAATCCACCGAATTGACTGGCCATTGGACGGCATTCCATTGAGGGTTGAACACCCTTACTCTTCCACCAAGTCAAATGAATTTCCTTAGTAGTGAGATAAAATGGGTGGATTGAACATGACGAATCCTTAAAAAAATTATTTTTTCTTTTTTATTTTTGTATGAGATTAAATTTATTTCTTATATATATATTAATTTGCGTTCATTAACAAATAACTTATTGATATTTAAAATTGTTTTTCTGAATTCTACCGAAATCGACTTATGAAATGTCTTTAACAAGAGTCTGGAGCCAAGCGGAGTATTACTAGAGGATTTGATGAAACTCGACCATCCCATAGAGTGCTAACTGCTGTGCCTGGGTTCGAATACCGGAGAAGACAGGAATGTGTGACTCTGCGGCAGTACTCTAAATAGCCGTCGAACCACACGTCCTCGTGAGATGGTGGAAGAGGAAGAGAGGTGGGAGGTCAGGGTGTCCTCCCTCAAAATTGGGGGTGTAACCGAGCTAAGAATCGGTCTCTCGGCTGTATGGTGCTCAAGGCTACGGTTAACAACAGGCGTACATCTAGCCCCTTGCCAGGATGAATTTCGTGGGCCTTGTTCCTTTGTATTGTGATCGTTTGTTCCTTTGTATTGTGATCGTTTGTTCCTTTGTATTGTGATCAACTCACGTCTGTGTGACACTTTGTGGTACACGAGAAATTGTAAGACCTCCCATTGGATTTTATTACACCACCTGGTATGAAATATAGATAATAGGAACTTTTAACATACTCAAAGTAGTGAAAGATTACAATGATTTAAATTGAATTGAAAACTAAATTATAAAAATAGGGAAAACTCTTTTGTTGGGGAAAAAAGCCGGTGAAAATCTGGAGACCAATTAATATTAAGAGTTTAGGATCTTTCACTGACAAATTTAAAATATAAAAGAAGCACATATTCAACATTTTCCTAGCCACCGTTGCAGAAACTCGCAGAAAGCTGTTGGAGTAAGATAAATTCTGCTCATATAACTTTTGAAGATACCGTATTCATTTAGAAATTGGATAATTTTGTAGTTAGTAAAAAACGATGGTAGGTACCATTACAAGGTCCATATCCCTCGCGTTGATTTACAGCGCGATGTTAACCAACTCGAATCAGTCTAGTAGAAACTGAAGCAGCAAACAAATTCAGGAGCTTTAATCCACACACACACAACTCATCAGTTCCAATTATAAATAATCAAAAACCTTTCTTCAACATCAGGGGTAGGTGGTCTTTTCCTGGGTATGGGTTACTTGTAATGTGTTTAAGCTTCTAATGTTGTATCCACCCAGTTGTGTGTGTATATATATATATATAGGTGGGGCTATTCTAAATTAAAATTGTATGTTTTCTTTTTTTTTAACGATTGTTTTCGACACTGTACCTTTCTTTTAAAATATGACATTTCTATTTTTACTACTGCAAAAAAAGAAAAGAAAAGGTAACGCCAAATTGCCAAGCTGAATGCTTGAACAACTATGAGACTTTATTGCGGGGACGCCTTCAAGACAGCCAGCAGAGAAGGTAGTTGAATGTGAAGCTGCCCACGCCCTGACAACAACACAATGCCATGGGAAGCGCGGGGTGAATCGCTTTAGGCAATCATCAACATTGATTCAGTCGGCGTGTGGAGAAAGATTGCTTCTTCAGCAGGGATCGCTTTCCCCCCTACAGCAGCATCGTTTATTTTCAATAAAGGTCTATACAGACTTCTAGAATCATTTGCTTAAGTTAACACAGTCGCATCGAATGGGAAAAGCCCATTTTCCACTGTATCTGGCGTCAGTGTTCTATAGAAATACATTAGGACCTGTTTTTGTGCGGTTCTTTTTTATGCGATTTTATTTTTGTGCGATCTTTTTTTATGCGGTATATAAATTTCAACGGCTTTGGTTCCACTGTAATGTTTTCTATCAATGTGCCAGTGGCAAACAGAGAATGTTAGGGTACCCCTGCAAAGTCTGGTTTTGCCTTCAATATTTTAAAAATTGGGTAAATACGTACTTGGCGTTTGTCAGGCCTTGGAACCACTAGAGGCCTGTGCTTTCCCGCGAGTTGGGAGTTGAGGATGGGGGTACGTTATGCCGCTGCAAAACACATATATACACGTCAAGATGCTCTGTTCATTTCTTATAAACAGTCTCCCGACAATGCACGTTCAGTTGCTTTCTCTCAACGCAACAACAACCCGTTCTTGATTGAAAACGAAACTTTCAATAACAGTGACATTATCAATAATTTGATAGATTATGATGATGGACAAGAAGAACCGTACTCTTTTGAGAGCGGATAAAATATGTGCAGGGATACAGCTTTCCAACAATTGGAATTTTCTCTCTTAAAATAGATACCAATTAAGAAAGGTATATAAAATTCCAAAAAGATCTTCGATCCTACTTATCTGGTTATCGGGACATTTACAAGCAACTGACCAACCGACTTTTGTCGCAAAAACTTATCTCTTTCTTTATGGTGCCAAAAAATAAATCAATTGAAATTGTATCTTCAAGTGACGAAAGGGATTTTGAGCTTATTCGTCACAGGAAGATGAGCACTTTGGATTACGACGAGTAGCAGTTGTTGTTGTCGTCGTGTGTTTTTATACTGGAATACATATCAAATACGAGTGGAAGAAGGCGAGTCAATTTTTATGCGGTACTTTTCACAGCATAAAAAAATTGCTGTGGTATTTCGGCGAAGTTGTTCGTTACATGTAAGAATTAATGAAATATTTTCGAATATTTTTTTTGTACGTTTATTTTTGTGCGGTCCCTATCTACCGCACAAAAACAGGGTTTACTGTATTTTTCTTTTGATATGCGTGTCTTAGTGAAAGCGGTCACCCCAAAAGGTCTTAGAGGTCCACCGGTCGATCGTGATCTATTTAATGCCCAACCCTGCTCAACATCCTTACTGATTTCACTGGTATAGTGGTTAGTGATGCTGCGGTGCCGTAGGTACTGGGTTCGAATCCCGGAGAAGACATGGATGTTTGTAAGTGTATAGTGCCTTTGCGGCATGGGGGTACTCTAAATAGCCGTCGAGCCGCAAGTCCTCTTGTGTGGTGGGTGGAAGGGAAGAGAGGTGGGAAGCCCCTGGTCACCCTCAGAGTTTTCTCCATCTAAATTGGGGTGACACCGAGCCAAATCGTACTGTCACCTGCATGGTGCTCAAAGCTAAGGTTAACGACAGGCGTAAAAATTCTAGCCCTTAACCGTGATGAATTTCGCGGGCCTTGGTCAGGCAGGTGGCACACAACTGATTTCACTTTGTAACGCTTTCAATAGCTAACCTAATCACCTCACTCCATGAGATGGATTGATCTTTTGGAGAATCGTGCTTTCAAACTCCAGTGTCCTAGTGTCTGAAAATGAACTCCACTCTATTAATGCTCGAAGACTTGGAAGGGAATCGAAACTTTTCTTTTCATGAGAAAACAGATTGTTAGGCTCGATTTTTTTAAAAATTAATGTTCGAAACGAAGGCAATTTTTCTATTTCTTTCCTTCTAGCAAATTGCTGAAGGATGAAATATTTTTAAAAAACTCAATGTCATTCAATTATTTTTTTTTAAAAAAGGAAATGTACGTAAATTTTCAGAAAAATATCTTCTATGCTTCAATTTGTCAATCCATTGAACTCAATCACTTGCATTTTGTAACTTTTAAGAAAAGAGTTTCCGCCCCGGAAAGCCTTGAACCTTAATTTATTTTTGGACTTTTCCCTGTGTTTTTTCTTCTGGTAATGTTATGGAGCAAATCCCTTAAGGCTAAACGTCTTGCTTCATTTTCTAGTACAGTTTTCAAGGTCACAGTTAATATAGACATGTTTCACGCCTATCTAATCATGAAATTGTCATTTCTGATAAATTTCCTCGTTCATGTTACCTTCTCATGTGCAGGATATTAAAGGGAAATTTATAATCCGTTTACTTCTCTTGATACACACTTCTAACTTTGAAGGCTACATGGGACAGTAATTTTTTTTAAATTTGTTACTCCACATTTTGACTGCTTGTATTTAAGTTATAATTAAAACCATATAAAAAATTTTGTGAGAAAACAATTACAAGTTTTTAAAAAAATTAACGAAAATTTAAAAGTATTTCAAAACGTTCCATACGTTTTGATATTTTTCTTAAAAAAAATTCATATTTTTTATTGATATAACTTTTCTAGCAATTTTTTACAAATTTATGCATGCAATATAATGTTTTATATGATAATTTACAAAATATGGGTAAACGCAAATTTTTATATGGAATTTTCAAGAATTTTAGTGACTTGATACATAAAAAAAACATCATTTTCTTACCCTAATCACTATTACTACAATGCATCCAAGAAGTTATAATTATACACATTAGAAGAATATTTTTGGAAAGTTTTGTTATACCCCCCCGACAAAAATTTCAACGCATGGAACATTTTGAATTTTGGTTTCGATTCAAACTTTTGATTTTGAGAAAAACAGCTTTTCTATTTTAAAGGAAACTTAGTTTTTCTTTAAAAAGAATTGAAGATATAAATATAAATTTGAAATTGAAAAACACTAATATTATATAAGATAATTGCAATGTATATATATAATACTCTGCAGTATTTATTGTAACAGTCTCATTGACACGTGGTGATAAAAACTGAAAAGAGAGGAGAGAGTAAGCTAGAACTTTCTAATAATATCTTAAGTAAATTAGCGGAATATATTTCATTATTTCATCTCGACTAGATTAATATGTTATATATTTCATTAATCACAATGAGTAAAAATAAAGTATTTCAATATGACTAAATTACAAAAATTCAAAAGTGTCGTGGCAAATTTTTGATTTTGAGAAAAACAGCTATTTTTATTTGAAAGGAAATTTTTTTAAAAAAATTGAAGATATAAATGTAAATTAGTAATATTATACAAGATTCTGCAATATGTATTGTAACAGTCCCATTGATCCGTGATATATACAGTGATAAAAATTGAAGTAGAAGCGAGAACTTTGTAAAACTATCTAAAAGTAATTAGCTGAATGTATTTTATTATTATTTCATCTCAACTAAATGAATACATTTTATCTTTCATTAATGCCAATGAGTAGAAATAAAGTATTTGAATGGGATTAAATTCCAAAAATCTCTACATGTGGTTTCCACAGAAATGTCCTTGAGCAGTGTCATTCCGGCACGAGTCCTCTTTCGATTCAAGAGAATTGGGCTTTTCGATGTTACTGCTATTTCCTTCTGGAGACGGCATTTTCGCCAAATGCCGTTTGATTTTTGCGTCTTTCAAGAACAGTGTCGGAAGCTGAACGCTGAGAAATGGGGTTTTCCACTACTTGGTGCGACAAGTAAGTTCTCATGGAACTTTTTTATGGCCTTCTCTGGCTGCTTGACGTGACATTTTGAGCATTTTTTTCTTCACCTCTTTGTTTTTCACGGATAAGCTATGCATGTATTTGGAAAATGTTTTTTTGTCCATTGTTGACATGTTAAGCACAGATGAAAAAGTCTCCAAAGCTTTCATTATATGATTCGCATAAATGTTTCGTCTTTGTAGAATACCCCTTGGAATGTTGTTTTATAACAAGAGCACAGTTTGTGCAGTATTTTTAAGGAACTTTCTACAATAATTCAGAAAACACAGCCTTGTGGGTGAAAATATAGCTTGCCACAGGTTGGGAAGATGTACTTGGGTCAGATAATTCATCTCTCTGCAATATCATAGTATTACTGATTTTTTCATCAACAGTTTTAGGAGATTTCTCCCCTAGCTTCTTGCTATTTTCAGACAGCATCTTTCTCCTTGTAGTAGGAGAACCTTTAAGTTTTCTATATTTCGATAATATAATTCCATACTAATAACTTTAAACAACAAATGCATTTTAAAATGAGCTATAGTTCTGAAAACAACTTTTTTTTTTGTTTCGGTAAAATCAATATTAAGTTTGAATAAAATGGAACGAAAAATGCAAACGCAAGTTTGAACGAATTGTAAGCAAATAATGCCGATTTCGGTCTCAGATACAGTTAAAACAAATTTTTGCCTTCCTGTATTTGATAAATTAACATTTAAAAATAAAAATTAGCGAGACTTTGTCTACAGCAGTGATTCCCAAAGTGGTTTCTATGGACCTTTAGGGGTCTATGATGACCTTCAAGGGGTCCATGTCAGTGAAAAAATAATTTGGGGGTCCATGAGGTGTAAATGAGGGTCTACGATAGCCTAAACCAGATCGTGACTTAAATTTTAAAAGAAAATGTAATCAAGTGTAAGCCAGATTTACCTATTTAACAGCTTTATTTACTACATTTATTGGGGTTAATTTGCAGTTACAAGCAAATTTTATTAACAAAGGACTATCATTTCACTATTTCTTGTGTGTGGGGAACAAGATAAAGGAATATAAAACTGGACGTCACAAATTTGAACAGTTTCTCAATTTGTCACAGACAATCTGCCAGAAAAATGATGTTTTAAGCTATGTTCAACATATTAATGCCTCAATTTGAAACTAGGTTTGAGACTATGGTAATATCACGTTAGGTAATGAATTCATGTTGTCACATTAAAAAGAATGATACTGATTTTAATAGCCCTAATGAAGATCTTAAAGTGTAGATACAGCAATTTTGGCTTTCAAAAGATATACCTGTTATTTATTCCTGATTATGGAACATTGATTATTATTTTACGTCACTATCATTAATTTCTCTTAATCCTTTATCTACCACATTATGATTTTCTGAAAATTTTTAATTTTTAATTACTACATGAAAAATTAAGAGAAAAATAAAATACACAACTTTGGGAAATTTAATCCGTTAGAGCTAATCAATTAAATTTATACTTTTAAGGTACCCTCAGTCCACAAAGGTCTAAAATATTCTCACAATGCGAAAAGATCGAATAACTTCTTTTAACTCTTCAAAATGCTAAGCAACCAGAGAACACAAATATTTTACAGCACAAAATGTTTATTTTTAAAGATTATTAAATTTTTTTAATTTATTTACTTTTTTTACACGTAAAAACAGCTTTTGTACATAATTTGATGTTCAAAGAAACAGTTTGTCTTTTCATTATTTCACAAAAATTCATTACACGTCATGCATTTTGAATTGGGTTTCAGTTGAATTTTTTTTAAGGAACTGCATCCTGGGGTAGGAAATTCCTTAACACGAACTACTGCACCTGGAGTCTTGTTCAGTTTCTTGATCGTCATCTTAAGAATCTAACGAAAATTCCAGCAGATTATTTATCTTCATCTGAAAAATCATCTGTGTTAGTACTTCACTGATTTCAGAAACTGATTTCTACAAAATAATTTTTGTTTTGCTATCTTTTGTCTTTCTTGGTGTTGCATTTACGGTGGCCAGCAGTGTGTAAACTTCTTTTACGATTTATTTTGGATTTGAGATTTGAAAGCTTTTGTGGTTCCATGGCAGGCAATAAAATAGAGATCGATATATTATTGAAAGAAAAATCATCATAGGTATTCAGAAACAGGGGAATTTTTTTAAAGCAATTGTTGCAACTGTTTATAGGAGACATTAATTGATTCAAAAAGTGTTCATGAACAATTATATCAACTAAAACTTTAACCAACCAAGCTTTGTCCAAACCAAGATCCAGCCGCCCGTCTGCAGTGTCACCTCGAAAATCTTGTTTTGTAATACGCTCTATATAGCAAATTCTAAACTATAAGTTTCCCAATAGCTAAAAATGAGGTTGAGAACTTGCAAAACAGTGTGTATGCAATTTGGCTCATTAAAAGTTATATTTCTAGAAGCAATATATTGTCTCTTTAACATTCTATACAAACAGAAAATTAGCTCTTATTTAAAATCAGTCTTTCAATAAGTATCTTGAAAACATTACGATGAATAACAGACTTTTCATATTAAAAATTTTTAAACATGAAGTAAGAAAGGAATAGTTTCTGTACATATTATGTAACATGAAAAAAAAAATTCTAAAACTTAGAAACCCAACTAAAATAAGTCATTAGGCCCCCAGGTGTGTAAGTATTTTTTTTTTATCAATTTTGTTTAAATCGATACATACACAATCTCTGCTCTCAACACTCATCAACCGAGCTACTGGGACTTCCTTTTAATCCATCCAGATGGAAATAATGCATTGTAATAATGTTACAAATCAAGCTCACTTTTATATTAACTGATTTTATACTCTATCACCAAAGAAAACAAATATTGTAGTTTTTAAATAAAAAATTAAAATATTTAAAAAGTTTAGTCCTTAGAAGAATGTAAAAACAACTAAAACAGTAGATTTTTACATTTACAAAACATTTAAAATGCACAAATTTTTAACCAACTGGAAAGAGTTTAGAGAAGTTTTCAGTGCCTATTTAGAAGAAAAAATTAACATCTAAGGACCAGTCGAACCATAATCTAGCCATTTTACTAGTACAGCATTTTTTTAATGATTCACTGTAAACAAGAAAAATAAAACAAATCACATCTTTGAAATATTTATTCTGGAAATTGTACACATACATATCAGACATTGAAAAAAAAAACAAGGATATAAGTGTGATTTTTAAAACAACATGCCTTCATCCATAAGAGTTATTTTTTATTGATTTTTTTTATAAAAACTATCTCCCTATATATAATCCATATTATAGTCAGCTCCATTCTTATTTGTATAGCATAGCTTAGCTTATGTTTTAATGTAATATACATCAAATTATCATTTTTAATGTAGAAAGTTCTAATGTGTAAAGAAACAAATAATTAAACTTATTTTTTTTATTTTTATCAAATCAAGAGCATGTCTTACTAAATATAAGTGAAAATGTCTTTCAAACAAATTACATGTTGGGATACATGAGTCATGTAAATTATATACTGAAAAATTTATAGATAGCTGGTTCTGAAAGTTTCCTTGTTAGAGTAAAATCTCCGCAAATGTTGTTCTTAATTATATAGTATTCTAAAAGACAATTTACAAAATTTAGCATAACAAATGTAGTACCAAACTCCCCCGTATGACTGTTTTGAATATGAGGACAAAGACTGCAATGGGAATCAAATGGTCTTTGGCAAAAAGTGTAAAATGTATGAAATTTGTAAATTATTTTTTATCTATAAAAAAAAGAAAAAATCAGAACTATGTGCAAAATTTAAAATAAATTACGAATTGTAATATTAAAAAGGAAGATTTAGCTTACAAGTAGAAATGAAACTAATGCAAATTAAAAATAAAGCATTTATAATTCAGAAACAAGGTAAAAGGTTTTAAAAAATACAATTTTTTGACTAGTACACATAAAGGCATGTCTTGCTGAGTGAGAGAGTATTAACGTATCACTGTTACACAAGCAAGCTACACAAGGGCTTTTGGCGACAGACATCATAATCTTGAACCATGGTCAAGTGATGAGGACGACACCTGTGCTGGCACCCCTCCTCTCCTAACTACCACACCAGCAGGAGGACGTTTGAGCTCTCGACAGATTCCAACTCCTGACATACCAGCCACGAGTCTGTTACCTTGACCACTAAGCTACCACGACTTGCTGAAGTGAACGTTCATAAAAACTACTGTTCAAAAAATACCCCTCGTTGGAACAATATAGGGAACTAATTTATCATTTCTTTACGCACAAAACGTCTTTTAGTCGCGTTTTTGAAATCACTGCACATAAGATTTTGGAATCTTTCAATCCAAGAAGGTAGCCTCACACTAACAACTCAACATGGAAGTAATTGAAAACTATTCCTGACTGATTGATTGA
Source organism: Trichonephila clavipes (assembly GCA_019973935.1). Lineage (NCBI taxonomy): Eukaryota > Metazoa > Arthropoda > Arachnida > Araneae > Nephilidae > Trichonephila > Trichonephila clavipes. The sequence continues at coordinate 387,473 of BMAU01021280.1, read as the reverse complement.
ATATTAACGTCGCACTGTTCAGCTACACAAGGGCTTTTGGCGACAGACATCGTAATCTTGAACCATGGTCAAGTGATGAGGACGACACCTGTGCTGGCACCCCTCCTCTCCTAACTACCACACCAGCAGGAGGACGTTTGAGCTCTCGACAGATTCCAACTCCTGACATACCAGCCACGAGTCTGTTACCTTGACCACTAAGCTACCACGACTTGCTGAAGTGAACGTTCATAAAAACTACTGTTCAAAAAATACCCCTCGTTGGAACAATATAGGGAACTAATTTATCATGTCTTTACGCACAAAACGTCTTTTAGTCGCGTTTTTGAAATCACTGCACATAAGATTTTGGAATCTTTCAATCCAAGAAGGTAGCCTCACACTAACAACTCAACATGGAAGTAATTGAAAACTATTCCTGACTGATTGATTGAATATTAACGTCGCACTGTTCAGCTACACAAGGGCTTTTGGCGACAGACATCGTAATCTTGAACCATGGTCAAGTGATGAGGACGACACCTGTGCTGGCACCCCTCCTCTCTTAACTACCACACCAGCAGGAGGACGTTTGAGCTCTCGACAGATTCCAACTCCTGACATACCAGCCACGAGTCTGTTACCTTGACCACTAAGCTACCACGACTTGCTGAAGTGAACGTTCATAAAAACTACTGTTCAAAAAATACCCCTCGTTGGAACAATATAGGGAACTAATTTATCATTTCTTTACGCACAAAACGTCTTTTAGTCGCGTTTTTGAAATCACTGCACATAAGATTTTGGAATCTTTCAATCCAAGAAGGTAGCCTCACACTAACAACTCAACATGGAAGTAATTGAAAACTATTCCTGACTGATTGATTGAATATTAACGTCACACTGTTCAGCTACACAAGGGCTTTTGGCGACAGACATCGTAATCTTGAACCATGGTCAAGTGATGAGGACGACACCTGTGCTGGCACCCCTCCTCTCCTAACTACCACACCAGCAGGAGGACGTTTGAGCTCTCGACAGATTCCAACTCCTGACATACCAGCCACGAGTCTGTTACCTTGACCACTAAGCTACCACGACTTGCTGAAGTGAACGTTCATAAAAACTACTGTTCAAAAAAATACCCCTCGTTGGAACAATATAGGGAACTAATTTATCATTTCTTTACGCACAAAACGTCTTTTAGTCGCGTTTTTGAAATCACTGCACATAAGATTTTGGAATCTTTCAATCCAAGAAGGTAGCCTCACACTAACAACTCAACATGGAAGTAATTGAAAACTATTCCTGACTGATTGATTGAATATTAACGTCGCACTGTTCAGCTACACGAGGGCTTTGGGCGACGGACCAAGCCCATTCCTGACAAAAGAGGAATTACATTGATTTAAAAAAAAAGCAAAAATGTAAGTGTTATTATTGTAGAAAAATAGGATTTAAGGAAAAGAACATAAGGTACTTAGAAATACCGGGAAAGAAAACAGAAGAAAAATGGAAAAATAATAACTGTTAAAAACTAAAAAAAAATTTTAACCAAAAAAAAAAGAAATCAATATCAGGATGTGAAAAGATTAATGGTGAAATGTTATAAATCCGATTCATTAAATGTTTTTTTATATATTCGTGGGATTTGAATATATTGAAAATAATTCGAATAATTTTCAATAAATCCAAAAATTCCGAGTTTTATTTGTGAATTTTGATCGAGGAATATCTAAAAATGCATTAATTAAAAATAAAGTTGAAGTAAAATTACAATTTGCTGCCAGTGAAAAAAGAATTATTTCCGATAGATTTACTATCATGACCATGCAAATTTACATTGTAAACATCTGCAATAAAATATACGGCTGTCAAATTATTTAACCTGTCTGTAAACTATTTTCATTTTACTGCCATGCGTATCACATTTCATGATGACCAAAATAAGCAAAATCTCAATCTAGAATAAGGATTTTCTTTTGTAAAAAAAGATTATTAGAAAACAAAGTGCAAATTTAGTAATCCTTTTAGTCCATAAAAATTGAAAGGGGAGCCCTAATATTCTTTTAATAAAAGATTTAGTAAACACCAATAATATTTGAAATGTCCACTTATGAATAAATGAAAGACTAAAACTGCAATCTGGACAATGGGAAGCATGGAAATGCTTGTTTGTGAAAAAAATTTACTTAAAATTGTATGAAATTAATAAGGATACTGCCATAAATATAAATCAGTAAAAAATTCATTTTAATATACAACATATTTTAATATACATAATAAAATAAAATTACAAAGAGAATAAAATTAAAAAATATAATAACAGAAAAAACAATGGATGACAACCACAAAACCCAATTTAAAGGTATTGGTAACCATATTGTAATGTTATCGCCTAACTTGACAATTGTCAACAACAACACTTGGTACGTAGTGTACCGATATGAAATAAGAACATTAATTTCAATACTCAAAAACGACAAGCTGTCTCCTTTCCCCTCCAACCTGAAATGTAAAAAAAAAAAAAAAAAAAATGTCTTTTAAGGATGCTTTCTAATACCTATCTTGTTTTTCTGCTTTTGTAATTCCATGGAAGAAACTTGATATTAATAGCGGACAAGTATAGTTAAATATGAATAAATATTATGATAATTTTCTGAGATACAAGTCTTTCACTTTTCCCCCCACTAAAACAATCAAGGGCCGGCTTTACGAATTACTTTTCAGCGTTCTATTATCTAAAAAGAAGAAACTTGTTTCATCTATGCTTTAATCTGTTGAAAAAAATATTTATGTCAATAAGTATATTTTTCCAACTAATGCAGTAGAAATAAAAACACAGAAATCTTGGTCTACGTGAAAAAATGCAATATCTATAAAAGAATTACTTGTTTTATTATTATGGTGCTTCCTGTATTCAAATTCTTATAAAATCTTTGCTGTAATAAAATACAGGGAACACCAGTATGATCACACAGGACTCAGAAAAGGGGAAACGTAATCTCACATATTATACCGTGTTCCCTGAAGAGATCACATATATGTAATCATGATCCTGAACAAATAAGTATATAAAAGCGTAAAATATATTTAATAGGGTTAAATATCAAGAATCTGATGTATATCTCATTCATTTTCATCCAAATAAACAAAACACTATGGTCACATTAAAGGTGTGTTATAAACCGGAAGATCAATATGTTGTAAATTAAAACTTTGACTGGGCTTGCGTGTTTATTATATATACTAGTATAGTGGGCCACAAAAGTGTTCGTACACTTGCAGTTTCTTATAAAATTTAATGTTTTTGACTAATAAAAATTAATATATTGTGATTGTATTTTTTGTGATATCTGCAGCTTGTTCTTAATGGAATGACAGAATTAATTTTTTAAAAAGGGTATAACTATTTTTTTTAAATTTAATAATCAAAAAGTTACTAAAAAATTACGCCACAAAAGTCGTCGTACACCTGACAAAAATCTCAACTTTGCTTTAAATATTGTATTTCTTTATTTATTTAGTAGGATATCTTTTAGTGTTCACAACAACATTTAAGCATCTTGGTATAGATTGAATCAGTTTTTTGTAATTTCTGCATTGATTTTCCTCCATTGTTCTGTGATAGTTTTTACTTCACATTTTTTGTATTTATTTGTCATGTTTTCTTTTTTTTACATCAAAATCTCACCAAATATGTTCTACTGGGCTAAATAAAGTGTATGAAGAGGTGTTTTCATAATTTGGGGCCAGTTATAGAGACATAAGTGGCGTACATTGAGAGCATTGCGCTTGGCGTCATTACCCTGTTAAAAAATTACGTCGCCTCCAATATCCAAATTTCGGGCAGATAATTTAAAATTTCTCTTAAAAATATTTAAATAGAGTTCATAATTCACAATACCATAAAAAAATACCTAATTCTGCGGCAAATTTACACCCCCCCACCAGAACACCTTCACTTCCATGCTGAAATATGGAGGTGGAGGAGTTTTTTCCCCCCATAAATTCATGGGATTAAACTCCTTATTTTTTCATTTACAAGCTATTATAGGCCTATCGGAACCAAAAATGTTGAATTTTCTGCCATCCCAATCAATTTGTTGTCAATTTTGAATTTTCTGAAACTTAATCCCAGGAATCTAGTTGGATCAATAAAACATGGAGGGGGAAGTGTTCTTCTGTCGGGGGGGGTATATATTTTAAAGAGAAATTCTGAATTATCCGTCCAAAATTTGGATATTGAAAAGGATTTCATTTTTTAACAGGATAATGATGCCAAGCGCATTGCTCTCAATGTACGTCACTGATGTCTATAACTGTCCCCAAATTATGAAAACACCTCCTCATACACTTTATTTAGACCAGTGGAACATATTTGGTGAGATTTTGATGTAAAAAAAAGAAAACATGAGAAATAACACACAAAATGTGAAGTAAAAACAATAATCACAGAACAATGGAGGAAAATCGATACAGAAATTACAAAAAAACTGTTTAAATCTATACCAAGGCGCTTAAAAGTTGCTATGGACACTAAAATATATCTTACTAAGTACTAAATTAAGAAAGAAATACAATATTTAAATCTAAGTTGAGATTTTTGTTAAGTGTACGAAGACTTTTGTAGCGTAATTTTTCGATGGCATTTTGATTATTAATTTTTTTAAAAAAATAGTTATACTATTTTCAAAAATTGATTATGTCATTCCATTAAGAACAAGTTTTAGATATCACAAAAAATTACAATTACAATATATTAATTTTTATTAGTCGAAAACATTAAATTTTATAAGAAATTGCAAGTGAACGAACACTTTTGTGGCCCACTGTATATAATAATAATATATAAAATATCAGATTAATAAGATTTTTCAGAAATATCCCAATAGTTTCAATCGAAGCAAAGTATTATGTTCAAGAAAGTATAGCGTTTCTACAGTGGTGTAACGTACACCTCCATATTGTGGGGTGCTCTGGGTCCTAGGGGGTCCAAAACCTGCAAGGCACTGAGTACCTACCTTTTGTAAAATCCAACTTGGGGGGCCCAAAACCTGACTTTGCAGGGGGGCCCAAATGTCCTCCGTTACACCATTTCCTTTCTGCGCTATGTTATAAGATAAATCAGTACTTACATATTATGGCAGATTTCTTGCGTGTTTCTGTTCATGTACAATATACCTGCATACAGAAGTTTTTGTACCAAAGCTGGATTAATTTTTGGTACTTACATCTTATCGCAACTGTTTTGGTGAGATTGTATGAATTGAAGCACATGGTCGTGTCAATTGAGCATAAACAATGGATGGAAAAACAGGGTTGCCAACTATTTTGAATGTCGGCATTGTTGCAATAATATGTAAGTACCTAAATTTTCTCGCCCTTTAATCCGTTCACAACCAGTTGATTTTCGCTGTTAAGCCTAACTACATTTCAAAATTCATATAAATTCTTTGCCAAAAAATTTATGGTTTATAATCATTCCAAATCCAGATAACACCACAATGATCACAGGACTCAGAACGGGGAAAACGTAATCTCGCATATGATACCGTGTTCCTTGAAGTGACCACATATACAGAGTGTTTTTTTTCCAGGTATAGAAGTTTAAGTTGGCATTACTTTCCAAGATAGCGACCAATTTAACAGCTGTCAAGTGATTTATTCTCTGTTTGGTTTGGCAATTCATCATGAATAGACTCACGCCTAAACAACGCTTTCAAATTGTGCAATTTTATTTCGAAAATAATGGTCGATTTTCATAAGCGAATTTTGTTTAGCGATGAAGCGCACTTCTGGTTGAATGGCTACGTCAACAAACAAAACTGCCGCATTTGGAGTGAAGCTAATCCACAAGTGTATGTCGAAACACCGTTACATCCAGAAAAACTGATTGTTTGGTGCGTTTTATGGGCTGGTGGAATTCTTCTTCAAAAACGATGAAGGCCACAACGTTACAGTCAATGGTGATCGGTATAGAGCCATGATTACTAACTTTTTCATTCCTGAATTGAACAATCATGATGTCCAGGAGCTGTGGTTCCAACAAGACGGCGCAACATGTCACACAGCTCGTGCCACAATCGATTTATTGAAAGACACGTTTGGTGACCGCCTAATTTCACGTTTTTGACCTGTGAATCGGCCTCCAAGATCTTGTGATTTAACACCGCTAGACTATTTTCTGTGGGGCTATGTAAAGTCATTGGTCTATCCGGATAAGCCATAAACGCTTGATCATTTGGAAGACAACATTCGCCGTGTTATTGACGATATACGGCCACAAATGTTGGAAAAAGTCATCGAAAATTGGACGTCCAGATTGGACTACATCCGAGCCAGCCGTGGCAGTCCTATGCCAGAAATCATATTTAAAATGTAATGCCACAAGATTATCTTTCGAATAAAAAAAATGTCAATCGAATAATACATCGTTGTTTTATTGCAATTTAAAGTTCTACACCTCTAAAAAAACACCCTTTACATCGGCACGCAATGATAAAACAACCAACCTACGCAGAATAAAAATATGATAGGTAGAATGCGCTGAACGGTTTTTTTTAATTATATTCTTTTTCTTGGTATTGTTAGACAAAATACGTACATTTATTCTGAATATACCACAATCAAGTAAATAGGGTATCTAATCGTAAATGATATCTGAAATATATCAAAAGTTAAGCTACTGATCTTTTGATAGAAGAAAAATGTTGAAATAATTTTAAAATATACAAACAAAATGCTTTAAGAAAACTTGATTATGTTCAACTGCTAAATAATTAACAATATTTAGCAGTAAAAGCAACTGATGTGCGTACTTTTTATATAGTCAGTGTGCAATAGTCTGAGTCTCAGATCTCCAGTATGGATTGGTGCACGTGGCAGAAAATATTTTGCTTTCGAAAATGAGATACATACGTTCTATAGGATTATTGCTTTTTTTCATATTACGCTAATTGATTTGTGCAGTTACTCCAAGTGTAGTCGGCAGTTGGTAATCTTGCTTCAAGATTCTCAAACAATTCTAGGATTTGAAAGAAATGTCATTTTTTAACAATTAAAAACCAAGACAGAAGCTTATTTTCCGATCCAAAATGGTTGCAAGATTTATTTTTTATGGTTGATATAACCAAACACTTAACCGAATTCAATTTATCGTTGCTAAGAAAAGATCAGATCATTACGAACATGTTTGACATAATGAAAGTATTCAAATGTAAGTTCGTTAATTGGAAAAAAAAACTGAAAAATGAAGTTTTAAATCACTTCCCGACGTGCAACATAAGCAAATAAAGTTTAGATGATACTGCATCGTTTTTTTGTTTTCAAAAATACGCAGGGAAAATTTTCAAATCTTAGAACAGAATTTGAAACAAGATTTAAAGATTTTAATACTTTGGGAGACAAATTTTGTTTGTGCTTTCTTCGATTTTCTTAATAAATATAGACTCTGTGCCCAGCCATATGCAAATAGAGATTCAGTGCGACTGAAATTTGAAAACAAAATTCATTGAAGTGGGGGTGTACCTGAATTTTACAAATATTGACCAGCCCCGTTTGAAAATACTCGAAAATTCACTTTTGAAATTGTTATCATGTTTGGAAGTACTTCTCGGGGCGACTTTCTGTTAGAAATAATATTAATGACACTCACTTCGGGTCAGTTCCCTGCGAACAAAATTTCTCCCAAAAGAGGACAGATAGGAATGGATGTCAGGATGTAAACAAATTTTCTTATTCTCTTTTGTATGTTTATTATAATGTAGTATTCAAAAATAAACCTACGTTTTTATAGATTTTTTTTCGGCCCACCTAAAGTGAAATCTGCTTTGTTTGTTAATCTTTGAGCTTGACACCCCTGCTAATACGTTTTATATATCCTGTTCGGCCTCTGTCAAGATACTATCAAGTGCTCCAAGTAAAATATCTATTTGCATTTCTTCCCAAACAGTTTTCCCTCGATAGAAATCTACTACCGCTTTCATCGTTTCCCGTTTGAAATCCACCAAAAATGGTTTTCATCCTTTAAACGTCGGTCTCGGGTATCTTGATATTTTTCAGTTCGTTTCAATTCATCAGTCTCCCAAAATTATTCTCCAATATTATTCATTTCTATTAAGGGAGTTTGTTTTGATCATTTTCTGGGTAAAGCGTAACAAGGTGACGCCTAATGGTGAAACATTTCAAGAATAAAATACAAACAAAAAAGAGCTGCATATTTTTTCTTACCAAAAAAAAAAAAAAAATAGTATTTCCGAAACGTAATTGTAAGTTTTTCATTGTAGATATTATTTATAGCTGCCTTGCAGATGTGTGCAGTAAAAAGCACTGACATTATATGTAGAATATTCTGTCTTCTTTGGTCCTTATAATTCAGTGCATTTTACTTCTACTCAAATTACTTGTCACGGTATATACAGTAAAAGTGAAAATCGTTCAACATGAAACTGAAGAGACTGAAATATTTTTTCGTTTTAAAAGAATTTCATATTAAAGGTTATTGCAAAATAAAAAAATAAATAAAAAAAAGCATACATTTAACAAAACTAAATTTATTGGAGTATATTTTATTTACATAGAGCTTTGGCTCAAACTTACTACGTTCAAACATTTCCGTAACTTGCCCTATTTTTTTTAATAATTGGTGATAATGTAGAGTTAGCAATACCAAACTATATTTAAAGATTCCCGTTTTAGTCTTCTGTTTGTGCTCCATTCATCTGTAGAAGCTCCATCTAAATTTCAAGAGAAATAAAAGTTTGTTTTCTCCGAGCTCTTTGTCATTGTGTTCGGAAAAAAATTATTCTAAAATAAAATAATAAAGCCACAACGACAAAAAAAGAGATTCTGATTTCTACCCACCTGCGATGTACTCGGCTTGGGATTCCAAAGCCAACGGATGAGTGATGAAATATTTTTGTGTGGCTCTTTTTAGAGGGCAAAAGATAAACGAAATTGGCTCATTCCACAGGCTATTTATTCTAAGGGTATTTCGGAGACAAGTTAGCCTTCTTTCTATGAAACATAGGAACTCTTTCATTTCTAAACCCTCTTAAACCGCGCCTGGTGTGTTCCGCATTTTGTTGTTGTGTTGTTATTGTTGCTAATTCTCCAGGGTGTGACGGACAAGATCCATTCAATCGTTGACTCTCAAAATGCCGTGCACAAGAAGGGGATATGTGTAAGTATCTTTACTTGTGAGATGCATGCAACGCAGTATGTGCTCCGGAAGAGACTGGACGTTTGGTTCGCTAAGAATGAGAGGCACTCGATGTTACGAGACGAGAGAGAGAGCAATCTGGGAGCATCTGTCCCACTTGATGGGAGGCACTGGCCAATGATGAATGGGAGGCTCCCTCAACTCCACCAAATGTTGAGATTTTTTCAACGAGTAAAATTTCAGATAGGTAAAGGCGGATGTGGTGGAAGATTACAGCCTTCCTTCGCTAGTTTGTCCGCCATTTCATTGCCGTAAAGCTGGACGTGGGATGGAATCCACCGAAAATAGATATTATGATGCAGCGATATATGTTTCAGTTTGCGTAGAATCCGTATTTTCCTTCCTAGAAGAGAAAAGAATGCTACCGTCGAGTGCTGACTGTGTGGTTCTTAGATAAGTTTGTCACTCGATTGACAAGGTTTGCTACTAATAACCTGCTCGTAGTTTTAATCAAAAATCAAATTCCACCAAGTGTTCCTTTATGTCTCTCATCATGCAACGGAAAAAATATTTCTCTGCATTAAATGAACCTATAGAATAAGTCGGACTGTACATAAAAATTTTTTTTTGTATCCAAGTAATTCAACATTTCACTTACAAATTCAACATTTGTCTTACAAATTGGGTGAATTAATGAATTATTTTGACTTTGAAAAGCATTAAATGATGAAATATTTTTTCTCATTTTCTTCATAATTTTAAAACAAAAATTATTTAAATGAGAAATTATCTTATTTTAAATTGAGCTTTTGTGACTTCAAAGGCTTATCTAATCTAAACGTGTGTAATAGATTTTTCTGTTTCAAATACCAATATTAGGAAATGGATAAATGATTTCTGATAAGAGACTGTCTGATTTATTTTCCCCATGTGATTACTAAGTACAGTTTTTTCATCAGATGAAAGAGGGAAATAATTAGGCAACATTCAAAACAAAGCAATGATACAAAAAAGATTTCTTTGAATTGTCTTCTGATAAAACTGAAAATATAAAAGCAACAAAATATTTTAATCGCAGTCAATTTTTTTTAAATAATAGTAACTGAATGAAATGTTTGATGAGATAAAACAATTTTTATCGATATTTATCTAATTCGTATACAAAAATAAATCCATCAAAAGGACTTTGATACACACTGAGATAAATTTAGGATTCCTTTTACAAGTTGTTCCAATTTAAAAACGGAGGAATGATATACACACACACACACAGTTCACCAAAACTAATACGAAAAGGACTTATTTTATAGTTCGTATAGACTACATATTTCTTTTTGAGGATAGATTTGAAAGAAAATTGAATGTAGCAATAAGTCTTGAACACACTCAATTTCTTGTCCAATTTTTGACGTAATTTTTTTAATGAAATTATTGTACTATCTTTTAAATGTTGTTATTGATTCTAATGTAGGATTAAAAAACAGATTTGAAACAAGCATTAAAAATACAAGTATTTTTTTTACAGTGCAGCTGCTTGAACACGAGATTGTACAAAATAACACACTATAGAAAAAATAAATATACATAGTAGAATAAGGCCAGGCGTTACAAACACGGTACTTCTAACATGACCTTTGAAAATGACGTGATGGTTGCATGTTTTAACATCAATATTTAATGAAACGTCAGTTTGCTTGAATTGTGGCGCTCCAATTTTTTGGATTTCCCCAAAAGTTCTTTCTTGACATGATGGTTGAAAGGCAATTAACTTGTGTTGGAATTTCTCCTTCCAAGTATGCTACCTAGAGTATGTTCTCTATCGGATTTCGATCGGAAGACTGTCCTAGTCCTATTCACAGTAGGAACCATTTCTGGAGATTGTCCTGAAAAATCCGTCACTCATCTCCCCTTGTTGGTAGCAACTTATTTTGTGTTATTCTGTATTATTTTGCTCAATTCCCTGCTTTTTTCTCCCATTGTCAAGTCTTCTAAGAACACGAGAAGACCCATATCATAATTTCCGTCGGATGCTTTGTTGTGGGCTTCAAAGACTGAGGGTTAAATTCTTTAGGAGTGTGTCGTCCTACATAGGCTTTATTTTTGTTACCTGAAATGCAAAATTGACGTTTATCACCAAGTTTTTCCAAGTCTGTAACAGTCCATAATGAAAGGTCCTTAGCCCGGGACAATCAGGGACGTTGTGGGCTTCTCCATCGAGTCGATTAATGATGACAATCAAAATTAGCCTAGACATAAATGAACACTCGTTGAAACAAAACGTTTGTTAACGCAATAATCCGACACGACCTGCATTCTGACGTTTTAACAAGTGAGTGAGTAAGTTAATACTATTGACAAGAAAATCAAAGTATTTATTCGTGCATTTCACTTGACAAAGTGGGGAGGAATCTTACAAGTGCGTTTCATTTCTTTTTGGTCCGATGGGAATATTCCCCTCAGGGGGCTCACCTTCTTTAGGTGAGTACGGGTGTCACCCTCCCGAAGTGCCCTAGTGATCTTTTCCCAAGAGGTCTTTGGTAAACACGGGCTTCACGAACCCGGGGTACCCTAGGGATCTTTCTCTATTTTCAATCCTCTTTCTTGTCATTCAAGTTGTCCTTTCTTTCTTTTCCCGTCTAGATAACAGATTTTCACGTCCAGACAAATATGAAAGGAACATAGTTCAAGTCATAAATTAATTTTTTCTTATGAGAAATTTTACAATTTATTATTAACATATTTTGGTTTACATTTTATATTGCGTTAATTTAGTTTCTTTTTCGTATATTTCTTTAAATATTTTGATTATGTTGCTTTATTTGTTTTCGACTAACACCGTTGGTTTGCCGATCCGCACGTTTGCCGTGTTCGGCGTCCCGTCAGAAGGAAAATGGTGTTCTGGGGATACCTTTTGCGTTCCATTTGGCCCACGCTTCGCTGTAGATGGGTGGCAGGAGTGAGCCCGCTCCTGTCGATCGGCTTGTGATACCTGTCTTCGGTGTCCCCGAAGAAACATTTCTGTAGGGTTAGTGCTGCAGACAAGGGATGGCGGATCCTCATCCTGATGCTGTAGCACTAGATTCTGGGTGTACTCCAGTTAAGCACAGTGCCTGGTTTTTGCCAGATGACCTGCCTCTCTTGTTGAACTTCGTGGTGAGTGGAGGCACGCCAGGACGAAGTTTTTTTTCGCGCTTATGGATCCAATGCTGCTGTGCCCGGGTAAAGGCCTTGTAAAGAGTGTTTTTTTTCCAGGTATAGAAGTTTAAGTTGGCATTACTTTCCAAGATGGCGACCGATTTAACAGCTGTCAAGTGATTTATTCTCAGTTTGGTTTGGCAATTCATCATGAATAGACTCACGCCTGAACAACGCTTTCAAATTGTGCCAAAACGAGATTGCCGTTGTTCCCGATTTTCATAAGCGAATTTTATTTAGCGATGAAGCGCACTTCTGGTTGAATGGCTACGTCAACAAACAAAACTGCCGCATTTGGAGTGAAGCTAATCCACAAGTGTATGTCGAAACACCGTTACATCCAGAAAAACTGACTGTTTGGAGCGCTTTATGGGCTGGTGGAATCATTGGTCCGTACTTCTTCAAAAACGATGAAGGCCACAACGTTACAGTCAATGGTGATCGGTATAGAGCCATGGTTACTAACTTTTTCATTCCTGAATTGAACAATCATGATGTCCAGGAGCTGTGGTTCCAACAAGACGGCGCAACATGTCACACAGCTCGTGCCACAATCGATTTATTGAAAGACACGTTTGGTGACCGCCTAATTTCACGTTTTGGACCTGTGAATTGGCCTCCAAGATCTTGTGATTTAACATCGCTGGACTATTTTCTGTGAGGCTATGTAAGGTCATTGGTCTATGCGGATAAGCCACAAACGCTTGACCATTTGGAAGATAACATTCGCCGTGTTATTGCCGATATACGGCCACAAATGTTGGAAAAAGTCATCGAAAATTGGACGTCCAGATTGGACTACATCCGAGCCAGCCGTGGCAGTCATATGCCAGAAATCATATTTAAAATGCAATGCCACAAGATTATCTTTCGAATAAAAAAAATTCATGTCAATCGAATAATACATCGTTGTTTTATTGCAATTTAAAGTTGTATACCTCTAAAAAACACCCTTTATTACCCTTTATCAACGTTGATCAAATTTCAGAAAATACCAATTTTTTTACTAATTTTCCTACCAAACAATAAGATGTCAAAAAATCGCTATTTTCTATACACAAAGCCCTCATTGGAATAGGTCGTCAACCGAAATCGGTAAAACGATTGCATTCCGGGGATCTACTTGTTGAAATGAATTCCGCTATACAAAGTCTTTTCTTCCATCGAAATCTTTTCTAGATTGTCCTCTTACTACAGCTTCGCACAAATCCCTTAACTCTGTCGAAGTGTCATTTCTGAACCCGACCTGTTGTGAACTTCTGAGGCTGAAATCCTTGAGGGATTTTCAGATCAAGGTGTAACTCAGGTCAGAAGAATCATTATTAAAAAAGACACAGCAGCTATGTATTCCTACCAAACACGTAATCTGAACATTTAATAGCCCTAAACTTCCAACTAGAGTAAAAGCAGGTTACTTAAACTGTAAGATCCGTCCCTTCATACCGAACCCTCTGCACTGTTCCAAGTGCCTGAGGTTCGGGTGGCCGCGGTAGCCGAGTGGTATAGGTATCGGATCGTGGCTTGCCTTGTCACGAATTCGAGCCCAGTACCACTAAAGACCCACCGTGTGGGGCGGCGATGCACGTTAAATCTGTCGAGAGCTGAAACGTCCTCCCGCTGGTGTGGTGTTGTAGTTAGGAGAGGGGTACCAGCTCAGGTGTCGTCCACGTCACTTGACCATGGTTCAGAATTACGTGGTCCGTCGCCAAAAGCCCTCGTGTAGCTGAACAGAGTGACGTTAATATTGAATCAATCAATCAAGCCAGAGGTTCGGTCATTCTCCAACTTCATGCCTAACATGCTCTAGATGCGCATCCGTTGAACATTCTTCCACGGAGTGCAGTTTAGAGCCGAAATGTGTTAATCCTCTCAATCCCATCCATCAGACTCGAAATTATGCTTGAAATGGAAAACAGAAAAGGAAATTCAAGCTATTAAAACAAATATAAATATCTCGTACGTAGAAGCACGAAAATTAATAGTTCCACAATTATCCCAAACTTTCGCACAAGCTGCCAAACTCTCAATCATAACCACAACAACCACCGAAACTGATGAAACTATCACGAAAATAGTATGCCCGCCATTGAAACTATTACAACCATTGATATCCGTTCGAAAGCCGACTATGATTTCTAAAATTCCTACCGTTACCAAATTATCTACCTCAGCTCAGACACACCTCTTACCATCGACATCTTTTGCTGCAGTTACAACATCATCAGAATCTTGAATGGATGCTGCTCCCACTACATGCATGTAAATGTACCTCTGCTCCATGATCCTAATCCAATAAAGCACTTTCTTCATCTACAGGATCAATGTTTTCACCTTTATTAGCTGAAGCAAGTGCTGTTTTTGAAACTTCCTCTTCATACCTTCTAAATCCCAGGTTGCGAAAAAAAAGAAAGCGCGTTAGAAGATAGCTTCTTCGGCTTATATGTCTTGAATAGTATAATAAAGTTTTATTTTGAAGTAATCTTATATATAATTAGCAAAAATTTATTATTATTTCAAACTGTATTTAAAAAAAATAATTAGGATGGAAAAGGTATAAATATAGACAAAATTTTCAATTTCAATACATAATACGAAAAAAAAAAAAAAATTTATTCTATGTATTTTGAGAAAAGTATCATCATTATTAGTCTATTTCCATTATGCTTATGGGAGTTTCAGTACAGTTAACAAAGGCTTTAAAATAATGTAGGTTTTGCACTCAATATCGCTTAAGTATCTCGAAAAGACTGCATCAATCGTAGTATTTGACTTTGTCGTTGATATGATTCTGTTGTTTTGTAGAGATAAGGTGAATTTGTCTTATAAAAATTCAATCAATTGCAGAGATTTGTCTAAAGCAAAATTGACATTAAAATCTCCACTTAAAGTCATAGGTATTTTATCATAATTTTTATTAAGTAAAGCAGAACCTCTTGATGTGTATGGTAATAATGATCGATGAAGGAACTCGATAATGTCATCCAACTTTTTGTTCGGAGTAATATATACTGCTACAATTATACACTGGTGTGCAAAACTTAAGCAACAATGTAAAAATTAAGCAGATAACCATGAAATTGCAGAAAAGGAGGTCTGGAGATCAGTACAGTCAACATGTAAGTCAGTAGAAACATCATGCGTATGCAAATATCAGGAACGAAACGTCAGAAGCGAAGTGAGAGTTCGCAAAACGCGTGATGTCGGCGCGTGCTGTTCAACAGTAAAATAAAATGAAGGACGCAGACGCAATTCAACATATTCGCTGCAAGTGCCAGTGAGTCATTTCGGGAAATATGGCTAGAAGAAATCACCCGGACGACTTCACACGTGGAAGAATGATCGGAAAGCTGGAGTAGGGGCGTACATTCACCAGTGTAGCTGCAGAGTTCGGAATCAACAAAAGTGTCGTTTCGCGCTTGGAAAGCTTTCCAAACCACAGGTACAGCTGTTAGAAAGGTTGGTGGAGGCCGCCCAAGGAAGACAACTGCAGGGGATGACCGATATATCATCCTGCAGGCGAAAAGAGGCCGACGGCAGTCAGCAAGCGTCATTGCTCAGCAACTCTCTACAGCAACGGGGCGACAAGTGTTGCGTTTTACTGTGGCCAGAAGCCTTCACAAAGGGGGCCTATTCGCCCGCCGTCCTGAACGCTGCCTCCCGTTGAAATTTGACCAACGACGCCACCGTTTACAGTGGTTCAGAGAGCACAAAAACTGGACAACTGTCAATGGAGTCGTGTCCTCTTTACGAATGAGAGTCGTTTCAGTACCAGAAGCGATTCTCAACGCGTTTTGATTTGGAGAGAGATCGGGACACGGTTTTATACGAGTAATTACAAGGAAAGGCATCATTACGGTGGTCCTGGAGTTCTTGTCTCGGGGGAATTATGCTGAACGGACGAACTGAGCTCCACATTTTCGATAGAGGGTCTGTAACCGGTGATCGCTATTGTGAGGAGGTACTTCTTCCCCATGTGCGTCTGTTCCGAGGTGCCATTGGCCCAGACTTCATTTTTATGGATGACAATGCACGGCCACATCGGACTCTTGCTGTTGAGGAGCTGCTGGAAAGTGAAGATATCACTCGAATGGATTGGCCAGCGTACTCCCCAGATTTAAATCCCATCGAACATATGTGGGATGCTTTGGGGAGATGTATTGCATCATACTTACAACATCCGGAGAACACCCAACAACTCAAACAGATGCTGATTGAAGAATAGGCACTCCTACCGCAAGAAATGTTGTACCGGCTGGTTCTGAGTATGCGGAGACGGTGCGAAGCAACCATTGCAGTGAGGGGAGGGCATATACCATATTAAGGAGCATCTTCTTGTTGTTCTTCCTGTTGGATAGACTGCATGAGTCACGATACTATGCGTTCAATAAAGCTTGTTTTTGTTGTATTCCTTTTTCAGCGCCGATGCTTTCGTCATCCTTTCCGTACATAATACTCTGCCTCAATTCTGAATTTCATGTCT
Source organism: Trichonephila clavipes (assembly GCA_019973935.1). Taxonomy (NCBI): domain Eukaryota; kingdom Metazoa; phylum Arthropoda; class Arachnida; order Araneae; family Nephilidae; genus Trichonephila; species Trichonephila clavipes. The sequence goes on along the minus strand of BMAU01021280.1, from coordinate 370,656 downwards.
CTCAGATGATTTTTCGTGAAGTTATGGCAATAAACTCACCTGTTGCTTAAGTTTTGCACACCAGTGTAATTTTTTGTCCATTATCTATTACGCATTCAGTCAAGCACAAATCCCCCACTGAAGATTGTATGGTACCATAAATATCGGATTGTCTGACAGAACATTCCATGGATGGAGTTATAATGTTAACAGCATCGGTAGAATTTTGATATATCTCAACTCCTCCTGCTCTCGTATTTGGTCGTTTATTCTTCACAATGCAGTTGAAATTTGGAATAGATATATCACTTTCATTGCCGAGTCAAGTTGCTGATAAAACTAAAATATTTGAATTTCTTATTACTGAATCTTGTAAGTCTACAGCGTGAGCTGTAAAACTTTGACAATTAAAAATAAAAATCGATAAACCTTGTCTGTTCGTTATGAAAGTAATCAAATCTTCATTGATAGTTTGTAGTTTGTTCAAAGAACGTCCTTTAAACTCCTCATGCAAATGAATTGTTGATGACGATCATCTTCGACAATGGTAAAATATTTTCTCATTATATTTTGTCGTAATATATAATCCCTTAATACTCGTTACACGTGATAAAGCAACGTATAATAATGATTGAGAGTGACGTCGATCGTATTCTTAAACAATTTCTGAGTATGTGTTGCCTTGAGATTTATGAATTGTTGCAGCACATGCACACACCAAGGGAACGTGCGTACGCTTATGCATACATTTGTAAAGAATTGCTTAAAGAAGTTAAATCAGGTAAAAATATGAAATTTAAAAAAAATCAAAACGCATGGAACGTTTTTAAATTTTTAAACTTTTTAAAAACTATACTCATTTTTTTCTCACCAATTTTTTTATATGATTTTAGTTCTAAGTTACATAGAGCCAGTAAAAATTTGGGGCTTGTTTGTAAAAATTTTACTGCCCACTGTAGTCTTAAAATACAAATTACTGAAACACTATATAACATTTTCACAACAATCAAATTAATTACACCAAAGCATATATATGATTTAAAAACTCACTTCTTAAACGGGATTTAGAAATTACATTCGATTGAAAATTTAGTAAACACAATCTTTTATTGTCAAACTATTGGAAGAAATGTTGTGTTGCCACTAAATTTTAAAACTATAGATTGTTTGTATTATTTCCTTAAAAGAATTTTAAAACTGTATATCCAACTAACTCTCCTTAAACTAATTTTTGACAGATTTTGAACCATTTAAATGCCTACTTTGGGTAGATTAAAGACTCACTTCCGATTTTTTTTTAATTCATAAAATGGATTATATTTTGACTTCTAGGTAACGTAAAAACAAAACAAAGTATGTATCGCAAAGCTAAAAGAAGAAAGAATTGTTAAAGCTGCTGTTGAATGAGGAGAGGGGGATGGGTGCTAGCTCAGGGCTAATAGACGAAAAACACAAAAAAAATTTTAAAAGCCGTAATTTTTAATCTATTTTTTCAATCTTTGAACAGATTACGGATAATACTATTCTACATATGGAAAAAAAGTTTCGTTAGATTATTTTTATAAATAATGAAGTTATTAAATATTTAATTAAAATTTTAAGTATTTTTGAAAAATCGCAAAAAAAAAAAAAAAGATTTCGTCATTTTTTTTTTATATAACTGATTCTAAAAGAAAAAAAGTATGAACTTGTTTAGAATAAAATATCAATTCATTAACTCGAAAGAAAACTTAAAGGGGATGATTTAGAAACCATTTTTATAAAAGTGTATTAATTTTGACTCATTTAAAAAAAAAATCGTAAAAAATAGAAAATATCATTATTTTGTTTAAAAAATATACCATATCGTGGCGAAAAGTATGATCTTTCCAATTCTGTAATTATCTTTTGTCTGAGATAGATAGTATGAATTAGATGGCGTTTTTTAAAACGGGGGGGAAATTCGGAACTTCATTCATTTCTACCTTACGTTCATGGCTAACCGTAACTGGTAACGCGTAACGGAAATTTCTCCCTACCGTGCCATAAGAAGTTAACTTCAAAAAAACACGCAGTAGAAAGTGTCCTAACAAATCTATTACCCCACAGTCCCTCACTCACACTTAAATCAGAAATAGAAATTAAAATGACACCTTCAACGCCCAAGAAAATCGCTTATGGAAACGAATATATGATAATATATGACATCGATGAAGAACAACTAAAACTATATACAAGTGGGTGTTTAACTCCGACCAGATGGGACTGCGGTATTCCAGTGGTCAAGGTATCGGATGATGGCAGGCATGTCACGAGTTCGAGCCCAGTACCACCAAAGACCCACCGTGTAGGTCAGCGATGCACGTTAAATCTGTCGAGAGCTGAAACGTCCTCCCGTTGGTGTGGTAGTTAGGAGAGGGGGGTGCCATTTCAGGTGTCGTCCATGTCACTTGACCATGGTTCAGAATCACGTGGTCCGTTGCCAAAAGCCTTCGTGTAGCTGAACAGTGCGACGTTAATATTCACCCCCTCGTTCCCTCAACCCCGACCAGATACAAAAAGTAACATTTTATTATCATACTTATCCGACTTGATGGAGGAAATCCTTACCAAAATTTGTTTACTTTTAATTGTAGAACTGGTTTTTTTAAGATTATTTTGAGAGAGAGAGATTTTACATTTTATTACTGCAACTGTTTTTATAAACCTTTTGAACAATTTTCTATTTTTACTGATTAAACAAGCGTTTGGCGCATCTTAGCCAAATCACACCATTCAATAATTCACATAAACAATCCTTGTTTATGTGAAGCATGTTGTGTTAGTTTGTATAAAAATTTCTTAATTTACGCGAAACCACTGAAAGAAAAATCTTCAAAATTATGAACAAAATGTTGAAATGTTTCTGTCAGATTAAAGTGTTTTCTTTTTAAATGTTTTTCACCCCTCATATAATGAATGTAAATAATGAAGATTGATAAATCTTTTTATTATTTTAAATACTAAGAAAGTACACTCGTGTCCAAAATTAAGTTCACAAACATATTCTCTGTCATAATTTTAAAATGCGTCCGATAAAACTGATATAATTTGTAGTTTGTATATTTTGAAGAACGGGTAGTACAATATCACCCTTCAAGTTAGGAAAATATGTTGCTTAGCATAAGTTTCTGCAGAACAACTGGGTTGTGAGACCATTGAAGCATATGAAAATTTTGTCTCTAGTTTTGTGAATATTGCATTAAAACAAACAAGTTAGTTCGTATGGAGCGAGAATGACTTCTCATAATCGTTTAGATCAAAGGTTCCCAAACTTTTTTCTCTCATAGACCCCTTGCCATACTTTTCGGTTTGGGATAGACCCCTGCATAATTAATATTGAATTTTTGCAAATTTATCAACTTAAATGTCTTTTTGACATCTGACTCCTACTTTAAACGAATTAAATTTCTAACTGTAATGAAGTTTAGTGTTTAAAATTTAAAAAGTACATGTTAATTAATTAAACTAAAAGGTAATTAATAAAAAAAACTGTTAAATAAAATAACTCAGCAATAAACCAATTGTTTTAATGGGATGAATGAATTTGGTGCTACAATAACAAATTTTCAACGTTTTGTATCAATCTTGTCAGATTTCACCTGAAATCTCCCCTGTTAGTAGAAGAGCTGCGGTAGCCGAGTTGTCAAGGTCATGGCAGGCATGTCACGAGTTCGAGCCCAGTACCACCAAAGACCCGCCTTGTAGGGCAGCGATGCACGTTAAATCTGTCGAGAGCTGAAACGTCCTCCCGCTGGTGTGATAGTTAGGAGAGGGGTCACTAAGGTGTCGTCCTCGTCATTTGACCATGGTTCAAAATTACGAGGTCCGTTGCTAAAAGCCCTCGTGTAGCTGAACAGTGCGACGTTAAAATTCACTCATTCTCCCCCTTGTTAGTAATGTGTCCAGTTTTTCTTTTTTTGTTTTGGAGATTAGCAACTGCACTGAAACTCCTTCACACTAGGAAAAGCAATTAAAAACTTCCTCACGATATCCTGTAATTCGGGATAAATAACAGGGTTGACTTTTTACAGTCAAAACTGCTGACATCCGTTTCTAAAGTTTAAGATCTTCGCTAGTGCTTATTACGATTAGTTCCTATTGTAATGTGACATTTTTTTTCAATGTAACCATATGAATACATTGCCTATTCTGGTCAAATCATTCTTAAACCTGGTTTCAAAATCTGAATAAAGGACATTTAATGTTGAAGGTAGGTTAAACGTCCTGAAAGATTGTCTGTGACAAATTGTGAAAATTCGGACCTTCAGCATTATATTTCTTTAGCGGCACTCGAGAGAGAAACGCTGAAATGGTTCTTGTTTAATAAAATTGATGCTGCTCCCTTTTAAGTTACCTCATTTAATTTAGTAACAGTAAATAAACCTGTTAAAACCATTTGGTTTCCACTTGATTAAATTTTCTTTTAAAATTAAAGTAAGAATAGTGAGGGCCACTAGTTTAATGAAAGCCACTATCATAGACCCCTCCTCTTACCCTCATGGACCCCCAAATTATTTTTTTGCTGTTGTGGACCCTTGCAAGGCCGTCATAGACCCCTGGGGATCTATGACTACTTTGGGAATCACTGGTTTAGATGATTCCTTGAGATGAAGAGACGTTGACAGGCTTGAAGCTGGTATGTCTCAAATGGAGATGGCTGGATGGTTACAAGTGGCTCGAAAGCAGTCTCCCGGTTATTGAGTCAATTCCAAACAAGTCACCAGGGATATCAGTCAAGGTCGCCCCAGAGCATTGACATTTGCACAGGATTGCTACTTGGCATTGCGCGCACAACAACATAAACGAACGACGGCTCTTCAGCTTGCTCGTGACCTTGCTGTTACGTCTGGAAGAAGAATCTCCAAGCAAGCAGTCTACAGCCCACTGTCAAAGACTGGCCTTGACACCCTGTGTCTGTTCTGGTACGTTCCTTTCACTGCATCCAGCAGGAAAGACCGAATATTGTTGAGCTAAAAACATCAGACGTGGACACCACAAGAATAGAGGTGTGTTCTTTGCAGTGATGAGTTGAAATGTACCAGACAAATTGATTCTCGTCGAGTCTTCACCTGGAGAGAAATTAGAACGTGCTGTCATCATTCCTACCTGACAAAAATCGACATATTTGATGGCAAAGGGATGTGTGGTCGCATAAAGTTGGGCAGTCGCACACCACCGTAAGTTTTTGATACGGGTACTGTCAACTCACAGTGTATAGGAATGAGATCCTGGAAGCCTGTGTGAGGTTGTTAAGGCTGCTATGGGCCCGTAATACATTTTTACGGACGTAAGTGGGCGGCCACACAGAACTCGCATTGTTGATGAATTTCATCAAGGAGCGGATATTCGCCGTATGGATTGAACCTCGAGGTCTCTTGATCCGAATTCTGTTGAGTATGTTCAGGATGGTCTAGGAAAAGCCATTTCTCATCTTAGTTCCCCTTTCTGGACCCCAGGAATTAAAAGTGCCGCTTTGGAAAAAATGGGCTTAGCTACCGCAAATACTTATTGAGTTCCTCCTCAACAGTATATATATATATATATATATATATATATATATATATATATATATATATATATATATATATATATATATATATATAGCAGCTCGTTCTGAACCTTGTGCAGCAGTTCACAGTAGTGCCACTCTGTATGCGATAAACTTTTCCCGGGGCTCTGATTCATGATTTCACACTTTGGGATATGACTTGTATCTTAATTTACAGTTAAAATCTTTTCCATATTGTTATGTTGCTACATTCTTTCCAACATTGTCATATGTCTCTGTGCCAAATTTTGTGGCAGCAGCACAGTAATTCATTTTTCGCTAATTTTTTTTATATGTTTATGCATATGCATATTTTGGACATGACTGTATTTATTGTTTTGTATCCAAAATAATGAATGTGAGCTAAGTTTTCTATAATACACAACAACCAATATTTTCTTTATTATTAAAAAATGATTTACTGTAAAACATTGAAAATATAAAAATGTGCTGAAATGTTTTTATCAGAGAGTTTCATTTTCTATTTGAAACTTTTTTTGTGCAGTGAGTATAAGGAAATTTTTAGGCTGTTTCCGCCAAAGTTCTTATTTTTTGTATAGCTGCATATTTTTAATTGATTAATCGAACATTCAGAAATAGGCTTTCGTTTCAAAAGCTAACGATAAGAATTTATGATTCTTTAGTTAACGAAAATGAATATAAATTAATATTTTTTTAAAAAACTAAAACAATGTTGTTTTTTATTGTTAATTACTAAAGTAATTTTTTAATAATAAAATTGTACATTGTCTGCTTTTTTGTTTATAAAACAAGATTAGTTTATTAAATTAGGAATAGAAAACAAAAATTTGAAGAAAGATTTTATCCTTGGGGGGAAGAGGAAAGAAGAGTTTTATTCTGGTAAAAGCCCGTGCAACGCCGAGCTAAATGGAAATCTGTGTGACAAAGAAAAGAAATTTCAGAAAAACGGGAATTGAATGACCCACATCGTGCATACCCAGAAGTTGAATTTCCGTGGGTATAAATCTCGAATAAAGCCGTGCAACAGGCGGGCTAAGAGGATAGGAAACAGACCCGGCAAAGGGGTGGAAGTAATTTCAAAAAGAAAATTCTATTGAGATTAATATAGAAATCACACTCCCACCCGTATGTTCTGACACCGAAAAATGAAAGGAAAAAATTCCATCAGCAAGAAGTTATACAGTCGAAAATGCCTGTGCAACGACAGGGCATTCAGGGAAAAAAGCGGGTCGTACAACAAGAGATAGAAAGCGGATATGAATATGAGAGTCCTTCCCTAAAGAATTCCCTTCCAAAGAATCTTCTCAGGTTATAGATAAAGACTTGGGATAGTTCTCAATGTATTCATTATCAGTCCTGGGGCTAGGCTACCTTTGGAGCAAATTCTGAGATATTATTTGAATTTCCATACCTTTTTTAAAAGGAATTCTAATGAAAAAGCAAATCTCTTAATTGGAATTTCAACCCTTTCTTACTGCTAACTTCAAAACCTTACTCAAAAATGAATGTCAAATTCTCTGACTACTTGGACTTGGACTACAGCTCCGCTTTCATTTGCTTATATTTTTAAAAGCCTTTTCCTCGAATCTGTCCAAAAATTTGTTCCTAGACTTTTTGCAACTCTGCTATTTCACCCTTGTGATCGAGATGAAACTTATGTGTTAGGGATTCTGTGGGGAATACTGTGAAAGTAAACGATGCGGAAATTGGGCGCAAATTATTTCATAGTTGGGAGTGGTGGTAGTTCTTCCGAACCTTCATCTCCTTTCATGACATTTCAGATGACATTAAAACGCTTTCAAATTGCCCTTTTTTATAAAATAAAATTTAAAATATAACTATTTTAGATTATAATAATGATAAAAAAGAATTACTTTTTGATATCAATAAAATTGCCTTTTAATAATTGAAAGTTAAAAACTGATGAAAAAGTCATGACACCAAAACGTTTTCGGGATAGGATTGGGTGGGGCAAGTCTAGCCAATCTGGTTGCAGCAAAGAAGTCCGAGTTAGAGAGAGATTTTTAGATATGAAAAGTTTAAATGAATTGGTATCGAGTGGAGTTTCTATGATTGGCTGACCGGAAAAGTCAGCTATTTTTGCGTTCAAGTTTGGGTGAGAAGCTCGACTCATCATCTAGTAATTATGAGCTCGAGAAATTCGAGCTGCAAAAATGGAAAGAATTTAAGGTTAAAAGTAAATAAAAGAAATAGTTAAATAAAAGAGAAATATTTTAGAAATGAATGAGAAAATCAGGATCCCCCTCCCATTAGGATTGATCTGTGGAAATTAAGATAAAGAGTACGAGAATTATTTTGGAGGTTAAAAATCTAGGGGTTAAAAGGGATAACCTATTAATTTCAGCACTTGAGGAAGTGTGAAAGGGATGAGAGAGACCGAGTCAAGGGGCTGATTAATATGGAGTCGAAATTTGATGAGAAGAGTGTGTGTGCCAGTTGAAATGATCGAAGCTCAAACTGACAAAATCGAAGAGGCTTTCTACTCGAAGGAAACCGAATATATTAACAATAAATTAGAGGGGAAAATGCATGATTTTGAATACTAAATCAGATTTCGCATTTGTGTAAGTGACTGTTAAGCTCCTTAACTGTAATATCACTCACGCAAAGTACATTAAATTTGTAAGTCAATTAATACATTTCTTTTCAATTTCATTTATAATTTACGAGTAATTGTTTTCAATTCCAATCGCGCGAACCAAGTTTCTTTGTGTTGAGTGAATTTTAGTATTTTTCAGTGGCTCATCATTTGAATCCTATACATTTCTGTTGGGAAGCCTTGTGAACGGGGTCGACTCTTGGCCGGCTTGGAGCCCTAGTACCACTGAAGACCCGCCGTGTAGAGGAGCTTTAAATCTATCAAGATTCAGAGCCCACACGGTGAATTTTTCTCATTATACAAGGTTAAAATGTGAAAAAAATTGTCGGAGCAATTTTAGTGTTTTTCAGTTGAAATGTATCGGTGCACCGACTAAGTGAAAAGATGGTTCAGAATCCCAGTTGTTCAGTAATATTTTTACGAACTGTAGCGAAATTATTTTAAAAAATCCAAATATTTTAGTTTGAAATCAATTCATTTATTGACACGACTTCTGAAATGAAATCTTTCGATCCAACTGAAAGATTTTTGCAACAAGCATCAGAGTTGAGACAAAACTTTGTTGCGGCAACATTATGCATTGCCGTTTACAATTTATCAAAGTTATTTTAAAATTTGCCAAGCTGTGGGGCAAAAGATCAAGTCATGATCAAGACCATGATCTTGGTGGAGCAGAAAAAGAAATTCTGTCTTTTTCCTTGGTTGAGAAATTCTAATTGGGTTCTGTTTTCAAAAACATCGAAAAGAGTAGGATTTTTTTAAATGAATCCACTCTCTCCTCTCTCTCTCTTCTCTCTCTGCAAATGGTAAATTCATGCATCTGTCGAATCGCGAGTTCGAGTCCTGATACCAATGAAAGACTTAACGTGTCGAGAAATTTGTCGAGGTTGCAAGTTTGGACAGTGAGGCGTCACTTGACCCCAGTGCGGGTTATCCATTGGGCGCTTGGGGCGGGCGCCCAGGGGCCCGGATAAGCTGGACTGACCAGATTTTCTGGTTATAAATTTCGACCATCCAGTGTCAAGGGACCTGTACATCTTCTGAGCCAGGGCCCGAAATGAGCTTAAATCGAAACCACTGCTTGACCCTAGTTCTAATGGCGAGATGAATTTCTCGGGTCGCTTCGTAGTTGTGTTGCATATCAGTGTATTTTGATCAACTTAAGAATTGCAATATTCTTCTTCTGATATATATGTATAAATAAATGTTGGGAACCCAAATACTTTGATTGAATAAAATAACCTTACAATATGTTAAACTGCCTGTATTTTTTAGGGCTTTAGTGTTCATCGCCCATGGGTACGCAGAGCATTGTCTCCTGTATGAACCCCTAGCTCAAGTGCTGGCCTCGAACAATTTCTTTGTTCTCACTCATGACCATGGTAAGTATAAAATCCCTTTTAGAGCACGCTTAAGAGTGAAATTGGAAAGAATGATACATGAATGGGGATTTTCTGTTTCTATTTGCTCACTGAGTATCCCCCTGAATATCCCAAACAAACGCTAGTTAATTTTTTTTCTAATTTCCATCCCAAATCCAATTTATACTCTGAAAGTAGACTATGAGGAGTAAAAAAATTTATCTTTAGATATTACAGTTTATCTGCTATATATATAATAATTCTATATTTAGTCGACCATTTCAAGTGAATTTTAGTAATTTTTATTTTTGTATTTTTATGTATTAATAACTTGATAATTGTAACGTGTTTACTGTGACAAAAACAGAGTATGGTGTAAAAAACGCTTGTATTACTGACTTTTCTCCTCTTGCTACGGACTGCAGATGTTTTGCAGATAATATATATATACAGTGGACCACAAAAGTGTTCGTACACTTGCAGTTTCCAATAAAATTTAATGTTTTCGACTAATAAAAATTAATATATTATAATTGTAATTTTTGAAGTTAACTTCTTATGGCACGGTAGGGAGAAATTTCCTTTACGCGTTGCCAGTTACGGTTAGCAATGAACATAAGGTAGAAATGAATGAAGTTTCGAAATCCCCCCCGTTTTAAAAAACGCCATCTAATTCATACTATCTATCTCAGACAAAAAATAATTACAGAATCGGAAAGATCATTTTTTTCGCCACGATATGGTATTTTTTTTTTTTTATCAAAATAATACTTTATATATTTTTACGATTTTTTTTAAATGAATCAAAATTAATACACTTTTATAAAAATGGTTTCTAAATCATTCCCTTTAAGTTTTCTTTCGAGTTAATGAATTGATATTTTATTCTAAGCAAGTTCATGCTTTTCTCTTTAGAATCAGTCATGAAAAAAAAAAAAAAATGGCGAAATCATTTTTTTTTTGTGATTTTTCAAAAATACTTAAAATTTTAATTAAATATGTAATAACTTCATTATTTATAAAAATAATCTAACGAAACTTTTTTTTCCATATGTAGAATAGTATTATCCGTAATCTGTTCAAAGATTGAAAAAATAGATTAAAAATTACGGCTTTTAAAATTTCTTTTGTGTTTATCGTCTATTAGCCCTGAGCTAGCACTCCCCCTCTCATTCAACAGCAGCTTTAACAAGCCTTTCCTCTTTTAGCTTTGAGATACATACTTTGTTTTGTTTTTACGTTACCTAGAAGTCAAATTATAATCAATTTTATGAATTAAAAAAATTCTTTTTAATCTACCCGAAGTAGGCATTTAAATGGTTCAAAATATGTCAAAAATTAGTTTAAGGAGAGTTAGTTGGATATACAGTTTTAAAATTATTTTAAGGAAATAATACAAACAATCTATTGTTTTAAAATTTAGTGGCAACACAACATTTCTTCCAATAGTTTGGCAATAAAAGATTGTGTTTACTAAATTTTTTCAATCGAATGGAATTTCTAAATCCAGTTTAAGAAGTGAGTTTTTAAATCATATATATGCTTTGGTGTAATTAATTTGATTGTTTTGAAGGTGTTATATAGTGCTTCATTAATTTGTATTTTAAGACTACAGTGGGCAGTAAAATTGAAAGCCCAATGAAAATTTCTATCAGTTAATGAGAATGTCAAACGAAAAAAAAAAGGACTTTTACTTCATGTTATTTCGCATCTTTTATCATCAGATCGAACTCCATTTCAAATATTTTTTACCGGCCCTGCCGGATGCGGTAAGACGTTCGTCATTAAACTTTTGATGGAAATTTATAATCGCTATACGGATAATGATGGATACTGTAATGCATATATGACTTGTGCTTCAACCGGTAAAGCAGCAGGAGCTATTTCAGAAACGACTGTTCATACAGTTTTAAAAATTTCTTTATTAAGATTACTTCCGTTACATTCTGAAACTGCACAACAATACAGAACTCTTTTCAAATACATGAAAGTCATAATCATTGATGAGATAAGTATGATCAGTGCTCAATTATTATTGAAGTTTGGTTCCAGATTAAAACAAATAACAGGAAATTTTCAGTCAAATTTTAGTGGATTGGATATTATTCTAATTGGAGATTTTGTACGTCAATTACCACCAGTTCGTTCTACACCCATCTATAAGCAACCGAAACAGACCCTCGTTGGACCGATTTTATGGCAAAATCTAAAATTTTATGAACTAAATGAAGTCATGCGTCAAGCGAATCAATAATTTTCTTCTACACTTCCAAAAATTGGGAACAGCGAACCACTGGAGAAAATGGAAATAACTCTGATTGAGCCTCGTTTTTGTACTGTGGAAGAAGCTGAGGCAAGGTTTACTCAAGGTATACGATTATTCAACACTAACAATTCCGTCAATGAGTGTAATAATAAAATATTGACTGCATATGTTGACAGAATAACTTCAACCGCAAAAGATGTATATATTGGTTGTACTTCAAAAGAACAAGACTCTTTCGTACCTCAAAAATTACATAAGATGTCATTAATTGATACAAATGGATTGCCTTAGCAAACAGTTTATGTGAATAATATTTATTTCATGATTACCACAAATATTTATGTGAAAGAAGGATTGGCAAATGGTGCAGTTGGAAAGCTAGTTCATGTAGAAACAAATTATGAAGGATTAGTTAAGACAATATGGCTTGAGTTTCCAGATTTACCTCAAATAGGGAAAAAATTAACACGCAAAGCAGCAGGTTACGCGGCAGAAATTAACGTCAGTAGAATGGCTGTTCCAATCGTACTGAGATCTTCCAATATTCCACTCAACAATAACAAAACAATATTTGTTAAGCGTACTCACGTTCCGTTGGTGTGTGCATGTGCTACAACAATTCATAAATCTCAAGGCAACACATACTCAAAAATTGTTTACGAATACGATCGACATCACTCTCAATCATTATTATACGTTGCTTTATTACGTGTAACGAGTATTGAAGGATTATATATTACGACAAAAAATAATGATAAAACATTTTACCATTTTCGAAGACGATCGTCACCAACAATTGATTTGCAAGAGGAATTTAAACGACTTTCATTGAACAAACTACAAACTATCAATGAAGATTTGATTAATTTCGTAACGAACAGACAAGGTTTATCGATTTTTCCTTTTAATTGCCAAAGTCTTACAGCTCATGCTGTAGACTTACAAGATTCAGTAATAAGAAATTAAAATATTTTAGTTTTATCAGCAACTTGACTGGGCAATGAAAGTGATATATCTATTCCAAATTTCAACTGCATTGTGAAGAATAAACGACCAAATACAAGAGCAGGAGGAGTTGCGATATATCAGAATTCTAGCGATGCTCTGTTAACATTATAACTCCATCCATGGAATGTTCTGTCAGTCAATCCGATATTTATGGTACCATATAATCTTCAGTGGGGGATTTGTGCTTGGCTGAATGCGTAATAGATAATGTACAAAAAATTATAATTGTAGCAGTATATATTACTCCGAACAAAAAGTTGGATGACATTATCGAGTTCCTTCATCGATCATTATTACCATACACATCAAGAGGTTCTGCTTTACTTAATAAAAATTATGATAAAATACCTATGACTTTAAGTGGAGATTGTAATGTCAATTTTGCTTTAGACAAATCTCTACAATTGATTGAATTTTTAAAGACACAAATTCACCTTATCTCTACAAAACAACAGAATAATATCAACGACAAAGTCAAATACTACGATCGATGCAGTCTTTTCGAGATACTTGAGCGATATTGAGTGCAAAACTTATATTTCTAACTTTAGTTACCGCAAGCCTTTGTTAACAAAAGTATGTACTGAAACACCCATAAGTATAATGGAAATAGACTAATAATGATGATACTTTTCTCAAAATACATAGAATAAAATTTTTTTTAGTATTATGTATTGAAATTGAAAATTTTGTCTATATTTATACCTTTTCAATCCTAATTATTTTTTTTAAATACAGTTTGAAATAATAATGATAATAATAAATTTGCTAATTATATATAAGATTACTTCAAAATAAAACTTTATTATACTATTCAAGACATATAAGCCGAAGAAGCTATCTTCTAACGTGTGTTCAGACTGATACACGCTTTTTTTATGATATCTGCAACTTGTTCTTAATGGAATGACTTAATCCATTTTTTAAAAATAGTATATAACTATTATTTTTAAAAATTAATTATATAAAAAAAAACTACTAAAAAATCACGCCTCAAAAGTCTTCGTACACTTAACAAAAATCTCAACATAGCTTTAAATATTGTATTTCTTTCTTAATTTAGTACTTAGTAGGATATCTTTTAGTGTCCACAACAACTTTTAAGCGTCTTGGTATAGATTTAATCAGTTTTTTGTAATTTCTGCATCGAATTACCTCCATGCTGCTGTGATTATTTTTTGTACTTATTATGTATTTATATGTCATTTTTTCTTTTTTTTAAAAATTTAATTACTACCGAATATGTTCTAAAGGGCTAAATAAAGTGATTGAGGAGGTGTTTTCAGAATTTGGGGACAGTTATAGAGACACCAGCGGCATACATGGAGAGGAATGCGCTAGGCGTCATTATCTTGTTAAAAAATGAAGTCGTCTCCAATATCCAAATTTTGGGCAGATAATTTAAAATTTCTCTTTAAAATATTTAAATAGAACTCATGATTCACAATACCATCAAAAAATACCAAATTACCTAATCTTGAAGCCGATTTACACCTTCACGCAAGAACACTTCCACCTTCATACTTCAACATGGAGATGGAGTTCTCTTATTCCACATAAATTCTTCGGGCTAAATTCCTCATTTTTTCATTTACAAGCTATTATATGCTCATCGAAACCAAAAGTGTCAAATTTTCTGTCATATCAGTCACTCTGCTGTCAATGTTGAATTTTCTGAAACTTAATCCCGAGAATCTAGTTGGATCCATGAACCATAGAGGTGGAAATGTTCTTGCGGGGGGGTATAAATTGGCCTCAGAATTAGATAATTTGGTATTTTTTGATGGTATTGTGAATCTTGAGCTCTATTTAAATATTTTAAAGAGAAATTTTAAACTATCCACTCAAAATTTGAATATTAGAGATGACTTCATTTTTTAACAGGATAATGACACCAAGTGAACTGTTCTCAATGTACGCCACTGGTGTATCTATAACTGTCCCCAAACTCTGAAAACACCTCCTCGATCGCTTTATTTAGCCCAGTATGGGTAGTATTTGATGAGAATTTGATTTTTTAAGAAAAGAAAACATGACATGTAAACACATGAGAAATAAAGACAATTATCACAGAAGAATGGAGGAAATTCGATGCAGAAGTTACAAAAAAAACTAATTATATCTATACCAAGACGTGTAAAAGATGTTGTGGACTCTAAAAGATATCCTACTAACTACTAAATTAAGAAAGAAATACAATATTTAAAGCTATGTTGCGATTTTTGTTAAGTGTACGAAGACTTTTGTAGCGTAATTTTTTAGTAGTTTTTTGATAAATAATTTTTAAAAATAATATTTATACTATTTTTATAAAAAAATGGATTATGTCATTCCATTAAGAACAAGTTGCAGAATTCATAAAAAAAATTACGATTACAAAATACATTAATTTTTATTAGTCAGCACTGTATATATAAATTAGAAGAAATGATATATGAAATTTTGGTCTTCGTCTGATAATTATTGCTTGTAATTCAATCCAACTTTACATTAAATTCAATTCATCTCTTGGGATCACAGAAATAAGTGAACCGATAGGCAAGTCTACTTCTGTTTGACAAAGTATATTTGAATTTTCTCTGAAATAAAATCAGCATTTTTCAATCGGTGCAATAATTGGTCTCTATTGAATTATGTGAAAAAAATCAGATAAAAAGTTATTTTTAATTCCACTCTTCAATTTTCTTTTCTATTAATTTTTAATTTTAGTTGTTTTAAAGTTGGAAAAATACAGTTACTTTCACATTTCCCATTGAAAATATTCATAAAAGCAGTGGAATAGCTTTTAATATTTTTGTTTAAAAAATTTTAATTTTTGTATTAAATTATAAGGTTTCAAAATATATTTTATACAATACATTTTTTAGGCTCAACATCTAAATTAATCACACAAAAGTGTTTTTGCCAAATTCTACGTTTAGTTTTCTTTTTATCGGTACATGGCGCCATAGAGTAGGTTCCATTGTAAAAATGCGTCGAACTGGGGTTTGCAGCCCAGGGATCCCGGTGTTTCTTCAAATCCCGGGGTTTAATTTTTGTTTGAATTATGTTTTGAAATTTTTTTTCATCAAAATTTGGAAGAATTTAATTTTGAGAAAATTTAAAAAGAGAGCTTCCACTTCTCTCCGGATCGAGACATTGCGCAACGTAATAAATTTTGATTTTTCTTTTCTGACATCGATCATGAATCATTTTTCTGAATTAAGTCAACAGAAAAGATGTGTTCTTTTACATTTCTCTTTTTTTTATGTATCAAGAGATAACTTTAGAAAAATTATTTTGTTTTAAGTATATTCTCATAAGATGTTATTGCTGTTTGAAGTATCGAAAAGGCAATTCTTCAAAATTCTTTCTAAATATTTCAAGTTTGTAAATTAACTCAGTTATTTCAATATTTTCTTCTTTTTCAATCTACAGAGTGATAAATTTGGTTATATCATTTTTTTTATCATTATAAATATATTTTCACAAATTAGATTGCATGTATTAATATTGAAATGTTTTTTGTTAAAAATATTCCGGAAAACATATTTTGAGGAAGCTAAAAGACACAATTTTATTGGACTGTGAAATATACAATGCATTTATTATTATTATTTTTAATATTTAAGTCTGTTTTTTGAGTATTTTTTATTAGAGTTAATTTTAGTGTTTATTATGATTCATTTCTAGTGTTTTATGTTAGATTTTTTTTAAAAAAAAAGAAAATTATTTGTTCTATGGGACTTGTGTACAAGTAGAAAAATTTTTTAGATTAAAATTAATGTAAATTCATTCTATCTTTAGTACGTGCTGTGTACAGGCAAATGCGAGTTTGTTGGGGGAAAAAAATCAGCTCAGATTTCGTAATTTTAATTTTGAAAAATCTACTTCCTTAGAACAGTGACCAATTCTAAATATTTTAAACATAAGAAACAATTGGTTTTAATGAAAATAAAATAGGAGCTTTTTATTCTGTTTTTTAAATTTACAATAAGAGAGAGATTTTGGAAAATCTCGAACACATATTGATCTTTAATTCAAATGGGTCAATTTTTAATGAATTCAAATTGTACTATTTTTATTGAAATCATTATGTATAATTTTTAATTTCTTTTTATGATGAATTGTTTTGTTTTGATTTGTTTCAATAAAAAGCAATATTAAACCAATTTTTTAATTATGTTTTCAGTTTTATTATGTCATATCAACCATGCTAATGCGTAAATATTTTTTATAAGTAGTCCAGTCCAAATATCGGGACCGTAAATACAGGGTGGGAGATTAGAAATCCTACATCAAACATTTGTTTCCTTCTTTTGATACGAGGGAAATGTTTCTTAAAAATACGTGTAGGGGGAAAAGATTAGCTTCTTACAGTAAAATTGGGGATGCATTCATTCCATTACACGGTTTTTGGAAAAAACATGTAATGGAATGTAAGATGAAATAAAAAGAGTTATATTTACCATAATAACCGTGAAAAAAAGGGCGTAAACTAATAGGTCTGATATGGATACGAATGATACACTGATGTACAAAACTTAGCTACAATGTAAATATTAAGCAGATAGCCATGGGATTACAAAAAGGGGTTATTGCGATCACAGTACAAAGAACACTCAATTTAGTAGGAAGGTGAGGCGTGTGCAAATGCCAGGAACAAAACGTCATATTCTTCGACAGTGTACGCAAAACACGTGCGGTTGGCACGCGCAGCTTAAGACTACAATAAAATTTTTAAAAAAAGAGGCGCAATTACATACATTCGTTGCAAGGGCAAGTGAGTTCTTTCGTGGAATATGGTTAGCAGAAATCCCCTGGACGACTTCACACGAGGAAGAATGATTGGAAAGCTGGCGGTGGGGTAGTTTCACCAGTGTAGTTTAAGAGTTAGGAATCAACTAAAGTGTCATTTTGCGTGCTTGGAAAGCCTTTCAAACCATAAGTACAGTTGTTAGAAAGGTTGGTGTGCGCCACCCTAACAGCCAGCAAGTGCCCTTGCTCAGCAACTGTATACAGCAAAAGGTGATTTACTGAGGCCAGACGCCTCCACAAAAATGGCCTATTTGCCCGCCGTCCTGATTGCTGCATCACTTTGAAAGTTGGCCATCGATGGCACCGTTTAGAGTGGTGCAAAGAGCACAAAATCTGGACCTCTTACCAATGGAGTTGTGCTCTCTTTACGGATGAAAGCCGTTTCAGTGCCCGAAGCGATTCTCAACTCCAATTGATTTAGAGAGAGACGGTTTCATCTCAGTTCCATGACGGAAAGAGACCATTACAGCACCATCCGGAGAGGCATTATGTTGAACGGGTGGACTGGGCTCCACGTTTTCGACAGAGGTTCTGTAATCGGGGATCGCTATTGGAATGAGATGTTTCTTCCCCATGTGCGTCTGGTCCGATGAACCAGGTCTATTGGACCTGACTTCATTGTTATGGACGACAATGCACGACCTCGCCAGACTGCTGATGTTCAGCAGCTTTGTAAAGTGAAGATATCACTCGAATAGGTTGGCCAGCGTTCTCGACTGATTTAAATCCCATAGAGCATGTGTGGATGCCTTGGAGAGATACCTTGCGACACGATTTCGTCCTCTGGTGAACACCCCTAACAACTGAAACGGATGCTGATTGAGGAATGCTCTACTATTACCTCAGGAACTGTTGGGCAATTTGGAGACGGTGCGAAGCAATCATTGCAGTAAAGGGAGGGAATATCCCATACTAAAGAACATTTGCTTGATGTTCTTCCCCTCGGACAGAAAATCATTTGTAACCATACTATGAGTTCAATAAAACCTCTTTTTGATTGATTCCATACTATATGCATTGTATTCATTTTTGCGCAACTATGCATTCGTCATCGTTTGGATACAAAGTGCTGTCTCCCATTTTTGTATTTCATGTCTCTCAGGTGATTTTTTCTGGTGGTAAGGAAAAATAATCTGTTGCTTTTGAATTTTGCTTACCAGTGTATTTACACATATGCAGCTTTATTGAACCATTAAACTTGGAATGCACAGATACGTAATTCTATGAAATGGAACATAGCAAACAGCATAAGTGAAAGTAATATTAAGGATTGAAAAATCAGAATAAAAATAATATATAATTACGAAATAATCGTCGTAATAATTGTTCGTAACTTAGTAGTGTTAAATTAATTATATAATACATTTTATAGCATTGATACATTTATAAGTGTAATATATCAGTGGAAATGTTAATTTTACTTTTTATTTTCTCAGAATGTATTTTGCTGCTTTAGTTTCAGTAAAATAATAATTTTTTAAACTAATCTTTTGTTTAAGACCTTTCAATAGGCTCGCGCCCCTCTCGTCACGACCCCCAAGAGGGTGCGCCCCACAGTTTGTGAAACACTGGAGTATGCACAAGTTCCTTATTTTTCAAGTGAAATATATAGGACAGATGTTTGCTTGTTTTTTAATAAAAAAAGTGTGTGGGTTGGTTCCGACGTACGACTGGAGTTTGCTTCTTAAGTATGGTTGTCTTTGATTATATAGAAGGCAACCAGGGTCAATAAACACATCTCATATAATACTGAAATCAAACATGAATTTTCTTTATTCCATTCACATTTTTCACATTCACTTGGTAAAAATAATATATATATATATATATATATATATATATATACTGCTGGACAATTGCTAAGGACGGATCACAAATTGCTATGTAGCGTAACATTAAGCGAGACATGAGGCCTAGTAGGATAAAATATAGTTGCCACACTGTTCAGACATTAGAATAAAAAATATTTATTGTTCTGGAAAGTACAAAAGCTGTGAAACATCTGAAAGAAAAAAAATGTTCATTTGATCTGCGTACGGAGAAATGGAACAATGCATCTAAAAGTCAGCAGACACCTTAAAGAAAGGTATCAGTACGGGATATGTCCACCGTGGAGTGTGATGCAACATTCCACACGTCGTACCATACTTTGCACAACATTATCCAGCAGCTGTTGAGGCAATTTATCCCATTCCTCTGTGAGTGCACGGATGAGGGTGTTCTTGTTTGTCGGAGGATAGTTTCGACCAGCAACTTGCCTCCCCAAAGCATCCCACATATTTTCAATGGGGTTTAGATCTGGAGAACGCGCTGGCCATACTAGATGTTGAATACCCTCGCTTTCTAGACAATCCTGAACAGCGAGTGTTCGATGACATGTTGCGTTGTCGTCCGTAAAAACAAATTTATCACCGACAGCACCACGGAAAAGACGAACACGAGGAAGTAGAACTTCATCAATGTATCGTTGGCCCGTCATAGTCCCATTCGCAACCGCATGTAGGCGCGTGCGGCCATTGATCATGATGCCGGCCCACACCATGATACTGCATGTCGGATATCGGTCCTTTTCCTGGATATTTTCTGGACGATAAGCAGTACCACTCTCGCGCCAGATCAGTTGGCGTCTACAATCCGATGACAGACTGAACCTACTCTCATCTGAGAATAGTACGCATGCCCAGTCCTGTTCAGTCCAATTGTGATGCTCACGACACCATTGCAAACGGGCAGTACGGTGCTGTCTGGTCAATGGGACACACACAACAGGTCTGCGTGCGTATAGTTCTCCTCCCCTCAAACGTCTGGCAACAGTTTTTCGGGAGATCTGCTTTCCTGAGGCAGCAAGAAACTGATTTGCCACCTGCTGAGCTGTGGTGCGCCTGTTCCTTTTGCTGATATAGGACGATATATCTGTCTTCTGCAGGCGTCGTACTTCTAACACGATCTCCCCGTGCCGTCTACTACACATTCCATCCAGTAGTTTTAAATGACTTCCACAGCCGTGAAACAACGCTGTGAGCGATGTCGAACTCCTGGCAACATCTGTTATTTTTCGCCCTTCTTCGATCTTTCCAATAATTCGGCCACGCATAATATCATCTATGTGATGTCGGGAAGACATGCCAAAAATTTTAAGTTCGTCTATTAAATCTTTCCTGTAAAACTTTGACTTGAAACAACAACTGTCCACACGCGTCAAAACCTTTAAAGCTCTTATGAAAGCTATCACGTGATGAACAGACGTGGATAAAAAATTTGCATACTCATACTTCTTCTTACTAGTATCCCGCACTTATTCTAATTTTCCACATTTTGCTTCCTTTCATTTTGTGGTTGCTATGGATGATAGTGTTATCCATCCTTAGCAATTGTCCAGCAGTGTATTTATATATATATACATATATGATGGGAGACAACAAGGGACCAAAACATTTGCCTTTCTTCTGGTTTGTAACGTAACAAAAATTAATTTAAAAGGTAGCTAAATTTCTAACAAATAGATTTCCATGATGTGACTTTACATTGACATTTGGTTTTCTCGGAATATGTGTGCGCCTGAGCTAAATGCATGATAATCTCTTAAGTCGCATTGCTATTTAATTTGAATTCTTTTTTTGTATCATTTTGCTCCTTTCCCATGATAACTATTTGTTTTGAATTTATTGTCATCCAACAATCTGATCGTCAAGTAAATAGAACGGTTAATATCTATTAGGGATTTAGAGCAACAAAGGCTATTATCCCAGTTCATAAAGTTTTGCTTCGTGATTGTCTTGTAATTTTATGAAGTTCTGAAGATAAATTAGCTACCAAGTTATTTTCTAATTTAACCGTGGATTGAAGTTTTTTTCTTCTTTGTAGTTGAATTTTTGAAGGTAGATGTAAAATTATTTTTCATTAAATATCTGTTTCTCACAGTGCATTGTGTATTCCTATAAAACCCCTATAAATTTGTAGTCCCCCAAGAATTTTTGTATAGATATAGTTCAACAACTTCTTGTATGAATAATGTATTTTAAATTATTTATTGTAAATATTAGAAACCATATTTGAAAATATTAGAAACCATATTTGAAAATATTAGAACCATATTCACCATATTAGAAAATATATTCCACAATAATTCCTTAGTAAGTTTTAACCTTTATAAATATTCTATAATTTAACTTCTAAAAAAATTTTAATCAATATTCTACATCAGATAGTAAGTCTGGCAGCTGTTAATTCTTTTTGTGTACTTTTATATAAATGAATAAGGTAAAACGAATATTTAAAGTATTTTATATTGAAATATACAAACTGCATATTAGTATATACAACATAATTTGTTTTTCTATGCAAATTATTTGTGAATAGTCTAAATCCGGTGTGGCCAACCTGTTTGGGAAGAGTTCCACTTTCTGACAAAAAATTAGTTTTGTACATGTCATTTTCAATTTTAAAATATAATAAATATGATAAAAGTACAAACTTGTGGGTTTTATTGTTAATAATTTTTTTACCAAGTAATTTATATTAGTGCTACTTCACTCTTGAAGATACTAATAAAATGATGTTGTTTTAAGTGCATATCCGCTAATTTTTAACACAATTTTGCTTTTATTATGTTCATAGAAAACATTTGTTCAGAAACATATGTTGATCCAAACCTACAGCAATATCTGGCAGCCAAATCGTGTAAATTTGGGGAATTAATTTTTGAAATTCAAAGTAATTCATATCACTTGCAGTTGAAATAAGTTCCTTATGTTCGCTTTTCAGTGTAGTATGGTGCTGTAGGTCAATAATTTCGATTTCAGGTGAGTAACAATTAACCTCTTGCAGAGAAAGTGAAAATGGGTCTGTGAAAAGATTAGCATTTTTTTTTTTCATAATCTTGAAAATCACGCCTAGAACTGATTGAATCCTACAAAATGAATGTTAAATTTTTAAATCTATCATAGCTCCGATCATAAGATAATGAATGGTAAGGTAGCTAATGGAGTTTTTGGATGGGGGGGAGGAGGGCTCAAAAATATATTCTACAAATAATAAACAATATTTTAAACTATAATAATTAATAAAAACAATTCTTTTTATAACTTAGCGTTTGTTTTTTATTGCAAGGTATTTTTACATCTGGAATCATTTTTGAAGTCTGTGACTTAATGTCATCCAATCTATTTCCATGTATTGTTTTTGTCGTAGCATTCAAAGAGAAACATTTTTCATCTACATAATGGGAAACAAATGGCATTAGATGTTTCACAGCTCTCGGTACTTTAAGGATATTCTTTTCTAATGTCAGTCCAAAAGTGTATATCAACTTCACTAAATTTTATTTTCAATTGAGTGTCTTTCGATACATCAATTTGCTGTGGTTTCTTTTATCAGGAGAGGTGTGTCTTGAAAGGGGGATTTAGGATTCAAGATAATTTTTGTTTTTGAACAGGAAGTATTCAAGAAATATTCTTTTTGCATTTCTGGTAAAGGGGTGTTGGAAAGCTAAAATTCTATTTTTTGACAATTTGAGATTTTTACATTTTCAAACTGTATAGATTTTAACCTTTCTAAAAATACCTTACTTTAACCTCTAGGGTGTTTAGAATCCCTTAAAACGTATTTTTAAATAATCATTGAATTTGGGCCACGCCCATTTTAATGGCGAAAATTGTAAACAAATTACTTTGTTTTTGCTTAAAAGTGTAACGACTAATATAAACCAAAACATCTATCTTTTATTTTAAATTGAACCTTTTATTTTTTTATTTCCTAGTCGATTAGAAGTCTCACTGTATACATTAAAATCAATTTATCTCAAAATGTAAATTTTAATGTGCGATGTACCTTTTCTGAGAAACTACTGTTCACAGGTATATAAATTTTTTATGAATTATTTATAATGATGTCTAATATATACTAAAATGAGCTTTTGTAAAAAACTCAAAATTTAATTTTGACATATTTTTAAGTAAAAAATGGGTCAAATTTCGCAATGTTTGATAAAATATTTCATAATTTATTAAAAATTCAAAATTAGCTAAAAGCTCATTTTTAGTATAATGAGAGAGGTGTACTTTAATAGCATGAAAAATTTCAAGCATGTACATAAAACAGATTTTGAGAAAAAGGTACATCGAAAACAGCCAATTTAACATTGTCAGTATAGAGAAAGAGAGAGGTTTCCAACTCCCCTAAATGTTGGACCAAACTGATTTTTACATTTTTATTGAGATTAATGTTGTACTGTTTATTAAAATACTATGAAAATCAGGAAACTGTTCAATATCATCTTTCAAAATTTCAATTTTACTTTGTACCTTGAAAATAGTAATACTTATTATTTGCAGTAATGTGTTAAGCTAAGTGAAATTGGTAAAAATACCTGCTACATACACAACTCTCTAAATCCAAACTGCTTCATGTAATTTTGGAGCTAATTGAAGTTATATTTCTATTAATTTTTACCAGTGAAATTGCCTTTAAGAACTCAATCTTTAAAAAAATTAAAATTTTGAATCTACAAATTGTGATCACTTGGGAAACCCCTGTTAAAGTTCCAGGAATCCCAGGTTGAAGACCTTAAACTTTTTTGACTCATTGAACCCTTAAAACTAAAAGATGTTTTCGGAGAACCCCATTCCACATTTATATGAATAAATCTAAATACATTAAAGTAATATTTAAAGTATATCAACATGTTACAGGTACTTTAAGTAAAGAAAATAAAAAAGGTATACATTGTATTTTTTATATTAAAAAATTTTACTTTACTCATTATTAATACTTATATACTAATTAATAATGGTCTAGATGATAATTTTCTAACTGCTTAATAAATGAAAATTCTTAAATTCCGTTACAAAGGGTTATTCAAATCTAATTACTTTGAAAAAATTGTACTGGTTAAAACTTGATAACATTGTTTCCTTATAAATATTTCATGTAATAAATGAATTCACTAAAAAGAAATGTTTTTACATTTGTGCTTTTATATTTCTTAGTAGAATAAACTTTAATTTTTGGTGAAATAAGTTATTGATATACAAATTTACTACTGACATTTAGTTGCAAAATTATTTTATTTATAAAACATACTTTTTACATACAACAGATATGGACACAAAATTTTTTTACTACACAAGTACATGGATTTAATAAGCACCACAAATTTTAATGTTTTTGTGAAAAAATATGTAATCAACAAATCATGGTTTGGATCAGGATACTATTGATAGAAAATAAACTTTTATTGACGCCAAAGCCTTAAATTCGTCCACAAGAAAGCACAGGGTACATTCTAGTTCAGACTGCAAAACGAGTAGCTTTTTGGGGGTTGGGTTTTTAGCCCAACCTAGTTGCCCAGTCCTTTGATGCAATCATCCAGGTCAGGGTGCCCGGCTATACCCCCGGACGCTGGGTACCCATTTTAGTCGCCTTTTACGACATGCATGAGCTACATTGGAACTATTCTTTTTTTTACCCGGTCACCACACGGGTAAGAAATCCATATAATATGGAAGAATTTCTAGCTTTTGAGCTGTCTGAACTGTCATGTTTTTACTACAATTTTTTTTCTTTCCATTTTGCAAACATCCCTGATTTCCCATGTGGACACTATGTTTGAGTACAATATTGAGAACAACCAGTACAAATGAGGATCAAATGACTAATACAAGGAAATTTGGATAACTCTTAAAGGTTAAATTACATTAAAACCCAATCCCTGTGTTTAGATACTGGAGAGGAATGTTTAATTGGTTTTTTTTTTTTGTACTTTGAGTTTAAAGTATGTTTCATAAATGGGTACAAAACATTTTTAGCTATTTTTTAAAGAAAAAATTAGATCAGCAATAGTTTAATAGTTTTTTATTTATTGAATTAAATTCTTTGTTAAACAGTTATTTGAAATAAATTTTTAAATTCCGTAATTTTAATAATTTATTTTAATTTATAACTGAAGAAAAATGGTTAATTGTTTGAAACATTATCAGTGTCCTTTCCCATGAGATTTAGCATTCATTCTATTTAAATTAATATTAGAGCTGAGATTTCTTTTTCTTTTGATAGATTTTTTTTCTGCTATCAGAGGACGGCCAGAAGGTATTCTACGGCTAGAACGTATAAGACTTTTGCGTCTAGCAATAGAGGTTGGCTGAACTTTAATTTTTCCTCTGAAAATCCGCCTTTTAAATAAATACTTTTTAAATCTTGTGATGCTTGTATTTTTCCAAGAGTTTTTAATAACCTATCCCCAGATTCTTCAGTTAAATCTGCTATTTTAACAACATCTTCAATTCTTTTTAATTCATTTAATATTGCTTCTCTTTTAGAATTAGTTATTGGTTGTGCTTTAATCATTTGTCCCTCATTAGTACTGTTTGCATTCTTGTTTGTCTCCTGCTCAACTGGCATTTCAAAAGCATTAGATTCTATTCTATCAGAGGAAAGTTCATTATTTTTAAAATAACAGAAGAAATCTTTTGGTGGGCATTTTGAACCTAAAGCTAAAAGAGCTAACTCGTGCTTATCTTCAGGAGTAACTGGTGGTGCATTTGGAAGACGTATTTTTTTCAACTCCATAAGTGCACATTGATGTTTACAAAATGCACCAGTTGATCCTGATGGGCACGAGCATACACCTACATCTATTTTAATTATGTATTTGTTTTCTCCACTTTTAATTTGAAATAAGTTTTTTGATAATTCTTGCACATCATGTTCTATAAAATTAGCGGACTTCTTTCTTATTTTGTCATAAAGTAGAGTTACTGATAATCTTCTAGAAGAGGCAAATTCGAATAATTTTTTTGTAAAATAATCTTCCCAAACTCCTATGAAAAACTCACATAAGGCGATGACATTAAAAGCTCGTGCGCGGCATGAAATGACGTCTTTCAGAATCTGTATACTGGCTTCCGAAAAATTGTTTGTGTTAGGATTTCTTGTGATGAGCTCCTTCCTGAAAAGTAAAATCCATTCTCTTTTCCTCGCCAAAAAATTTGTAAATCGTTTTGTATAATCCGGATATTTTTCACACACTTTGTTAACAAATTTCTTTGAGCCTCCAGTAGGTTTGTTTCCGAGTCAGCATACATCACCTGTAAAATAACAGTAATTAAAAAAAAATATTTGCAGAATGTAGAAATTAAAGTAATAATTTGAAGTAAGCATCAAACTCTCTAGATTAACTTGTGTGTTGAGAAAATCCTAATGTTAAATGCTTTCTAAATAGTTCAGGTTTGTGAAATATTTTGTTTAATGTGAAACTTCATAGATAATGTTTTTATTGTATAATTTTAAACATTTCCAGTAACAAATATTAAAACTCAAGGAATTAAGAATTGGTCTTGAAGTCACTAAAATGAATAATTTTTTTATTACTTTGCAACAATAACAAAATTAAGATTAATTGTGATAAATCAATATGTAAATTTGTGATAGAAAAATTAGAGAACTGTTACCAAAAACTCCATAGCGGGTACTTAAAATTTTTTAGCAGAAGCGTTTGACATGACACCATTCGCCAGAGGGTACTAAAAAAGATCTTTGAAATTAACTAATTTAAAAAATAATAAAATAGAATTAAAAAAAATATATAATAAAAAACTGTATAGCTTGAAAAAGTTTCATTAACGCAGATTTTTCCTCTTGCACCAACATCTTTTGCGAAAAAGCCAGCGCCATTCTGCATGGGCAACGTGAAAATGGTATAACAATTGCTTTGCTTCAGGCCAAACTGCTGCCAATGCTGTCATCCCTCATAAAGACTTCTGGATACTATACTTTAAATAAAAGATGCAGTTTATACATATATACAAACACATGTATAAGAAAGATAATTTGTGTGAAACACAAGGCCCTTAAATATTGAAAATATTTAGAAAATTAGAAAGTATACAATATTTATAAATAATTTCACAATTTGTTACAAAGTTGCAGAAACTAAAAAATAAAATATGAAGGCCACCATCATTAAGAAATTTTTTGAACCAGATAAAAAAAAATAATTTATCTCATTCAATAGAAAACAAAAGCAGAACTATTTATTTTACTATGTAATATAGTAAGTATACATAAGCAGATCATTTGTGAAAATATAATTTTAACAATGTGCATGTGCACAAATTAATAAAATGTAAATAAATATAATTTCAGCTTAGCATATACATGATAAATACATATTGTTCACTTAAATATATATATTATATAATAATACAAAATTTAAAACCTCCTTACATCTTGTCCCCCAAAACATTGGGGAAAGTTCATTTTCAACAACTGAAACGCATTGATGTAATTCTGAATAGATTGGGATGCATGAATCCTAACTGCAAGCGGCAAAGCTCCAGCTTTTGTCGCTGAGAATAAGATGGTTCTTGTTGAAAGTGAGGCCTCACAACTTGAGAAGTTGAATCGATGAAAATTATTTCTTTAGACGAAAATAAATGATGATTTCTTTTCATCAGTGGTGTCACAAGCAAAACTGCCCAAAGATGATCCTCATGAACTTGAACAGTTGAGCCTGAATACAGATAAATTACTTTATATTAATACATGAAATAAAAAGTATAAAAATGAAATACTAAACAAAACATACAAAGTATCACTTTTCCAATATTACTTGGAAAATAAATAAATAGCAGCAAATCTAAAAGGAAGTTTAAAATATGTCACATAAGTTATTTGTTTACTACAGTATTTATGAATGCATTATTTTTTCTAGAAATATAATATTTTAGCTACCTCAGTTGAACTTTTTCAACAAGTTCTTAAAACAGATTACTAGTTGTTAATAAGCTAAAGTTACACCTTAAAAAGTTTGTAACCTATTGTTAACAAGCAGTTCATGTGATTTAGTAACTTCATCTTTAACTTTAGATATTCTTAACTTTACTTTATTCTTAACTTTAACTCTCTTAACTTTAGATATTCTTAGAAAAATTGTTATGAAAAACAATTTAAAAAAATAACTTGAAAAATAAATATTACTGATATAAAAAATAAACAGATAGCAAAATAGTAAAAAAGAAGTAATTAAGTCAAAAAAAAATCACTAACCACATTATGATTTAAACAACATTCCACCCCCCAAAAAAAAAAATTAATTTTAGAATCTTGTAAAATTTTTCATAAGGGTTTACTTAGAATCATTTTAAATATGCTAAGCAAATACTTTGCTTGTATGAAATAAAAGAGCATTCTGTGAGCCAACAAAAACAAGAGATAAAATATTTACAATAAAGAATTTGCATGTGAGAATAAATCAAACTAAAATTTACCAATTCATTCATAAAATGGAACTTTTTCTTTTAGTTTGTCAAATGGATTAATTGAACTGCCTAAGTTAGCATCCCTCAACATTTATGTAAGTAATATATTTGATTATGAGTAGGATTTATTGAAGCATTAGCTAAACCCATGAAATTATCTTCTAACAAAAATTTGTTTTCATGAAAGCGAATGGCTTCAATTGGTGACATCCCATCTGAAAAGTATTGGTAAAACTGTTGACATACCTGAAAAAAAAAAAGTTTATACATTAGTATTAATATAGTACTGTTGATATTTTTTTTAAGACAAAGCTATTTTTTAAAATTAAAAATAAGTTACCCCATCATTAACTCTTAGCAGCCTTAAGGTTTCGGCTGATGTTGTATTATGACTATGAAGTATATATAATGATATTTTAACTTCACCTTCCAATGGTATATCATATTTCAAATATTTATCATTCCTTTTTGTGTCCTTGGTTATTTTTTTGATAACAATGCTCAGTTTGGCTTTACAGTCAGCATTTCTTTTCGCATTTTGTTTGTGTCGTTTTCAATTATGGCAAATCCAAGTTTTAGAAAATACAAATCTGAAATACAGAAATTTGTCCTAAGCTGCCACATAATTAAAAATATAAATCTTTTTAGTTAATTTAATACACTTATCCTAACAAAGATAAATATATGTCATTAAAATTTACAACATTCAGTAAATATAAACAGTTTCAAACCAGCAAAAACTAAAGTTAAATTCAATATTTTGAATCTTTTCTCCTGATAAATGCTAAAAATAATTTGACTTACTTCAGATACTAACGAATACCTTTCTTTAGGAATCAAAGATATACTTTCAAAACTAAATCAGGTATTTTTTAGTACATTAAAAATATAGAGAAATCAAAACACTTTTATTAAACTCAAAAACTTCAAAAAAAAATTAACGCTATTATTTTTTTAAGAATTCTTTGTTACCATTTTGCTGTAATGAAAATTTATCAAAAGCTTTTTCCTCTCAACATTATACTGTTAACTCTTACTATTTAACTCTTTCATGTGCTTAATTTTTGACAAAAATAATGCACAAGAGGGAAATAACTACAAATATTTAAGATTAACCTTACAAAACTAAAATTATTGAACAAAAGCTGGTACATGTTAATAATATTTAACAGTTTTTCAAATAAAAGGATGTCCTCATCTTTACTCCGGTCAAGAGTTGAAACGACGTCATCTGAGTGCTTCGTGAAATTGTTGAATTGAGTGTTCTCTGTACGGCTGGAACAAATTTGTACCATTTCGATGCGTCATCAATATATAGCTTGGACAAAATTGGGATCAGGGAACGATGAATCCGTTCAATCTGTCCATTCCCTCGGGGTATTCCAGTTGTTATGCTTAGATGTTGGATGTTCTCAAAGTTCTTTTAAAGTAAATGCAGTACCTTTATCTGTTATGATACGGTGAGGATTACTAAATGTAATATCTTGTTGCTTAAGTTTCTCTTGAGCACCACGGGATGAAGTGGACTTAACGGGATATAACCATACGAATTTAGTGAATGCATCTATTATTGAAAGAATATGGTTATAGTTTTTATTTATAGATGGCAAAGGACCTAAAAAGTCAATATGGTAAGTACTAAGAGGGATATTTTCCTTAGGAATAGAATTTTACAACCCTTCACCTTTCCCTCGTTTTTTGTTTACAAGAATGCATTCGGTACAATTATTAATAACATTTTCAAAGCATTTTCTAACATTTACTATTAATATTACTGAAAAACCCCGTGTAAAACTTACATGTGTACCTACCATGTGTTAAAACTTACAAATCTGAAGAACAACATGTGGAAGTTGTTTTTAAAACCATAGAAAATCATTTAGTCATGTTGGCATGGAATTTTAAAAAGTATTTTCTTGCTGAGGACAACTTGATAGCAAGTTATGAGTGGGTTAGGGGGATCCATTTCACAATACTTCAGAAGGGCTCTCAACTGACAAAGAAGAAGTCTTCATAGATTTCACATCCAGTGGCATAGTTTAAAGGCAATTTTGAAATAAGTAGCTCTTTGAATTTTGGGCAGAGGTGGATGATGAATTTTGTGCACTGAAAACAAAAGCATTTCGTATAATATTACCATTTTCGACATCCTACCTTTGTGAAGTCTGATTTTCTGCTGTAGCTGCTTTAAAGACAAAATATAGATCTCAGCTAAATATAGAAAAAGAACTCAGAGTGTCAGTTTCTAATATTAAGCCTTCCTTTGAAAAACTTTGTTCTGCAAGACAAGCCCATGGAAGTCACTAATAATTATTAAACTTGTTCTTATACTGGCTGAAGTACACACTCTTCACACGAGTTTTTTTTTTAAATAATACATTATTCTGGATATAATAGCTTAATTGTAAGTAGAGTAAAACCAAGTGCATAACAATGTATACAAAAATGCAAAATGATTTTTTGAAATGAATGCTGATATTATAAATAGTTTTGAACGAACTGTAATTAAAAGCCTCATAGAATTAGCATTTATAATTAATGTTAAATAATGAAAAATAATGTAAAATTCCAATGAAGAATAATTGTGTTATTTTTAATATTTAAAGCGAGAAAACTTCAAAATGTTTTCGCCCGGGATCAAGTGTGCACTCGATACTAACATTAATGTTCCCGCGGAGTGACTCACTCAAATCCTTTTTTTTATAATTATTTTACTATACACAATAAAAATCACAATTTCAGTGAATAATTTAACTAAGAGAAAATATACTTACCTATTTCAAGGACTTTTCAATTTCTCTTTGATAATTTGAGAAGAAATCCAATAAAACTGAACTAAATTGTTTCAAATGTGCGTGACTAGTAAAGGAAACAAATCACAGACACTTTTCGCTAACATTCAATTGAGTGTTTTCAATATAAAAATATGGATATTAGTTCTAAAAAAGAATTGTGTTCGACGTTTTTCATTATGCATTATATGTTTCAGAATACTCATAAAAATAAATCTTGGCCAAATAATTCTTCAAAGTGCTCAATATGCTTATCCAGATATCATAAAACTATTTCACATGGAAAAAGGAAAAACAGAAATATATTATTTACAACTTCCCTGAAAAAACGGACAGAGATAACCACACCAGTAAGTTCGAAGGTCAGCTAAAGTAATATTTTAGGTTAAAAGAAACGTAATAAAAAATCTCTCATCGTGGGATTACAGGAAAGCGAAAAAATATATTTTTTTAAATTTGGTTATAGGATCAAAGATAGCTAATGAGCGTTTGAAGTAGAATCTTTTATTTTCTATTTGATGACGTAATTTTGCCAAATGATATATATAAATCATATCAGTGTAAATCTGTATTTTTTTTATTATGTCTGAAAGTATTTTGTTATGCTTCATTCCAGTAAATTAATTTTTTTAACCTTTTATTTTCGATATGCTCGCGCCTCCCACATTGGGTTATCACGCCACCATAGGGGGGCGTGCCCCACAGTTTCAGAAACACTGCCTTCATAATGAAAAAAAAATTATGGTCATATAAGTTTACCAGCCCATTTTTCGCAGTTTTTGCTCCCTTGAGAGTAGGTGAAGATGGATGTTTCCATTCACTGCTTTGTTGTTTTATGGTTGGATCACAGTCAGTGCCGATCCTAGGGTATCGGCCGCCCTCGTGCAAACACCTAATGTACCGCCCCCCCAGAGAACTTTTCATATTTTGACTAATACTTAACGTTGACGTTAAAAAATCATCTACTTATATAGGAATAAAAAGTAAAGCACATTAATAATAACTCAAATAAAATTTGAAGTGCAGAACTTCATTTTTTGGCCAGGTAAAGAGTTATAATAGCGACAAAATACTTCAACAAATTAATAAACTAACAAAAATATAACCTTTAAAATAAAAATAAACATTTTATAATTATAAATGCAAAATAACAGAATTTACTCAAAAAATACAATCTAATAAAAATAAATACTAAAACACAGATCTCGTGAAACGAAAAGTATATCGATCAATCCTTCTACTAAGACTAAGCAATGAACTATACCATAAAATCCGGTGCATAACGCACACTTTTAACTCAAAAAATAAGATAGAAATTTACGGTTGCACGTTATACGCCGGGTATAAAAATGAGAGCTTTAAAATATATACAAAACAGATAAGCATAGAAAAAGATCAGACCTTTACATATATCGAAATATTGTTTCTGTGAAAGAAATAACATTCCTTAAGAACTTAAAGGGTTGTAATTCTGAAAGTACACTATTTTTACTAAAGCTTGGAATAATATTCGAATAAAGGGCTTTAAAACACAAGATCATTGCACACATGCATTTCAAGTTTCTTCGTAAAAAATGGGTGTGCTTGTTATACGGAGAATGAGTGTAGGGACACGTTATACGCAAGATTTTACTGTAACTATAAAATAACTTTTCTGGCTTTCTGAGAAGCAAATTTATTAATAGTTTCGGTTAAATCAGTTTTTTCTGAGATTTCGGATTCAATTAAGGCTATGGCCAAACCTGAAAGCCTTTCTTGTGTCATATTATTTCTCAAGTAATTTTTAATGATTTTTAATTTACTGAAACCTCTTTCATAGGAAGCTACAGAAATAGGTTAGGTTAAAAAAAATTCTTAATGTTAGAGCGGAATTGGGAAAACAGGGAATAAGATCATTTTTCACTATAACTTCTAATTGTTTTTTACCAGAAAAAATATCTTTGAAGGAAGTTATTTCATTGAAGAGCTGTATACCGTCTATATCTTATTTTGGAATTTCTTATTTTCTCTTTTTGTTTCAGCAATAGGTTTTTTTTCTTTGCAAAAATTCATCTGAAAGTAGATGTGTACAACTTGTCTCCTTTAAAGTCACGTTCTTCCCAAATGTTTATGTGTCTATGCATATAAAACATGTATTTCTAACTGTGTCTCCCTCTTCTAAATCTGGATCGATTTCAGTGGAGGAATCATACTTGCTGTTATACTCTTCATCATTTGATTCTTCCTCATCATAATCACGAACAGGATTCCTTCATCCGAAAATACTGTTGTACTATATATATATATATATATATATCTGTTAAATACTGTATCTATTAAATTACTTAAAAATCCCATTTCTTCATCATAACTACAATAATACGCCATAGTATAAGGAAGATTTAAAACGTGCTCATGCATTCAGAACTGTAACGGTGATTCGCGCGCAAGGTATGCCATACCCGAAGAGGCGGTATCCAAAAATATATACTTAGAATTCGCCTACAAGCTAAGGCCCCTCAAAGGATATGACCTTAAAGTCAGCTACACGAGAAACTACGATTTTTCGAAAAAGGTGTAAAAGAAGCGTTTAAAAAAAGGCAGATGGTGGGTATGACATACCTTGCGTGGGAAGTGCCGGGTTAAAACCGAGAAAGATCTCTGACCTGATGCATTCTATATCGGTATAGTTAAAAATATTTTTAAAAGTATCTCTACATTAGGGAAAGTCGAGACCATTTCTTTGGCAACTTCGATGCTTGCACAATGCCTCGGGTCTTCCCAAGGGACGATTTCCGATTCTGAGTCAAATAATTTATTTCTTTGTAGCAGTGTGGAAGGAATTTCTGTGAATGCTTGAAAATAAAGTTATAAATTTTGGATTAAAAAATAACTAAATTCTTTTTTAATCGAATATAAATTTTCAAACTTTTTAAAGTTTTCTATTTATTATTGCAAACTGTAAATTTTTTGCATGAAATATTTAGAACATTAAACTAATAATAATTAAAAAATAATAAGTAAACTTAACATACTTAATTTCTTTGAAAATTCTGTTCACAGTTTGAATCAATTTAAATTAAATATTTAGAAATTATAGATTGTTTCATTTATTACTAAATAAAATTATCGTAATACGTTATGATTACAAACAAAATCATCCAAGGCCAGATCAACGTATGGGCTAAATGGGCTGCAGCCCAGGGCCCCCGGGTTTTAGGGGGACCCGTTTGCATTTAAAGGTAACAAACAGAAAAGGATGCTTACAATCAAAATAGCAACAAAATAATAAACCAGTAAAAAATACAAATCAAAAATATCCGAAATACCAATTTACTTTTGTTTTTCCACCCTACTATCAAATACGCGGAAATCAATACTTAATAGACATAGGCTATATCATAGAGCGGCGCCGACAAGTATCAAGCATTTATGCAAACGGAGTGTGGCTCTATTTCTGTATCCATTTCTTCTTGTGCAATAATAATTTTAATAATACACGGTGTGCAAAAATTAAGGGCGAAGTCGAAACATTAGCATATCAGCTGAACGAAGAGGCAGAAAGACCAATCAGGAGATTAAGTAAGGTAGCACATGCGCAGATATGCAGGTAGACGTAATGGGGGAGTGTCTGAGTAGTTTAAAGCATGTTGTCGGTGTAAGATCAGTATTTCTGGCAAAGAGATTGCACGCCGTATAGCAGTTAAAATCGCACCGAGTTGCTGCCTCAGCGAGAAATGGCGAATAATCAATCTGTTAGACGACATCTGGATGCTTTTACCCGAGGTAGAATCATTGGGAAGTTGGAGGAAGGCCGCAGTGGGACAAGTGTGGCTGCAGAGTTCGGAATTGCTCACAGCATCGTTTCACGACTTTGGAGACAATTTCAAACTACAGGAACAGCTATCCGGGGGTTCAGTAGTGGTCGTCCACGAGGAACCACACCCGCAGATGACCGGTACATTGTCTTACAGGCCAGAAGAAACAGGCGGCAGACAGCGGGAGAAATCTCTAGACACACGACACAGGCGACTGGACGACCGATATCGCGTTTTACCGTGGCCAGAAGACTGCACGGTGGTGGTCTGTTTGCACGACGCCCTGTACGGTGTGTACCTTTAACGCCTGCCAATCGGAGAAGGCGTTCTCTGTGGTGCCGGGAACACCGGAATTGGAGAGACAATGAATGGGGACGAGTACTCTTTACAGATGAGAGCAGATTCAGTTTGAGTAGCGATTCTCATCGCATACTCATCTGGAGAGAGCGGGGAAGCCACAATCATCCCTCGAACATCATTGAAAGGGACAGGTATGGAGGTCGCGGTGTTCTCGTTTCGGGAGGCATCATGCTTGGTGGTCGTACAGACCTTCACATCTTCGACGCAGGTTCAGTCAACGAGACCCGTTATTGTAACGAGATTCTTCTTCCATATGTGCGTCTTTTTAGAGGAGCTATGGGTCTGCAGTTCCTTTTCATGGACGACAATGCACCATGTCATCGCACAGTAGCTGCCGAACAGCTCTTAGAGAGTGAGGATATTGAACGTATGGATTGGCCGACACGATATCCGGATCTCAATCCCATCGAGCATGTATGGGATGTTCTAGGCAGACGCTTGGCAGCTCGTACCTTACCACCAGTAACGATTCGGGAGCTTCGATTGGCGCTGCAAGACGAATGGGCAGCAATGCCTCAACAACTCACTGACACCCTCATTCTCAGCATGGGCAGACGCTGTGAAACCTGCCTAGCAGTCAGGGGAGATCATATCCCCTACTAAAGACCGGATGTTTCTTGCTGGACACCCATCACAGGGATGTTTCGGCCTTCAGTCGCATTGCGCTCCATGCTACTTTTTCAATCAAGCTTCTTTTTATCCCTCTGATTTCTCTTTTAGTATGTGTTGCTTACATTACACATGTCCTTACGTATTGGGGATCTTACGGTATTATAAATGTGTTGATTTGGAAAGCTTTTGTACAAAGTTATATTGAAAAAACCGTCTCGTTCTTAATTTTTGCACACCAGTGTATACTGATTGCAATAAACACAAGTTACAATAACATACTGATTTGGTGCTGTATCCTGTGCATAATACCTGCAAATAAAACATACTTAGGTTTCTGTTAATTCGTTTGAAGTAAAAAGTAAGTACCAATACACATTTCTAAATTATTTAAGTAGGAAGATATTGAAGTTATGATTAAGTATTTTCTGTATGTTCAATTTTTTTAAGATAGAAAACATCAGGATTTCCCATAAATATGTTTGTTTTCTTAAAATTTGTGTTGAGTAACTTAATTATTTCCATAGGATGGACAAAAATAACAGTCATTTTACGTGGATTATGGAGATTTCTCGCGATGTTATGGATAAATGTAAAGTGATCTTGATTTTCGTAAGAAATCGGTTTTTTAAGTATAGGTAGTAACAACAAATAATGGATGACAACGGGAAAAAAAATATTTATTTAAAGTGGGGCAAAAATAATTCTAAAATTTTTTTAAATACCCCTTTAAACTGGTGGACCAATAAATAATAATAATCAGAGTTTTAGGTTTCAGAGAGTATTGACTAGGATTTTTTATTTTTTTAAATTAAGCATATATAGGTACTTTTTTCAATTATCTCAGAAATATACTATATTGTTTTACAAAAAATTGTTAGAGGTTAGTTGTTATTTAAGTTTATTTTGCACAGTCGGTTGTGTTATCGTAATTTTATGACCTAAACTTTTAAATTTATTTTCAGGAAAATCAAATACTTAGTTAACAATATAAATATGTCTAGCAGAAAATATGAAACTGTAGCGGAAAAACGAAAACTACTGTTAAATAGACATAAAGAAAAAATTAAATGTGTCAAAATTTTAACTTTTTTTACAATGGAACAAAGTAATAAGAATATAACAAACGCAGATACATTAACAAGCGAAAGGGAAAGGAGCTTAGCCAAGGAAAACGGAAAAACACAACAAACAAATATTAATGATGAGAATATGCAAGATCTCGATGACCAGCAGCCTTTTGAAAAAATATATTGTTGAGCCAGAGGACATCAGTAATGCCCTGACAGAAAAGTGTTTAGAAAATGTTGAGTTTAAGAAATACGTTGACGTGGGTTCGTGGCCTTAATCGCTAAGTAATAATTTTATTGATTATATCCTTTCACATGAAATGAGTTATTTTCAAAATAAAGATCCAAACAATATATACTCTGTTTCCGTAAGAGAATACAAAGATCGAAAGGGATTATTTTCGAACAATAATTTCATTAAAAAACTTAAAAATGGACAAGTGCTGGAAAGATCTTGGCTGTGTGATTCAACCAGAATTATTAGTGTTTTTTGTTTGACCTGTAAACTGTTTTTTTAAAACAAATTCTCATTACACAACTAGCTTTTCTGATTGGAAACAATTTACAAGTTGCTTAGAAAATCATGAAAATTCTATTGAACATAAAAATTATGGTAATATCATGAATATTCTTTAGACATTTAGTGACAATGAAAATGAGAAAATTGATTTCCGAAAGGAGGCAGTAAATTTATTTATTGAATTAACAAAACTCGAAACTGCCATTTTAATTATATTTTGGGAAGAAATTTTAGAAAGATTTAATTCAGTCAAAAGAAACTTACAGACTCCTGCTTTGGACATCTGTAGAAGGAATAAGTTAATTATATCAATAAAAACGTTTATAGGCAATGTATGGCATGAATCAGATAAAAAAAAACTAAAGGAGTATCAAGACTCAGCCAAAAAATTGTCCTAGAGTAGGAAAAGAATATAGCGATGTGGACAAGAGAGGTGTTATTTCAAACTTTGCAGATAAAACCACTGGAAAAGCTGTTTCCGGGACAGAAAAATTCAAAAGAGACACGCTTATTGTTGCGTTAGATAAGCTAATGCTTGATTTAAAAAGAAGAAACCAAGTATATGCAGAATATAGTAATAAATTAAAATTTTTGATGGATTTGCGCGATCATAGTAAGGAGAACGTCTACCTGGAGAGTGTACGCGCCATTGATTACTATTCAGTTGACGTAGACCAACATTTAGTAAATGAAGGTGTTAAATTCAACAACAAACTGAGCTAGTGTCTTATACTTGTAATGATATGTTCAATTGAACTTTTGAAAAGAAGCTTGTTAACGTTTTTCCAAATTTGTGTACCATTTTAAAGATTTTTCTGGCGCTCCCTATTACTAGTTGTGAAGCAGAGTCTAAAATGTCCTGTATAGAAAACAAAAATAGGACAAAGACTAGGCTTAATAGACTTCTTTCTATTAATACTGATCTCACTAAAGACTTAAAAGGGGTTGAGCAAAAAAAGAATTTGCAGCACAAAAGTTTTTTTGTAAATTGTTTATAACGTATTTAGATTGTATGAAATAAAAAAAAACAACTTAAGTTTCATATATTTTAAATTTTCTCGCACAATTTTTTTGTAGAAAAAAAGGCAAAAATTTTAATTATTTAGGGGGGCACTAGATATTGTTAGACCAGGGCACCTAAAGGTCACGGTCCGGCCCTGAAATCACCAAAATAAATATAACTATGTTTTATTTCAATTTCGCGCTATTGTTAGGATCCTTTTAAGTATGGTAAATAATTAATGAATGTACTCAAAGGCTCATTAGTGTTTTGTATATTAAATGAACTACTACTGTTTTTCATAAGTGACTAAAGGAATTATTTTTATACGAGAGGCAAATAATATTCTTTCATTTGAATAACAATTTTCATTGAAAATGTCTGAAGAAGATTATGGTACATTCAAGCTACGAAAACATACACTTAAATATGTTAATCAACATGAAAGTATTCTAAGAAACTGATGACAGTTATTTATATTTATATAAATAAATAAATAAAATAGTTATAGCACAAATACAACAAAATATTTTTTTTTATCTTTATCTTACGCAATGATTAAAATACCTGGACATTAAATTTTAAAAATCGAAAAGATAATTTTGAAAGTGAAAATAAAGTTACCTTTTTTGTTGTTTTTCCGTTTCTGTTGTTCCGATTTTTGTCTTGTCTAAAAGAAATTAGTTCGGAAGTCAAATTGACGCAAAATTTCTTCAGTTTTCCTCAAAAAGGGG
This sequence comes from Trichonephila clavipes, assembly GCA_019973935.1. NCBI lineage: Eukaryota > Metazoa > Arthropoda > Arachnida > Araneae > Nephilidae > Trichonephila > Trichonephila clavipes. The sequence continues at coordinate 330,937 of BMAU01021280.1, read as the reverse complement.
TCTTTTTTTCTTAGGGTCATTCTGCCCCATTCTTTTCATTCGTCCTTAAGCATGTCATAAATCTTGATTGTGCTTTTCGTTACTTTTGTCCGATGTGTCGAAATTCTTCCTTAACGCCCCTCTTCCTTCCCCCATGAGATCAGCGGTGAGAACTCATGAATACTCGTTAAAAAAATAATTAACTATAGACTTGAAGAGTGAAAGAAGATTCCTGGCTCTTATGGGTTAGATCTTTATCGGAACGGGAAGCAGATCCCTTGCTGACTGAATACACATTCGGTCTTTTGGTTGTTAAAGAAATAAAAGAGAACCGGGATAAATAAAATCTAATATTCTCTTTCCCTGGACCACTTCTAAAAAAATTCCAACTGCCAAGCCTTCTTGTAGCTTCTTAGTGTGACGTTTATTACAGTCAATCAATCAACAGACGAAGGGGGTATTTTCATTTACAAGCAAAAAACATTCTTTTCCATCAAAAAATTTATCCGTATTTCACTTCAAACTATCTTTTTGTCGAACGGCTTTGAATGAGCAGTTTTTCCTGCTTTCTGACCAAATACCACTCCTTGTTTTCTCATCAATTTGAGTAACTTTACCAGCTTTTAAACTTTTTTATAGTAGGGCCTGAGATTCAAAATTCCCACACGGAAGATTTATATCGTTTGAAGCCAGTGACATACTATAAACGTATAGAAAGGAGCTCTTAATACATATTCAGGAACATTGAAAATAGCGACCCAAGAAGAAAGCATCGGATTGAAATGAAATTTAGTACACATAATGACACAAATGAGAGACTCACTTGATCTCAAAAACAAGACAATTAAACCAATACAGGGTATGCAACGACACAAATAAACTTCAAAATCAACTTCAATATCGCGTTGGATCACCTCCAGCTGCAATACATGCCGCCACACGGTCCGGCATTGAGTTGATTAGACACCCTATGTTGTCCTGAGGCAGATGGGCCCACATATCTTGAACAGCCAACTCTAAATCATGTACAGAGTGACACGATGGCATGTGCCGTTTTAGCTGATCCCACACGTGCTCTACAGGGGACAAATCAGGGGAGCGGGCCGGCCATGGAAGAGTCTGAAAATGACGTAGAAAGTCTTGAGCAACTCTTGCTGTATGCGGACGAGCATTATCTTGCTGAAAAATTGTTCCTGGGAGACATGGGGTTAAAGAATATCACCAACGTAATGTTCGGCCGTTAAGGTTCCACGCATCACAATTAAAGTGGACCGGCTATCATAGGCTATGGCCCCCCCAGACCATTACACCAGCTTTACAGGCAGTGTGACGTAGAACAGTTAGGGGGAATTATACCGCTCACCAGGGCGCCTCCACACCCGTACACGGTTATCATCTATCCCCAAAACAAACCGGGATTCCTCACTAAACACAACCTTTTGCCAATCTGTGACATTCCACATTGATCTGGCTTGGCACCACTGTAGACGCAGTTGCCGGTTTTCCGGTATTAAAGGGAGTACACGGAAAGGGCGCTTGGATTTAAGATTTGCTTCTGCAAAGTGTCTGGAAATTGTTTGTGAAACAATTGCTACGCCTACGTCTGCTCGTATCGTTGAACGAGTCACTGTGGGGTCCACAAGTGCTTGCCGCATGATCCATCGATCATCTCTCCTCGTGGTCTTCCTGGTCGCTCCAGATCCGGTTTTCCGCGCGTGGGTACCTTCTCGTGTCCACTGCTTCCAACAATTTCTAACGGCACACTACGAACGATCCACCTGGCCAGCAACACGGCGTGTCGACCAGCCTGCAGTTTTCATCCTGAAGATCAGGCCTCTCTCAAAGTCGCTTAACTGTGAGAAATGTCTTCTAGCATCTGGCATGTTTCGCTTACCAAAGTCTTCCTACAATCGGCCGTTTATCGTCACGTTTAGGAATCTTCGAATTTGCGCTGGCTTATATAGCACCCTCTTCCTGATTGTAGTGCCACCTCGGCGTGTATGAGCATGCGTATTGGCACAAAACTTGGATCATTTGTATATCACATTACACTGTACTTATTTGCAAAGTTTCGCGTTTGTACTTAGCTTCCTTCTTGGGTCGCTATTTTCAATGTTCCTAAGTGTATTACCATTAATAATATTTTTCGACTTTTTTACTTACACACGTTCGGGGCCCCTGAAGTTGGGGGGGCTGTATCATTGATACTGGCCCCCTGATAAGACAGGCTACACCTTTGATGAGAAGGAATGTTCCTCAAAATTTGAAATCCATTCTTATTTTTCTCGAACTAGGTTATACTATTGGGAACCGGGACTTATTTTGATTTTTCCATAATTATTTAAAATTCAGCAATTTATTCAACTTATTATAAATTTTATTTTGAGATTCCACAAAAAATTTTGCTTTATCGAAAGAATTATAGGCGGCCGCCCGCGTGCGGTGCACGCACTGCACACCTGCTAGGATTGATCCTGATTATAGTGATACAACCAAGCTTCGTCTACTGTGATAAAGCGTTTTAAGATATTCTTGCTTTCTTGTTCCAACCTTTAATCATATCGTATCATATATCAAAGGTCTCCAATGCTGACTTTTGCTTCCATTTCGACAACTGGCCGCGTCTCGTAGGCACCCGCAAACACGTTTTAGTTCGATCACGTGATACTCAAAAACGTAAGTCTGTACACGTCATTTATTGGTAGCTTTTGTTAATACGGACAACAAACTTTCCTTATGCCACAGAAATTAACATTCCGATGAGTGGTTTCGCGGTAGTAAAATTAGTCTTATTACTTGTTGAACAGCCTACGTAATAATATACATCAATTATGTTATATATACATACATACATACATACATATATATATATATATATATATATATATATATATATATATATATATATATATTACTCATTATACACGAGTACATTTTAAGAAGGTTGATTTACTTCCCTATTAATATCACTGTATTAATTACTTTCTCTCGTTATTATTAATCTGTGACAAGAGGCTTATGGTAACTATAGTATGATAGGTGAACGTCGGGCGATACGTAATTTACGAATCGTAAAAACATCGCACCAATGATTGTACCATACCTAGTCGCCCTGTGCTTTACCAGAAACAAAGCCTATATTAAGCTCTGATTTTAAAAAAATCTCAATCCATCATCTTTATCGAAATCAGTATTGAAACCGCCACCAGGTAGGAGTGGAAGTGCATGATACTGTTTCCCCAGTAGTTTGAAACCCCCTTCTGTGTATGCTAGTAATGTCTCGTGAATATAATCTACAATGTCAGTATTATTCTGATTGACAGAAATATAAAATGTGACGACATCAATGGGTTTACAGTTAGGCACACACAAAGTGCATCTCGTGGCACATATATCTCCCAAATTAGATCTAGTTAGATTAACGTACTGTGGGTATTTCTTTTCACAAAATCTCGTCTGTACTGTGTTATGCGCTTAAAATTTTCAATTTCAATTAAATCCTCATTGCGAAGCCATGTTTCTGATAACATAAAAAAATGTGTTCTTTTTGCACAATAATACCACGGAGATCACGTACATGTGCCCGGAGACTTTGGCAAATGAGAGAAAAGAGAACTCTATATTCCCTCCATTCACTTTATTGATTCTAATTGGATCAATTGTAGTAAGATGAACAGTAGAAAGCACGGTCAACTCATTTCGTATCGGAAGTATCGCTTCGTTGTTTCGTCTGCGGCGGTAAAAACGTTGACACCCAACAGAAGGTACAATATGAAGTCCTTCTTGAACCTGGATAAGGCTACTTAGACCAAAGGTTGTGAATCTGCCTAGCTGTATTTGTAAACAATTTCATCAAATGTCCCTCCTTGCGATTTGTGAATCGTCAAGGAGAAGGCTGGTTTCAATGGGAAATGATTCCTTTTAGCATGAATCGATCTATTCCGGTTGAGAGGAACTGTTGCAGATATATGGTTGATAGAGGAACCATTTATCTACCGATTCCTTATGCATTTGCATAACCAGTCATTTTTCCTCGTGTTTTAACCGTTTGGAAATAGGAGCCAAACCCGCAGAGCTACATTTTGATCATCCAATTCAACGTGTAACAATTTCACTGCAGTCCCATTGGCCAAACTATCAGCAACGTTGATGTTTGCAGTTATTATATAGGGTTTATCTACAACGAAAGTAATTTCGTATGGCAACCCTCCTGTGTCAATCGTACTGAGTTTATGAAGCTTCGCTTTGGCAGCTCTTTCTTCTGCGCGATCAGCTTCACATTCTGCCAAATTTGGTGATTTTTAGTTGTTTAAGTCACAAAAGAGCTACGGCATAAAGTGTCTCTAAAAAGTGACGCTAAAACACTAGTAAACATAGTTAGTGAATTTTTTTTAAAGTTTTAATTTTTTTAGGGCTTAGTTTTTAAAATATGCTTTCCAAATTTCCCACACAGATAACAAATAACGGTAATTTTTAAACAAAAAAAAATGTACGAAAAAAAGCTGCCGTATAATGATTTTTTGTACAAAGGGTATTAGATGAAAAAATACAAAAACTTTTTTTCAATCCGTAATTTTTAAGCAATTTTTTCAATCTTTGTACAAAATATGGATAACTACTTTTGACACTTGGAAAAAAAGTTCCGTGTGATTATTTTTAAAAATAACGAAGTTATTAAATGTTTAGTTAGAATTTTGAGTATTTTTTGAAAAAAAAATGTTTTCGGCATTTTATGTTTTAAATCACTGATTCTAAAGTATGAACTTTTTGAGTATAGAATTTCGATACATTAGAATGGTAAGAAATTCATACAGAACAATTAAAAACTCTTTTCATAAAAACGCAACGATATTGACTCATTTAAAAAAAATCGTAAAAAATACAAAATTCCGTTATCTTGTAAAAAAATTAATCCCACTTCGAGGTGAAATAAGTGATCTTTCCGATCCTGTAATTACTTTTTGTCTGATTTTGATAAGAAAAGAACGATCGCAATTTTAAAAACGAAGGAAAAGTAGAAACTCTTCCTTCTTTCTTCGGACAGAGATTTAGCGCATGTGCAAAAGCGCATTTTTGTGAACGCTTTTTAAAAAAAATTCCCTTCTCATAATATTTTCATACCGGGGTTTTATATGAAAATCGATTCTTAAGGAGTAAACTCCAAAAATCATGTTTTTTCAAAGGTACAGTTTAAAGAATTAAAAGATAGATTAAAAAAATTGAATTTTAAATTTAAATTTGGAAAGGGAGTGAATATTATGCAAAAAGTGAGGAAACAGCTCTACACCTTTAAAAAGAGAAGTGCATATTCCAATTGGTTTTTCTTTCTGTGCCTTACAGAAATTCCAGTGGTTAATTTTTAGCTGGAACTCTACGCAATAAAATCAGACTACATTCACATAGCTGAACTCAACTTAAATATTTTCCCACCATTTCCATATATTACTCGGAGGTTTCCATCTGACAAAAAGTGGAATTGATTTTTATTCAACTTTTATAGGTGACTTTGATATTTATTGGAAGCATGTGCTGTGTAGGATTTGCATAGTGTGTAAATTTTAGGAATTGTGATTTTTTTTCCCATTGAATTGTCTTAAGTTGTAATATTTTCCTTAAAGGACTTAAAGTTTAATTTTAGTAAATTTTCCTTTGATTGGTTAGTTTTGCTCCGCAGGTTAGTATGTCTGCTAACAAATTCATTTGATTTGTGTGTGTGTTTTTGAACAATGCAGAATGTATTACTTCTTTTCTTTTAGTTGGTCATGGACAGAGTGAAGGTATTCGAGCCCATATCAATACATTTGATAAGTTTGTAGAGGATGCATTCTATCACATCGATCTCATACGGGTCAAGTATCCCGAGCTCGATTGCTTTATTTGTGGTCATTCAATGGTGAGTACTCTTAGAGTGACCTTTAATAACTTTAGTTGTGACGTGATAAATTAATTTTGAAACCCGATGGAGCCATTTTACCGTGGTAAGACTGAAACAAGTTGGTGGTGTTATTAGTTGATCCTTTTTAATAAGTTGATTTTTTGTGGTAAAATATTTTTCTTTGCATGCATTATTAGAAATGTTATATGTTCTATTAGGCCTAATTGGATAAAGTTTTATTTGAATCCATTTAGTTTCTTTCAATGTCTTCTTCTACGTTGAATGAATGAAACATATTAACAATTGAATTTATTTTGCCATTTTAAAAAGTAATGTCATCTTGTGTCGCAGTTGAGTTGCAGAGATTTTTGTAAGAAAGAACTAATTAACTAATCCTTGTCATGTATTTTTTCTCCTTGAAATATATATGGAAAGGGTGAATTAATATTATAATTCAAAATGTGCTTTTTATTAACAAAACTCCATCTCCAATGTTCCTTCAGAGCTCTTGGTGTGTCTTCTAATAATGGGAGGTCAACCTAGAGCTACCTTTCCTTAACAAAAATAGGGTGTGGAATCAATTCAATTTCACATTCTTTGATAGGGCTCCCTTAATTTTGCACTTTTTTGTTTGGCTTAAATATTAATCTCTTAGGATGTAATAAAACTATTTTATTTTTTTCAATATTTTAAGTAATGAAATATAAAAATGAGAGAATTGCAAGTATTTTTTTTATACTTCTTTTCTGTAAAAATGTAAGGTGAGTCGTTTAGTCTCAAAACTAGACATATCGCTTGGACTAAATTTTGCGGACAGCAAAAATTTATCAAGTTCTTGAACGAGAACTATTTTGTCTACATGTTAAAATGATATATACATTTGAGTATTAATTTTTCTTAAAGCTTAGAATGATAGTTTTTTAAAATTTGGACGTAGACTTTTATTTTGCTCTAATATATCCAACTGCAAGTAATTTAACATTTTTTTAAAAATAAAGCCTTTGTTTAATCATTTCTAAAGCAACATATAAAAAGTCTAGACTTTCTAAAAATCTTAACTTTCTGCGCAACTCCAAGTGTTTGTTTGAACATAACAAAAATACTATCATTTGAAAAGTGACCCAGAAGAAATGTTTTGAAGTGAAATGACAAATTTAGTAGGCATATTTTAGAAAAAGTTGACTTCAGTTTTCCGTCTCTTCTTAACAGGGTGGAGCTATTTCTATCCTGGCAGCTTTGAAAAAGCCTACATATTTTAAGGGCGTCGTTTTGATTGGTCCAGCAATTGCAACCAATCCAGAAGTAACAACACCTTGGAAGGTAAAATAAAAATGACATTTAAAAACGAAATTGCATTCAAAATCAATTGTAAATATTTTTTAAAAAATGAAATGATATGCTTTTTGTGTATTTTAATTTAATATTTTTATGCATTACATTCGTAACGTTTACGTACTTTTTAGATACAGTGACATTTTTTACGAGTAGAACATATATATACGAAGTTACCAATTCTTTTATCTCTTCGGTAGTCATTTTTTTTCCATTTCAATTATTTTTTAAGAAATCGAAACAAAGAGAGCAACCCTATGGTGGCAGAATTTTTTTAATTAAACATCTCCAAGTTCTATTGTATTAAAATGCTTGGATTGAACAAAATATGATACGTACAAGAATTCTATATTTTTTGGATAAACAGTAATGATTTAAACATTTTCGAAAATGGTTCACAAAATTTTGCTTCGATAATTTTTTGGCATTTTTGAAAAAAACGAAGGGTTCTTTTGAATTCTATAATTTTCAAAACTTGAATAAGAATCTTTATCCGCAGGTAACAGTGTTTTCTCCTACACTATCATTGTTTCAGTTTGGGTACTTGGACACTTTCGCGTAGAATTCATCAAAGGTTAAACTTTTCATTGCTTCTTATTTATTTAAATACTGTGACGGATCTATCCGCGTCCTTTCAAATAATCTTCTTGATAAGAATTTCAAGGGTGTTCCATCAACTGAACTGGCACAGAATATATTTAATGGATTTTCCCTCAACTTGGGCGATTGGCTTTTCATAAAAGGACATTCAAGTCCATTGAATTCGATTTTCGAGTCTTAACTACCTTCCTGAAACTCAATGAATAGACAGTGTCAGTAGAGAAGAAGATCTAAGAAACCATGAGCAAAAGAGTCCTAATAAAAACACTCACCACAAATGAATGTTGGGACAAATTTTAGTTAGATCAGGAAACGATGGCAATGTTAGGGTTGCCTCTGATATTTTCCGTAAATCAATGTCTAATATTTCGCAAAGAAAAAATTGGATCCTTTTATTTTCTTGTTTTCGGATGCATATTATATTCTGCTAATTAGATATGTTATGTAACTTTTGATATATTTTAAAGTAACACACTGTCTTTAAGAAAAGCTCATTGTGCGCCCAAATGAAAGGACGAATCAAAAGACCCATTAGGTTTCGGTATGGTATCCCCTAATAATGTATAAATCCTATGAACTCCGCACTTCTGAGAAACCATCACTTGAAACGGTGTCGTTGCCTGAGTGGGGGATGTAGTTCTGCAAACTTTACCAGTCATTGGAAGGGAGGGTTTTCAAAAAATACTCAAAATTTTAATTAAATATTTAACAAATTTGTCATTTATAAAGATAATCACACGAAACTTTTTTCAGTGTGTCGAAAGTTATTATCCATCTTTTGTGTCCAAAGATTGAAAAAAAAATGCTTAAAAATTACGGATTTTTAAAAAACTTTCTGTGTTTTTCGTCTAATACAGCTTTTGCGAGATTCTGTAAAAACAATATTTTCCTTACATTTATTATTTAAAAATTACCTTTGTGTGTTATCGATGTGTGAAATTTGGAAACTTGAACCTAAAAATTAAGCACTCAAAAAGAAAAAAATTTTAAAACCTTAAAAAAAACATTCGCAAGGTTTTGAGTGCTTTGCGCACGCGCGGGAGGTATCATGGAAGGTCAATCTTCGCGTCAGCGACGTTTCAGTTTAAAAATAAGTCGGGTGGTGGTGGGTCTTTTCAGCGACTTAAGGTAGTGGAAATTTACCGTGTTATGCTCGCTTCAAGCTTGAGTTATTTATAGAATCATTTCATTTATTACGGATAATTGTTTTAGGCTTTTATTTTTTATAACACACAACTGATACTTTTCTTCATTCTTAAAGAATTATTTATTAAAGATCAGTGGAATGAAAAAATCTTATAAATAAAGGAAAATTCTGAAATATATTTTTAATACATAGTATTTTCTTTTTGAATGATTTTATCAAGTGAATGTGTTATTTATAGAAAATGGATTTTAATTTAATATATATATATATATATATATATATATATATATATATATATATATATATATATATATATATATATATATATATACATAAAAGATTATTTCTATTATTTCATTACTAAATTAAATATTTGTTAATTAAAAAGTACATCGTCTATTATTTTAGATAAAAATACATTTTAGAGATATTTTTCAGCTAACTATATGTAACGATCGATTGATTAATGAAAATCTGAAATCTATTTTATTATTTTATATTCTTAGAAGCTAACTATTTTTAAGAAAATGATGAAAGTTTTTTGTTTTACTCTTAGCAACAGAATTGTTTTCTTTTTATTGCTTTACATTAATAATTTTTTAACTAATGGAATATTGTTTTTTATAAGTCATATATCGATATTTGAAGATAAATCTTATCTATGAGGGGGGGACAATAATTTTACACTCAAAAACTCCGTGTAATGCCGGGCTATAGAAATGGAACAGAAACTTCTCTTAAATCGAAAACAAGTGGAACCAATTTCGAAAAAGGGAAATTTAATGACATAATTCTAGAAATCACTCACATTGCGCGCATACACACACACACACACAAAAATGCTGGCGTCATGAGGGAAAGAGAAAGCTCGTGCAACGCCGGGCTATGCAGCTAGTAATACTATAAAATAATGCATTTATTATGAAACGATTCAAAATACATTTAAAAAAATCATCTAAAGTTAATTCTCCTAGTTATAATTAGTAGAAGACCTAGTCTACATACTGCCAGCCAATCTTGAATATTTCGCTTTGTAATTACTTAGTTCTAATTACCAGGTGGTACCCGGAAAATGTCTTGGTGGTCTACCGGTCGATCGCGATGGACCCACACCCGTTGTAATGCAATAAATTGAGATAATTTTTTATTAAGTTATAAGTATTAACAATAGAGTGTTAATATCTGATATTCAAAAAACCCACCGTTGTATTAGGTTACACAGTTATATTACAATTGTTATCCTTAAGGAAGTTTGCTTTTGATTGTGCATAGGTCAAATGTTTTTAAAGATGTTTTATAAAGACGATGTCTTAATATTATCTTCATAATGATTAAATCGACGAAATTCCTTAAAATACTTCTTTTAAACTGCCATTATTAATTAATTACACAGGGCTACAAAATCAAAGTTTTCGAAAAATACAAAAGATGTCTTCAGTGATTTTCGCATTATTTAGTGTGTTGATTTCGAAAATGACTTCCATTTTTTTCCCATCACACCAGGAATTTTTGTAAAATCGATATCTTTTTTTTGTTGCTAAAACCCTATTTCAACAGAAATTCTCTCAAACAGTGATTTTTACCCAGTTAAATCTATGTAAATATTGGTTCTTGGTGAGCCACATTTATTTCTCAGTAATTAGATGAAAACCTTTGTTTCTAAACCTCACAGGCTGTCTTTGCTCGTGAGAAAAACAAGTAACTCCTTCAAGAATTATACATTTTACAACCAATTATGATATAATTTGTAAAAGCAAACCACCAACCCAATATATATATATATATTTTAAATGTGCAAGAAAGCAAAACAAAGTTTCTTCTTGGGTACTTTTTCTTTTTCATTTGAAACTTCTTTTTGACATTCTTCTTTCATATTTAATATCAGGCCTATCTCGTTTAACATCCAACTATAGTCGGCTAGCATGCTCTTGTTCATTCTTCCTTGATATGTGCGTTCCATATCTTTGGTACCTTCATGGAACCTTTCCCCCTGTTCATCACTGACTAATCCTAAATTTTTGGGAAAAAATTCATATTTGAGTGAAGGAAATGTACGTAGGTTGTTCAATAAGTAATAAGACTAATTTTACTGCCACAAAACCACTCATCGGAATGTGGATTTCTGTGGCATAAGAACAGTTAGCTGTCTGTATTAACAAAAGCTACCGTTAGATGGCGTGTACAGACTCGTATTCTTGAGTATCACGTGATCGAACGGAAATGTGTTTGTGGGTGCCTACGAGACGCGCCCAGCTGTTGAAATGGAAGCAAAAATCTGAAAAAATTAGCATCGGAGACCTTTGATATGATACGATATGATTAAAGGTTGGAACAAGAAGGCAAGAATATCTCAAAACGCTTTATCACAGTAGACGAAGCTTGGTTGTATTACTATGATCTAACCATAAAACAAAAAAGCAGTGAATAGAAACATCCATTAGATGGACCTACTCTCAAGAGATGACTGGCAACTCAGTTGGAGGCAAGGGCACTGGCATATTAGGTCCATGAGGACCGGGGCGTATGACCGATGGAATATTATCAGCTTTTGATTTTTGCGGTTTTACCTATGGGTAGAACCGGAACGAAAGTAACAATCATCAGAGTGATTTTTCGGCTTCTTCTATGTCTTAGGAGCTCCAAATTGTAAAGGAGTCTTCTTTCCTTTGAGCCAGAAGCGTAGATTGTTGAGGCACTTGACACAGATTTTATGATGAGTCCATAATTTGTCTTGGTCTCCAAGTTTCATGCCAAAATACGCAAGAGAAAGCTGTCTTACATGGTCTCTCTCTGTAATGCTTCTCATGCGATTTTTAATTAAACTATAATCACCGCATATGTAACCAAATCAAATTTTCGCTCCAAATCCTGTTTCACGAAATGCACAAAAGAAAAGAAATACAACTGTGTTAAAAGTGTTTTTGAGGTGACTCACACTGTATCAGCGCACATGATACTACAATTGAAAGACAAATTGAAACCCAGTTCAAAAGATCAGCGTCTTCCACTCAGAATCAATCCAGACAAACGACAGATGAAGCCAAGAGAAGGATTCCAGTTACTGGTTCGCGCGACACTAGTGATAGAGAAATATTGTGTCAGGGAGCGGAGGAAGGCGAAGTAAATCTGTATGTTTCACCAAGGTTGAATGAAGGTCGACCACGGAGAGAAGAAATTCAACGCTGTAAAAAATTTTGGTAAATGTGTATAAAAATCCAAGTAAAATTAAATTAAAAACATGACGTGATGGGAAAATTTTCATTATTATTTCTGAAATCAGCACCAAAAAAGCCCCCAAAATAAATATATTTTTTGGTGCCCTGTGTTATTAAATAATTGTAAAATGGAATAGTGACTCATTTGTAATACAATATTCTACAAAGACAAGAAAGCTCAATTTATGTTTTTTCTCGCAAGACATTTATCCTGTCCATCTTATCTGAATTTAGCGTTAAACAGTGAGTGTATTGTAGACAAATTTATTTTCCCCTGATATATTGCATTTTCTAAATTATTTTATGAGTAGTTGTCTGAGAGAGATACTGCAAATGTGTGTGTTTGATCAATTAGTGGAGAGGATTGTGTAGTTCGAAAATTCCATCTCCGTTTTACTCCTAATAATCTGCTTGCTCACGCGGACTTCTAATATTGATCTTTTCACCGAAAATAACACCTAATAGAAAGCGAAGACGTTTTTCAGAATGCTCACAATAAGCTCAAATAGTTAAGATCTTGAACCAAATGTCCCGAAGGTCAAATAAAGATTTAGTTCCAACTCAAAAATACATTGGATGACAACGCCCGCCGGAATGACAGTATATAACCAAACTCTTGATATTGTAATGAATAACTTCTTAAGATATTGCGCTGAAATGATTGTGTTGAAAATCTAACAAAAAATTGACGCACCAAGAAGGAAATTTCGTATGCAAAGGTATTTAGACCGAACATACAAATGATTCAAATTTGGTGTCCAATGTATATGAATAAAGCATCGGAACTGCACATTCAGTATGGAGCGATTCTCAATGGGATGGTCAAAATTTCTGCTGTCATTCGACTGTGACGTCGGTTGTAACAATGATGTCAGAGTTTGATTGAACGAATCGAAGCTATTGCTACGAGGAGTGAACGACAGTTATATTTTCGTCACACTCTAAAACTGCACGAGCGCTTCGTAATTTTAAACCATGGTCAAGGGATGAGGAGGACACCCTCTCTCTCCTAACTTCCACACCACACCAACAAGAGGACGTTTGAGCCTCGACATATTTAGCGTCCATCGGCGGGTTTTCAGTGGTACTAGGTTCGAAATTAACACATGTCACCCACGAGTCCGTGACTTTGACGCAGCAAACGATCAACGCGGAACTGCTCTGATTGGGGATGTAGAGTCTTTTGTAAAGAGTTCCGTTTCCAACTGTGTCCTGACAACACCACAGACGTGTCTGGGGGCATCAAAGGCAGCGTGCCCCATAACAGGGCGTTATGATCTCTTTTGATAGCTTTTGGTAGTAATTTTTGGCACATTGACAGCACAAAGATGACATCCTACGATCGGTTGTGTTACCATTTCTTTTGCGACGCTCAAGATTTTTCAACACCATAATGCACATGTTGCTATGAATTGTCTTTAAGCTTGTACTCCACTTCCTTGGCCATCTAGGTCACCTGATCTCTCTCCCATTTGGGACGTTATGGGAAGGTGATTTCAACCCTATTGTAATATTGATGATTTAACGCAACAGTTGGAGGCAATTGGGCACGTAATTCCGCCTTTCGGGAACTTGATCAGTCTCTGCCACGCCGGGGCCAGAGGTTGGCCAGTACTTTATTGACTTCCTCTCTTTGTAATGGTCAAACGATGTTCCAGAAATGATGTGAGCATGACTAACTGTGTTGTTTTCTTGTTGAATGAATTCTTTAGATGTAACAGTTTATTACTAGAACAAACATTTAAATTATTATATTTGAGATGAACACAGCATACGAGTAAAAACACACGCAGCAAACTGATCGGGTGTGGTCTAGCAGGAAGCAAGAAAACCACTTCCACCCAAATTCTTTCGCTCCAACCCAACCATTTGAATTTTGTCCTTGAATTACTAAGTAAATTGGATTCAATGGAAATGAGACATTCCTTGAAAATAAGTCTTTTGCTGCGAAAATTAATATAAGAATATCCACGATAACAATTGGGTTCTTTGAAACAAATTAGAATTAATTCGATTAATAATAAATAAAATTAATTTTTCTTAGACTACACTGGCCAAGATTTTGCGCTGGATCGCTCCTCAGTTTCCCGTTGCAGCTCTAGACTTGTCGCTGGTGTGCAGCTGTCCCCAAAAAGTGAAAATCATGGAACAAGACCCTCTACGATTTCATGGTTTTTGTAAGGCTGCATTTGGAGCCTCACTCGTGGAGGCCTGCAAGGTAAACTTCTACTGACGTGAAATCAAATTTCCTTCGAATCAATTGCTTTCGAGGGCTTGCTTTTATTCAATCATTATTTATTTTATTTGTTTATGTAAATTCTAGCTAATTTAAAGTAGCAAAAGTAAACATCAACAAAACCAATGCCTACACTCATGTCCAAATTAAGGTCACAAACATAAAATCTGTGAAAACTTATAAACTATTTATTATGTTGCCCCGAAATTTAGCTCAGAGACTTATTACAATGTCAGAAAGAATATAGCAACATAACAATATGGAAAAGATTTTAACTGTAAATTAAGATACAAGTCATATCCCAAAGTGTGAAATCATGAATCAGAGCCCCGGGAAAGTTTATCGCATACAGAGTGGCACTACTGTGAACTGCTGCACAAGGTTCAGAACGAGCTGCTATATATATATATATATATATATATATATATATATATATATATATATATATATATATATATATATATATATATATATATATATATATATATATACTGTTGAGGAGGAACTCAATAAGTATTTGCGGTAGCTTAGCCCATTTTTTCCAAAGCGGCACTTTTAATTCCTGGGGTCCATAAAGGGGAACTAAGATGAGAAATGGCTTTTCCTAGACCATCCTGAACATACTCAACAGAATTCGGATCAAAAGACCTCGTGGTTCAATCCATACGGCGAATATCCGCTCCTTCATGAAATTCATCAACAATGCGAGTTCTGTGTGGCCGCCCACTTACGTCCGTAAAAATGTATTACGGGCCCATAGCAGCCTTAACAACCTCACACAGGCTTCCAGGATCTCATTCCTATACACTGTGAGTTGACAGTACCCGTATCAAAAACGTACGGTGGTGTGTGACTGCCCAACTTTATGCGACCACACATCCCTTTGCCATCAAATATGTCGATTTTTGTTAGGTAGGAATGATGACAGCACGTTCTAATTTCTCTCCAGGTGAAGACTCGACGAGAATCAATTTGTCTGGTACATTTCAACTCATCACTGCAAAGAACACACCTCTATTCTTGTGGTGTCCACGTCTGATGTTTTTAGCTCAACAATATTCGGTCTTTCCTGCTGAATGCAGTGAAAGGAACGTACCAGAATAGACGCAGGGTGTAAAGGCCAGTCTTTGACAGAGGGCTGTAGACTGCTTGCTTGGAGATTCTTCTTCCAGACATAACAGCAAGGTCACGAGCAAGCTGAAGAGCCATCGTTCGCCTATGTTGTTGTGCGCGCAATGCCAAGTAGCAATCCTGTGCAAATGTCAATGCTCTGGGGCGACCTTGACTGATCTCCCTGGTGACTTGTTTGGAATTTACTCAATAACCGGGAGACTGCTTTCGAGCCAGTTGTAACCATCCAGCCATCTCCATTTGAGACACCAGCTTCAAGCCTGTCAACGTCTCTTCATCTCAAGGAATCATCTAAGCGATTATGGAAAGTCATTCTCGCTACATACAAACTAACTTGTTTGTTTTAATGCCATAATCACAAAACTAGAGGCAAAAATCTCATATGCTTGAACACTCTCATTCCATTAGTTCTGTTAAAACTAACGCTATACAACATCTTTTTCTAAACTGAAGGTTAATTTTGTATTACCCGTTCTTCAAAATATATAACATAAAAATTCTATTAGTATTACTGGATGCATTTTAAAATTATGACGAAAAATGTGTTTGGGACCTAAATTTTGGGCTTTAGTAGAGTTTCATCTGTAGGTGATTGAAATGTTGAGCTGGATGAATTGAATGTTCAGAAATGTCACGTAATGGCTGTGCGAAAAGAAATGAATGCTTGAAATGATTTTTCTTAATTGTATTTAGTATAGTTTTTCAAAAAAAAAAAAAGATTTATAACTTTTGACAAATATTCAAGTAACAAAACTCCCTTAAGTTCAATATTAATCTCTAATCGCTCAGATCGAAAGCTCCTAGTTTAATGAAATATTTTTGTTTTTGTGAAAGTTGAGATACGTTACTTTTACATTTGTGTTTTTTAGTGTATGTACATTTTACGGCATTAACGAATGAATCTCAATTTCTTTTTTGAAAACTTATTAATTGAGGTACGACCGAGCGTTTCAATAGCTTAATGTTTGGGGTT
Organism: Trichonephila clavipes; assembly: GCA_019973935.1. Classification (NCBI taxonomy): domain Eukaryota; kingdom Metazoa; phylum Arthropoda; class Arachnida; order Araneae; family Nephilidae; genus Trichonephila; species Trichonephila clavipes. The sequence goes on along the minus strand of BMAU01021280.1, from coordinate 314,449 downwards.
AGTATTAATTAATATGCTTTTAGTTCATTGTGCAAGAATGCATTGAAGCATAAATCACCTATAATTTTCTACCGAAACGCCCAGTAATGAAAATATACAAATGAATATACAATGTAATGAATATACAAAGAGTGAAAAACTAATAATCAGTGTACAAAAAGTCTATTAATTTATTTGCTCTATGAAATCTTTCCGAGGTGACTTTGAGGCTTTGTCTAATAATGCTTGAAGTTTCTTAAAAATATTTCCATATCCCATTAGTTATGTTTTTAAGTAAGGCCAAAAAGTAGATGATTTGGATGATTTTTCATTCTCACCAAAGTGATCTTTAAAGCATTTGTCAACTTCCATTCGATGTTTTAGATATCTGTAGACAGTGAAATACACTAGTGTAAAAAATTAAGACAATTTGCAGACTTGATCGATTATCTCTAGAACTACTGGACCGATTTTGATGAAATTTCATGTGTACATACATTGAGATACAATACAAAACAAATAACCATTCAACAATTGCAATACAGACGCATGCTCATGCGTAACACTCGTTGGAGTTGGAAGGTATGAAACAGAGGCTGTAGAATAAACAAAAGAAATGGGTTCCTAGGGGGTATGCCCCCTCCCCTCTTACAGCTTGATATCCTACTTAAAATTAGGCAGTTTATCAGTTGTTGTGGCAATTGGTCCCACTCGTTGAGCAACTGTGCTTTCATTTCCTGGATGGTTGTCGGAGGGGCGTTGCAATTGCCCTCCCCAGAGACATTCTTTATAGGGTTGAGGTCTCTAGAAATTCATCGACCCTCTATGTGGCCAATGAATTCGCCTGACGCTCCCCAAGACCTCAAACAACAACCTCTTTCAAAATAACTGTCGTGAACTTCTCCATAGGGACGGCGAAAATCGGTGTTTAGGTTGAAACAACAGAACCATTGATTCATATTCAATCTCTATGCTATCTGCACTATGCTAAACGGACTCTCCTGTTCGTAGACGTGAGTGGGACGCAAACAGCAGGTCTTCTGGCAAACAACACTCTATCATAAAGTCTTTTTGAAACCCTTAATACGCGGGTTCTTGAGACTGCATACAAGTAACGAGAGCTGTTACGCCTCGCTATAATCGACAAATGGGGATCTTCTCTGGCCATCGTGGCTCTTGGATGACATTGCCTAGGCTTTCTCTCGATGGATCCAGTATCCTGGAACTGTTTTCATAAGTTACACTCAATGCCGGGCGTTAAATTCAACTCCCTAGAAATCTCAACTTGACATTGGCCTGCTTCTAGCCTCCCCTCAATTCGTCACCTCATTTCATCATTTAAACGTTGTTGGTAACTCATTTTTACTGTTACAGTTTGAATTGAACCGATTGCATCAAAATAATACCAAGAAATTCGCCGAGGTGTACTGGTGAACGAAATACGTCTTAACTTACACACGCTTATAAAGCCTGTTTTTCTGCTGGCTCTGCCTACACACACGTGTACGCTTACATATTTGCCGTACAAAATTTGCATTTTTATCTAGAAGCAGTGGTTTTTCATTCAGTTAGTTCTTTTCATGCAATTAAATAAACTATGCAAATTCTCTTGATTTGTTTCACCCCAATTTGTAGCAAGATGTGATTGAAAATGATGTATTTCTTTAGGAAATCCAGAAGAGAATCCCAAGTATCACATTTCCGTTTGTTATCTTTCAAGGGGAAGACGATAAACTTTGCGCTCCCGAAGGTGCTGTTCTGATGTACGAAAAGGCAGTTTCGGAAGACAAAGCAATTAAAGTAACATTTTCTCAATAATTGATAGCTTTTAGTTACTCCAAAGTTGTAAATATGTATCTTTCCGCAACTCAAAACTGGTATTCTTGTTTGATAATCTAATCACTGCAACGGGGACGTCAAAGTTTATTTTAATTTTGCGTGCTTATTACATTCGACTCGTGCTTCAGGAGGTGAGAAAACACAACTAAAACGGAAATTCATCGTAGATATGCTGCTGCTAAATCATATTTGCAGTTATTTTCCCTTTGCTTCTTGCGGGATCATCGAGCTCATTTCACAAAAGAGTTTTTCGATGGTATCATTTTATTTTTTCACCCCCTCACAAAAGAATTTTGCCGTTAAAAGGGCACACTAACAAAGACCATTTTTTTCATCCAAACAGTGTTACTATCGCAATTGTTTTCTATGCCTGATAGTAATCGGTTGATTTCTTAGATTCTGAATGAATTTTGAAGTAAAAACATGTGTTTTATGAGCCGGCTCAATTGATAGCTATATAAAATACTGTTGGAGTGAAGGATTAGAACAATTCGACACAATATTCTTATTTTAGGAAATAATGTTTCTTTTCTTAATATAGTAATGATTTATTAAAATCTGCTTTTGAACGAGCGTACTATTAAAGTGATATAGCTCCGATAAATTTGAGGAGCGCGCGTGTGTACAAATACTATAAGATCGTAACTACGCGATTGGATCACTCGAATAGTTTGAGCTAACTAGAGCCGAGAATTACCAAATATTCTATTGGTCTATCAATTTGAATCGTTTAACTTGCTATTAGTTTGCTAAGAAAAAGGGTTTTGAATTTTTAATATTAGTTACAAATTTTAGCATTAATTCCTAATGATCTTTCAAGTTTTTAAAATTGTGTCAGCAAGATTCCTGAATTCCTATGGAACAATTGTAGTTTTCTAAATATTTTATCGATCAACAGAGATAACCAATAGGGATAGGCTCAAAGTGTTCATTCAATGATGGGACTAAAGAAATGTTATTGTTAATTGTCTTGCGGATTTTATTTCAACTTAAATGCACCTACATTAAGATGGATGAAACAATTTCTCCCAATTTTTAAGAGTTGATTATGAAATGTGTAACAGAGTATTGTAAGAGAAAATTAGCCATTTTTGATAGAATTATCGATGGCTAAAGTTGAGTTTCTTGGAATCTTTGGTTGATTTCTTCCGAATCCAGAATGTTCTAGTTGAGAAGCCGGGTCACCAGTTGATATGATCATTTTTGGAGATGTTTTAATTTGGATTCGCTATTTACATTCTAAAAGAGTCAATTTTTTTAAAAAAATGTTTTTCATTTTCTTTCAGTACTTTATTGTGTCTTTTTATTAACTTGTTGTAGTTACTTAAATGTTTAAAGTGGTTTCGAATCGTTGGCTGATCTAGATTTTTGGTTTATTTTTTGTGGTTGAAAATTACTCCAGAGTTACAATCAAAACAATATTCCTTTTTGTGTCGTATTTATTGAAATGATTTTTTAAAATTCTCGTCCTCATTACTAAAATTTCTCAGCTATTGCGCTTGATGACAAAAATCTAATGCTGATAAGATTTCACACCCTTAATCACTCTTTGAATGAAAATTTTGGTAAATTTTTTCTTTTTTTTGTCATATTTTATAAGATTGGCATAACTTGTTAAAAACATTGGACTGTATTATACTTTTTCTGATGTAGAAGTTTATTGTTAATTGAACTTGAGTTGTATTCAAACTATGACATTAAGGTTTAGTAACATGTTCTGTATGAGTTTCATTTTCTGTCGCAATTAAATTATAGTATTTAATCGTTGGAAGTAGTGTGTGAATGGATTTTACTATAGACAGTTTGGTACACGTAAATTTAAACTATGCAAATACCACTGTATATTTAAATTTAATAATACGGCTACCAATATATGTATGGAAGGGTTTCAAAAAAAGGTGACAAATTGGTTGGAAGAACACAAAAGAAAATTTTCTTCTCTTCTTCTGATTCTTTAAGTTGAAAAGGAAGTTAATTAAATGGAAATCAATCAAAGTTTGAAGAACACAGTAGAGACATTTGAATGAGTAACTGTCTTTTGAATTGAAATCAAAAAGTATTTCAATTCGTTTTGGAAAAGAACGTTCTGAATTTTTTGTATTTCTTTAATTTGTATAGATTTTCAGTTTTTATTGCGTAATTGTTTTATTGTGAAATTCTAGATTTTTTTTGAATGGGTTGAATTTTTTAGAGCTTTTTTCTCTCCCATTTCTTATGCATGTTTTTAATGTTATATATATATATATATATATATATATATATATGTAATAAAGTTGTGTCAAAAAATACTGCAACACCAACATGAATGAAGTTTAAGGTTGTCTTCCCATAATGTGATTGAATAGTACCCAAAATTGGAACATTACTTTATAATTTCTCTACCTTAGAGAAAACATTCTACTGCTTATTTTTATCTGAGTTGGGTCATTCTTTCTGATATAAAAGGAGTTCCATATTTCTCTTCTCCATATGAAAGTGAAAAAAAACTTTTTTATTGAATAACAACTCAGTGTAATGAAGAGAATTACTACGCTGCGAATTTTGACGAGATATTTTTTTCTTGCCGAAGACAGCCTTAATCGCATTCAGTGTCTCCAACTAATTCTTCTTACCAGAAGGATTCTTTTACAGATCTATCCCAATGCTTTCCACAATCTCTTGAACGAACCGAATGGCGTCGCCGAAACGGTCACAAAAGAAATTCTCCACTGGCTGTGTGCAAGATCTTAAAAGCATTTTACATTTTTATTTTTTTAAACAGTGAAACTTGATTTAAAAAGTATTTTTTAAAATTATTTTTGATATTTTTATCTTTAATAATTCAAGATTTTTTAAAATTCCTTTCAGAATAACAAAAGACAAAATAGTCAAGTGAAGATTTCAATAATCAATTTCACAATATATTTAGTTAATTCTCTTCTAACTGTTAAAAAGTTGGAATTGAATTCCTTAAATTATTATTTACTGATTCAAAAAAGTAATGAAGTTATATCTATTTATATTAAGTTTTAGAAACTGTTAATAATTTCTATCCATTTATACAACGTAACTTTCAATATGATTTCAATTGTGTTCTGAATTCTATAGGGTGACTCGTTACCAGACCGACCAACTTGTAGCATGTATAGAATCGCATAGGAATCACGCAAATGGCGTAGTTGAGAACTATGTTGCAAAGAAGAGGAACACATTAAGAAGACATAAAACATTGGGGCTGGAATATACAAGCCCGGCACTGGTGTTACATGGAATGCCTTGCCTTCTGAAAGATTCCTGACGTGTCAGGTATCCTCTCGACACTTGCAGATATTCGAGCGATGAAGGAACGGGCATCTCGTACATCAAACACTTTATGTGGCCCAAGAAGAGCAAGTTGATGCGCTTTTGAACACCTGTTGTGGTACAACCTTTCAAAAAAAATTATTTCTGTCCCATTAATCCGGCATCACTCGTGCAAAAAAAAGAACGACTGAAAGTGCTCGCGCAGGGTATATCATACCCAAGGGTGTTTACATTCTGTTTTTACCTTAAAATTTGTATTCAAAAGTTAAAAACGAAGAAGAGTAGGAAATAGAATAGGTTTATTGCATTTTTCACACGTAAATTAAGTTTTTCTGTTCTTTTTAAAAGGGCATCAGTACATTATTTATACACCCCTTTAATCTCGTCGTGAGCGAGTGCGATGTTTTCATTGGGTCTTAATTTTTTTTATTCTGTATCTTTTTAAAACTAAACTTATGGGAGTAAACTTCTCTATTCTTTAAATTCATAAATTTTTCAATTTCTTTTTCATTTTCTCTTATTGTTCCAGCAGTTTTTTCTCTTTAAAGTTGATCTGAAAGTGGATAAGATGAGTACCAGTTGTCTCCTTTAAAATTACGTTCTTCCCAAATACTTTTGTCTCTCTACATATAAAACATTTTTTTTTTTTTTTTTTTTCAAGTTAGGCAGTGGGTATGACACACCATGCGCGAGAAATGGCTGCTTAATGTGTCCCTGTTCTTTTGCTCTGCTTCTTTGCACCATAACTCGCAGCTACGGCATTTGCATTCCATTCCGAGGCGTCTCCCTATACTCTCTGCAACGTATGGTAGCGAACCACCCGAATCTATCTCTAAATATAATAATATACTCTATGTATTATATATTTTACCAGTTTTTGTAAATTGTTTTCTCACATTTTTTCCTCTCATTTGCCACATAAATACTACTGGAAGCTAAGCATGTCTTTTTATCTGTTTTTTTTTGTTACCAATATGGCTACGAGCGTAAAACCCCGACTTTTTAAACCAGTTTTATCCCTACTTTGTAGAGTACCCTTCTATCTCAATTTTGTATGATTACAAATATACTACCGAAAAGTTCTTAGTACTAACTACAGCTCACTGCCTTCAATTGTTACGTACATTTCATGGGATGGATTTAATACGTTAGACTCGAAAATGTTTTAATGTGATGTGTAACGAATGGATAGAAGGCAAACGACATATGAATTGATTGATTGAATATTAACGTCGCACTGTTCAGCTACACGAGGGCTTTTGGCGACGTCATTTTGAACCATGGTCAAGTGACGTGGACGACACCTGAGCTGGCACCCCCTCTCCTAACTACCGCACCACATCAACGGGAGGACGTTTCAGCTCTCGACAGATTTAACGTGCATCGCTGCCCTACACGGCGGGTCTTTAGTGGTACTGGGCTCGAACTCGTGACAAGGCAAGCCAAGGTCCGATATCTATACCTCTCGGCTACCGCGGCCACAAACGACATGAAAACTCTAATCAAAGAAATGCAGAGTTAAAATATGAATTGCTTTGGGAGACTTCCTAGTAAAAAACTGTTGACTTAATTTCGCCCCAATGTTCTCCTTATCAATCCGCATTCAAAGTGTTTTCTATCAAAGCACACAGAAGGTGAAAAAAAATGACACTATTAAAATTTTACTCTAAGCATTAATAACTTGTGTTGGCTTTGACACGTGCCATGACTCTTATTTTTCCATTCTGCTGTTCTGTTACCTTTTTTAAGGCTGTCTTCGGTAAAAGTGCGAGAGGTTGAACTAAATGCGAAGCACATTTTCAGACAGAAAAAATGCCTCAATTTCTATGGAAATTTGCAATATTATAACTCATACCTCTGTTAATAATAGAGTGTTTTTAAGAATGCCAAAATATTTCATGAATACATTCTTTTTTGTTATAATATGTAAAGGCATAGATCATTTAACATTACGGTATAGGAGAAAAAGCGCGAAACACATTATATACCAGAAAAAAATGAATAAACTCGATTAAAAACGGGAAGTATAATAAAAAATTCTGCTTCCTAAAAGGATAATGAAGCCAGAATACCATATTAATGTTCCATTTCTTTTATATCTGAAAAAAATGTTTCAAATTCGGGACCTATTTTTTAATATTAACCGAAGACAGCCTCAAAATGATAAAAAAATGGAAAATGATTATTTGCTAAAAGTCTGGGTTCTTAGAAATCAGCATTGGTTCCATATTCATGTGTGTGAGGATTAACACACTTGTAATCATGTCATATCCCATATCAAGAAAGCTATTTAGAAAATTTATTTTTCATGGGATTGAATTTATTCATCATTAAGTCCAGCGTGATTTTTATATATTATTTATCCAGTTTTTTACATCCTAGTCTTTAAAAAAAATATGATTTTTTTCAAAAATATCTCAACGCTTTTTACATTAAAGATTCTTAGGAGTGAAATGTCAAATCCTTTTGTTAAATTTTCATAAAACAATTCTTCAGCTGAGCGATGATGAAACCTTTTTTTCTTCAATTCTGTTTATGGCATTTAATTTAAAATTATCTAGATATTTTTCTCTGTCAAAGGATGGAAATGTTCTGTCTTCCAATGGATCGTTTTTACCTAGCTTATATCATTGTTGCGTCACGTCATTTCAAGCGCACTGATCAGTGTTGGGGAAAATTGATTGGAAGCAAATGAATTTGAAAGAAATTACAAATTTGCTTAATAGTAAAGTAAAATGAAAGTTTAGTAAAATGCTAGCAGAAACTTGCCACTGTACAGTTCTAATGTTAATATACTCAGCCCTGAACAAAAGAAAAAAATAATTGGATATTTTTAGGAACTCTTAATGCAATGATCGTAAAGAATTATTTTCTTTTTCCCTTTTGCACAGATAATTACTTCCTTCTGTATTTTACTGTATTTGAAAAAGTAGCGTTTGTAGCTCAGTATTTTTCATAATGTTTCTATTGAATCAAATGATCAATATTACTATCAATATGTTTAATTAATTTCAACTCATTCGGAATAGTGGAGCTTTAATGGTGCGGTTTTTAGGAAATATATTAAAATTTTTTAAGAATAAAAAATGAACTTCTTGATCAGTGATTCCCAAAGTGGTCTACATGGACCCCTAGGGGTCTATGATGGCCTGCAAGGGGTCCACGTCAGTAAAAAAATAGTTTGGGGGTCCATGAAGTGTAAATGAGGGTCTACGATAGCCTAAGCCAGATCGTGATTTTAATTTTAAAAGAAAATTTAATCAAGAATGTGTAAACCAGATTTACCTATTTAACAGCTTTATTTACTAAATTTACTGGAATTAATTTGCAGTTACAAGATGACAGCATAAATTTTATTAAAAAAGGACCATCATTTCAGTGTTTCTTGTGTGCGTGCCAGAAACAAGCTAAAGGAATATAAAACTAGACGTCACAAATTTTAAGTTTCTCAATTTGTCACAGACAATCTGCGAGAAAAATGGCGTTTTAACCTATGTTCAACATTTCAATGCCTTTTATTCAAGTTTTGAAACTAGGATCGAGAATGCTTTGGCTATGGTAATATCACAGTAGATAATGAATTCATGCTGTTACATTTAAAAAATGTCTGATTATACAAAAGCAACTGATTTTCATAGTCCTAATGAAGATCGTAAAGTAAAGTTTCGAAACGAATGTCAGCAATTTTGGCTTTAGAAAGATACACCCTGTTAGTTATCCCGAATTATGGAACATCTCAAGAAAGTTTTTATTTGCTTTTCCCAGAGAGGAGGAGTTTCATTGTGCTTGCCAATCTCCAAAATAAAAACAGAAAGAAAAAGAAAAAGAAAGATTGAATATTACTAACCAAGGAGGATTTAGGGTTAAACCTTAAAAGATTAAAGCCAAATGTGTTGAAAATTCGTTATTGAAGCCAAAAACAGATTCCTCCCAACCAATGAAAACATTTGTTTGTTGCTAAGTTATTTTATGTAACAATTATTTCATATATTAATAAAATTATAATTTAATTAATTCACGTGTGTTTCTTAAGTTTTAAACACTTTACTAAACTACAGCTAGAAACATAAAACTTTTAAAGTAAGTAGTGCTATACCAGCTGTAAAAAAAACATTTAAGTTGATAAAATTGCAAAAATTTAATATTAGGAAAGTAGGGGTCTACACAATAACTGAAAAACATGGCAAAGGGTCTATGAAACAAAAAAGTTTCGTAACCTCTGTTCTAGATTAATCCTAAACAATGTTCTAATTTATTGAAAGAATCCATAATTTGATATTAATTCATTCGGATATGGTTGACTTTGACACAGATTTGATAAGCTATGAAAACATCAGCAGATACATGAGAATTATTTTAGTAGGAAGTATTTTAAAAACTGTATAAAATATGTTTCGTCTAAGGAACCAAAATTTTTAAGAAATCGATTGTTTTTAACTCAGAAAAATATAATCTTCTGAAACAAAAAGATGAAACGAGTGTTTTTTCTTAATTTTTTTTATTTACTTTTAAAGAAATTTCCTTTTGTAAAGCTTTAAAAAGTATTTTTGAATTAATACAGTTAGTTGTGGTTATTTTCTGGAGAGAGAACAGCCACAATCTTGTAATAACTTTATTTTTCTTCAACTACAACATTCAAATTCAGTATTAAATATTTTATCCATATGTCATAGATAAAAGTATTAAAAAGAAAATATAAACTAAACACCTAATTAAACACCTCACAAAATTCCTTAATTAAACTGATACTCGACTAATGTTGGAATGGATTGGTATTGAATCTTATATTTATTTATAAATATATCTACTGAATAGAAATATTTGTCTCTTTTGGCTATATAATGCTTTCGTGAATAATCGAATTCAGAATTTTGTTTTCGGAAAAATGACTTAATTTTAATTGTTTGTTAAGCTAACAAACATTATATTGCTAATAATAATGAAAACTACGAATTTATGCGTTAATTTTTTACATATATATATATTGCTGACATTTGAAATTTCACTCAATGAAATAAAAATTTAATCTTTAATTTTTTTCCCCATCTCAAGTTAAATTATTGCATTATTTTGTTTTATATATTTCTTATTTATAACTTTATTTGTTATCAATGGTAACCATTTTATTTGAGAATTTCATTCAAGAATTAAAAAAAAGCTTGAGATTCTAGGGAGAAAGAGACAAGTAATTCACTATTTTTATGTGACAAGCTTTGAATTTCTAGATTTGAGAGAATTTTTCTTTATTTACTGATGTAATAAAAATATTTTTTTTCAAGTTAATCTTTTAAAATTCATCATTTCAATAAACTTTAATTAGTAAGTTGAGAAAATAAGTCACACTAAATTAATAAATTAAGTAAAGTTCAGCACATTTATAGTAAAAATAGAACGAAGTCGCTAAATTCCGAAAAAAGTTGGTTTTGCGGAATATTCGTTAGAGATTCCCCTTCCAATATTTTTCTGTTCTTGGTTCAAGGAAAAAGTTCTTAAAGTAGAGGAATTCGCAAAAAGATGTTCGTAAAATGGAGGTCTGACTGTATTTGAATTTTATTATATGTATAATATATACATAGAGAGTATTAAAATATCTTAAGTGTTTCATCCAGTTGTAGCAATAGATAGATGGATTTGAATTCTAAAGATTCGGAAAAGAAACATCCACATTGAAAAGTCTTCCACATAATTTTGTGTGGTGTATATTAATGCTAGAGTGAGATATTTTTAAATACATTTGCTGGTATCGTGCATATATTTATATACTATGTCTTCTTTTTATTTTTTTATGGTATTGGAAAATGATTGTATGCTACTTTTCTTCATGTCCTGACATATGTAAATATAGATCTTTTGTTTCAATAAAGGGTTTATTTTATTTAAGTATTTACTGTACATTTTGATTCCACGTGTTTCTTTCCATTTAACATCCAATTGAAAAAATGTTGAAGATATTTTTGAAGTGAGAGTAAAAGAAATTGGTTAAAAATAGATTGAATGCCACCCAACAGATAACTACTAATCAATTATATTTTCTAATGCCTGCTCTCACTATTAATCAACTTATTTTTAAAAATGATAGAATTCGTATTGAAAAGTAAAACTCCTACAAAAATAAAGCAATTTTTCTCAATTCATTCTAGTCCTAATGAGGAATTGAAGAAGGAATTATAAAATCGAATCCAATTTTATTCCAATCCAAGACTCGTTTATCTCGAAAACTATTTCTTGACATATTTCTACATAAGATTCGATGCAAATCATTTGCCGGAAATCTAATCTTACTTGTGTTTGCGGAGTAAGAAAAAGAAATTCCATTGTTTTCCAATCAACACAATTATTGATTTTTCAAAATTTGTCCGTAAAAATGTCATTTTTATTCTGAGATACTTGTTAACAAGTAATAAAAAGAGAAATTAATTATTTTATACAATTTTATTCTCTTTCATAGATGATAGTATATATATTTATATATATATATATATATATTTACTCAGACAAATCTCATGAAATTCTGATCAAATAATGAGCCTATTTCTTTATTCAAAAGATAATTTGGGGTGTTTCGTACCTACTTTACTAGTAGATCGAATTCAGTGACTAGAATATAGTACAAAACTCGATTTTTGTTTCGATTTAAAAAGTAACTGAATTGTATCGAAACAATGTTATTATCTGGTGAAACTTGAATCCAATGTGTGGAAAATAAGAAAAACGTGAACGTAACATCACGAATGAATTCTTTTGTGAAATATTAAAACTTGATTGTTTAGGGAAAATAACACTAATTAATTATAAATAGTTTCAAGCATGAACAAATTTGTGACGCTAAAACCTCTTACTCGTCATAGGAGGAATAATTTTAAATGATGTATTCTTACGGCAATAGTATGATAGGTTGTAGCGTAATCTCTTATTGTGTGATTGCATGGCTCCTTTTTCATGCCTTGGGGTGCACAAAATCATGAGATGGGTTCTTCAAAGGAGACCCGGGGCTGGAAAGGAGGATAGCTGGAAACAGCTGGGGCATCGGCTCATAGACGGAAGTTTGATATGACCCCTTCTCCGACGAATAGATTCACTAGAGGGCTTCCCAACTATCTCTAGAAGCAACACACCTGTTTGGAGCGCTGTCCATTCTTGAGTTCTCTCTCCCATGTGGAATGGAATGGCTTTTGTAAGGAAGAAATGCCAGGGAGTGTGTGTCCAAGTGACGATGTGTACAAGTGAAGATGTGTCCAAGTGAAGATGGTTTATGAGGTGCGGTGAGGTAGAGTATCTTAGTCCATTAATAAATATTAAAGAAAGTCCCTGAAGAACCAATGACGGTTGGGACCAAGACAGAGGGTGTTGCCGTATTCCTCGCCAATCACAAGTTATTGGGGTTGAAAGAGATGCTTCGGAAAGGGACTTTAGCGAGACAAGAGAAAGAGGCCGGTGATTGGACTTGTACGATAAGACCGGCGAAAGGGGAGCAGAGATCGGGGAAATCGGAGAACTCATCTCCAGCGAAGGATAGATACCATAAGAAGGGTGTCAAGTTTCTAATCGAATTTGTAAATAAAATAATATAAGCGGTGGGATTCCTCTGCCTAACTAGGAACTAAAGGACCCTACAAGGTCTTTAAAACACTATTCGATCATGTCTCCTTTGGATTTATTAAAATATTTGGGTCAATTAAACATGCAATCAATATTTATTTTTGAAAGTTTTTACTATAAACGTATTCAGTGTATACATAAAAATATCATCACATAAAAATCCAAACAATAAAGAAATGAATCCAAATGGTAGATGAACGAAGTCAATTGATATCAAAACGTTTTCATAAATAAGATTAAACTTTACAAAATGATGTGGATCTGTGTATTGTCAAATATCAGCCTAAACATCTGGCTTCAGGATCATCCGAGCAAAATTCTGGAAAAAAAATGTTTGATTCGTTGTGTGTATAAAGACACAAATCATAATAAATAGAAACAAAAAATGTACAAATATTAAAAATCATTCTTTGGAGATGACTTTTTACACTTCTAAAAATATTTCATTAAAGTGACTAAAGGAGTTTAGGTTTTTTGGGGTGTGTGTATTATTTTGTATCTTTTACAAACCGGTAACGTACATATGATAGTATTCTTTTATCTAAAACTCTCTTTTTCCCAATATTTCTATATTTTTTCAGTACTGAATAGATTTTGAACAAATGCATTTCGTTTATTCATTTTCAAGTGTTTTTCTTCAAAAAACCATCTTTCCCAAATGCTAAAAAGCCTGGACTAAATGCGGTACACATTTTCAGACAGAAAAGTGTCGATTTTCATCAAGATTTGTAAAGTTGTAATTCAATAATCATTTTTAAATTTTCAAAATATTAGACGAAATTAGGCATTTTTTCACTTATTAGTCACCGCTCTTATCCTTAGTCCCATTACTGTATAGGAAGTGAAATAATAAACACATACAAAAGAAAGAAAGAAAAAAATAGATCTACTGAGATAAAAATGCGGAGTGTAAAAAATGAAACGTACTACTCTCTTAAGATAACGAAGTCCGAATTTTGGAGCCCCTTTTCTAACTGAATAAATGTTCCGAGAGATTCTTTGTGAGAAGAGCCTTAAAGAAAAGACTTGGAAAGGGAATAATATATAAACGCCTATCACGCGCGCGCGTCAAGTTCAAAAAGCGTGACAATCCCATTGAAAGCCAAAGAAAACAATGAAATCTATAGAATATCTTCACCATAGGATAGGCGGTTGTTCTTTCCACTAAATAATTTCCTGACAGAAAAGCAGCTCGCCCAAACGAAAGTAGGCGGCCGACGTAAAAAGGATTAAGTGGTTGCATTTTCAAACAGCTTGAAAAAATTCCACTAGTACTGCAATCAAATAGGCAGGGAAAAATCAATCCTAATACACATTCAGTTCTCAAATTCTTCGGAAGAAATGGACTTCCATAGAAATAGCAATTTCACACAAAAATTTCAGCCACTAAGAAATTTATTAAATTATTCGAATGGAATTAATACAGACAACAAAGAATGTAAAGGAATTTCTCGAAAGAAAGGAACAATTTCCAAGGATTCTATCTGCATTTCGGATAGAGAAACCGATTTTATACTTGAAAGAAAAACCCAAACAAAATGAATTGAATCATAAATCTGTTCGGTTTGATTCGATGTTAGGTCCAGATCCTTCTACTTACCCTTCCTATGCTAAATTATATTTCAAGCCTTGCTCAAATGATGAGTAGACTGTATATCCAATCGATTTTCGTCACGCATGACTTGTATTCCTTTGTTTTTTGAAACAGTTGATGACTGGATTCGAATAAGAACTCTCACCTTTAATTTCACCCTTTTGTAGTGTGTTTTTGAATGCAAAACCCCTCTCTCTCTCTCGTCTGTACTCTTTTGCAGTAATTTTTTTAAAATAAAAAAAATCCAGACTATGAAAGATATTAATGAAAAAAGGAAAATCGAGAATATCCATCTACGAAATATTTACGCCATTCTAAAAGTATTTCGCAACAAAATTTAGACATTTAATTAAAATGTTATTATATATATATTCTAAGTTGTTTTTTCCCTATGAAATAATTTTGATCATGAATATGTCATGCATACGAATAAAAAAAAATGACATTTAATAACTCTTTAAATAGCAGGATTATGTAAAAGAATTCCATGTTATTCATCGAACTAGTAAAAAAAAAAAAAAAAGTTGATTTGATGTGAAATGTATAGAGAGCTTTGATATTAATAAAAGATTTTGGAATTTCTCCCTGCCGGCATTTTGAGCCGAGTGAAAGTATTGATAAAGGACTCTTACTATTGCCCTGTTCACAAGGGCAGGAATCCATGTACATGTCCAGTTTGATTTGTCCCACAGAGCACCGTTCGTCCTTCCTTGTCTTCCTTCGGCAACGAGTCTTGCCGTTCTTTTCTTTCAAACAACAACCACTCAAACAGTTGAAGCTGAAAGAGCAGGGATCTCCAATCTCCAGGCCCGTCTGAAATACGAAAGAAAACGTTCTGTAATTTCAAAAGATTTTTGTCTCCTCTTTAAGAAAAATTCCAATTATTCATTGCCTTATTTGAGGTGTTGTATTTTGGAGGAAGAATATCATAAAAGCACATGGAGATACTTTCCATCTTTCTTTCTAAAGAGTTAATGTTTCGAGATATTCCAGTCAAAATTCCATTGCCAATAGAACACACCCCCACGTCAATAGTTTGTGCAGTTTTCCTCATCGGATTCGCTGAGTACCGCGTTCAGTTGAGGAAAAAAAGAATTAGAAAAGGTTTTCGTATCAGAAAGGAGGAACTCAAAGGCTTTCAAAGGCCGCCTCAATTGCCGAAAATTAAATCTCTTAAAAGTCATTTCAAACACTTTGAAGGAATTGGAAAAAAATCAATTGTTTAATGTCTTAGTTAATAGTTTAAAAAAGAGCTTAATCTCTAATAATGATTAGTTGCGCAATTTTTCTCTTCATTCATGCGTCAAGTTAGGTCATTTACTAACGGAGGTTCATTGGAATGACCACGCAAATAAAAAATGGCTCGTTGGCCTCATCTTTTCATAAGCGGAAAATAAAACAATTTATAAATCAAAAGAAACTAGAGAAAACTGAAAATAAAACATATTTGAATAAGTCAAAATGTATTTGAACATATTGGATTGACTCAAAGGCTGACTTGGGCCAAATAAACAAGGTTTGACTTAAGGTGGACCACAAAGAATATCAATATTCATAGAAATGTAGGCTAATTTCGAATAATATATTATAAAAAAACATTTTAAAAAAATCAAGAAAAATTTAATATGTACATCTTGACACTTGATATCTCCTCTCTGCTACTCTCTTTCCAATTTCGGGTGAAATTTGGATATTTTATTACATATTATTGTGTGCCAATATATTAAGCGGGCCACGAGTTTGTACGTAATCAATGGATTCAATGTTTATTAACGTTCCACTTGAAATCACTCATTCGTCGAGTGATGCCAACACCAAGACTTTGAGAGATTTCATTCGCTCGCCCTCGCCCAAAGATAAAGAAGAAGCAAGCCATCCGAATTCTAATAAATGTTCACAATTTAAAAAAAATACAAAAATATTTCATTTGTTAATAAGAATTGTGTATTTTCATGACTAAAATTATTTTACAATTTATAAGTTAATTCGTCAATTTTTTAAGATAGGAAATACAAGTTTTCCAATTGTTTAATTCATAAACATAAGCTATGTATTAATTTTAGCTTCAGAACTCGCAGCCCAACTGCCTTTGAACTTTTTAATTAATATTTTGAAAGATATTGAATACAGTCTCATAGAAATTAGAAACTCTCTCCCTGTTCCTTTACTTGGTTTGAATCCAAATTAGACAACTTAATGATGATTGTTTTATTACTAAGCTTGTTGGTTCGTCCTACAAGAAAATGAATTCTACAAGTGTTCCTTGAATCGATTGAAATTTTTATATAACTTTGATCTGAAACTATTTAATTATCACAATAAATGCTTTTTATCAGCCTACGAGAAAACATATGGAACCATTGTATAATGCTATTTTTAGTCATTCGATTCTTATTAATTTTGATACAGACTTTATTGTTTATAAAATCTCAGTTTTAGTTTAATAAATTAAAAAACTAAAAAATACGCGCTCTTATGTTTAATTGCACTAAAAAGTAAAAAAGAAATTTTCTTAATATAAAAATAAAATGATTCACGAGAAAAAATTAATGTCAGGGTAAAAGTGAGGGGTGCTCTGTATCAATTGTTATAATTTCGTACTAGTTCTATTACGAAATGCTGAATTAGTGTAAAAAATGTAGTACAAAGCCCCCCCCCGGTTTTACCACAATGACGTTAATTTTCTCGTTGATAGTTTTATTCTTATATTAAGAATTATTTTTCTTTTTTAGTTTGATTAAACATAAAATAGTGATTTTTATGTAAATAGTTTTTTTATATAAACTATAATTTCTTTTTCTTTTTTAGTTCTATCTACAATAAAAGCATGCATTTAGAGGTTTTTAAATTATCATTTATTCATTGATGAATTAATCGTAATTTTTTAAAATCTGGAATACCCATTGGCATCCTATCAGTGCGTCGATACGGGTCTGGTTTGTAAAATATAGGATTAGGCCAACTGAAGGAAATCTGGAAGAGGTAAGTTTGAAATATTTCATGTGAAAGAAGGAGTAAAGTCAATGATATTTTTCACTAAAAAGAGCTCAATATTCTCTCTGAAACTTGTATCAGTATTAGACACAGAAGTACACTTTTTGAATCGAAGAGTTTATGAGAAATTATTTAATCCGGTAACCTCTGAATCAGTTCTCAGCTGTTTTGGTAAAATGAAGCAATGAATGATATTTCATTCCACAGATCCGACAAGAGAATTTAGAAAACAGATTTTAATTATGAGTTTAGCGGTTTCCATTTTTGCGACCCAATTTTGAGAGTCATAATTTTCATCGCATACAACAACGTGTTGAATGCAATAATAATGTGCATCGACGCTTAAAGCTACAATGCGACTTTAATATTATAAACTGCGCATATTATCAATATATGTATGACAATTTGTACATGACAATCCTATGGAAGTCCCTAGTAATTACTAAACTTGCTTTTGATTTAGTATTGATAAATCAAATATTAAATCCTTTTTGCCGCACTGATACATTTATAACTATCTTATATTAGTGTCAATGTGTATTTTATTTTTTATCAAGTCTGAATGTATTTTGTTTTGCTCTGTTCGGTCAATGAATAATTATTTGATCTCTTTTATCCCCCCAAGGGGAGTGGCTCGGTTTTTTCCAATTTTATTTCCATTTCAGATAAACAAGACAATAGTGTTGAAATGATGGTCAGAAATTGACGTTTTCACTTTTAGAGGGGCGGAACAATCTCTAAGTCGTCAAATCTGGAAATCGTTATTCCTATCATCCTGATCAAGACAATGGAGCTAAATTATGAAATTACTAGCTGCATGGCCCGGCTTTGCACGGGCTTTCTCTTTCCCTCATGACGCCAGCAATTATGTGTGTGTTTGTACGCGCGCAATGTGAGTGATTTATGAAATTATTTCATTAGATTTCCCTTTTTCGAAATTTGTTCCACATATTTTCGATTTAAGACAGGTTTTCCCCCTCCCTCTAGCCCGGCATAACACGGTTTTTTTAGTGTAAAATTACTGTTTCCTCTTCCCCTCCCCCTCACAGATAAAATATAGCTTCAAATTTCGATCTATGACTTTTAAAAAACAATATTGCACCAGTTAAAAAATTATTAATGTGAAGCAATAAAAAGAAAACGATTCTTTAGTTAGCTTAAAAATGTCTCTGAAATGTATTTTTATTCAAAATAATAGACAATGTACTTTTTTAATTAACAAATAATTAATTTAGTAATGAATTAATAGAAATACTTTTAAAACACACACACACATACATATATACATATACATACATACATATATATATATATATATATATATATATATATATATATATATATATATATATATATATATATATATATATATATATATGGGAGAGAACAAGGGGTCCAAGACATTTGTCTTTCTTCAGATTTATTTAAACTTAACAAAAATTAATTAAAAAAAGGTAGCTATGCTACAATTAGATTTCCATGATGTGACGACGGGAACGCCTGCTCGCGCACCTCAGTCTCTTTCTCCGTTTTTTTTTCAATGGTCAAAGTTTTTGTTTCACATTGGATCAGCTGCGCCTGCGCGCGAAGACAGCGTGCTTTGTTTCGTTGAGAGATTCAATTGGATGACGACTCCACAACCGATTCCACAACGGCCAACCTGACCGTACGCTGTCCGCAGCGGTACTTCTTTCTTTCTTTTTTTTTCATGGAGACCAGAGGAGAATCTGAAACATACAAAAAAGACGGAACAGACAAGGACTGTACAACAAATACACAAAGATTTAACATAGCATAATTTTGCTGAACTAGACAGTTTCTCTCCACATCTTCATGTGGTCTGCTGCTGTGGATGTAGTATTGGCCCAATATCATTCAACGATATTGGAGGTTCTGGAAGAACAGAGAGAACAGTTTCCCCATCATGTGAAGGCACCTCTTCGACATCCGGAAGGTTCAACAGGGAAACATTGTGTATCACAGGCATGGCATGATTCTGAGATGACGATAGTACGGTAGGAAAGCCAGAGTTGGTAACCACAACGGTGTTGTAGGTTTCTAAAACAGAGGACGACGTGTACGTTACCGACGGAGAGTTACGCTGCTTCTCAGTTTCTGACATGCCACTCTCGGGCCCAAACCCGTTGATTTGCGGAATGTGGTTCTGATGAACGGAATCATTTATTTTGCTATCTTGGTCTTTATCAGTTCCATTAGGCATAAGAACGCCCTTTTTAATAAGCTCTTCTTTGGTTGGACGTATCGATATTTTCCTCTCTAGAGTTATGGACGTCTGTTCAAAACGATCGCTCTTTTTCTTCTGTTTCCACTTCCAGGGCTTGAAGAGCCTCCAGAGCATCGCGAACCGACTATGTTTACCCTCCATAGGTGAAGGGGTGGGCGACCGGGATTTGGAGCCCACGGAACTCGTTTTCATGGCACCATTGACTTTCTTACACAATACTATAGGTGAACAATAATCAGAACAACTTTCTCTTATAATACCCTGTTGTAACCAATCATCAATTTGATCGTTTACCTGTAATTTCTCAGAACAAGATAAACGTCTGGCTCTCTGACATACAGGAATATCATCTTTCAATATAATACTCATTTTTAACTTAGTACTCTTAATTTTATTAGGTTTATAATTCTTAATTAGAGAACTCAAATCATTTCTAATATTAAAGTTTTTAACATGTGACAAATCATAACTAGAGTTTTCTACCACATTTGCAACAGTAAAAATAGAATAAGCACCTAAAGACGATTCACTTTCATTCAATAAAACATCGCTCTTTGCGTGGCTTATTTTCTTTATTTCAGTATATACACTGGGATGTATAATAAATTCTTCGGTCAAGGTCGGTGATATTGCCGTTCGAACACTTAAACTGGGAGAGTGCTGAGTAAGAGAAATATTTATTGGTGCAACTTCTACCATACGCTTCTCGTTAAAACATCAGCTTAATGTTATTCTTCCTTCGGAAGGTTTGTTCACTCTAATTAGTGAGGAATTTAGAACTGGGATCTGGCAACCTGAATCAATCAAAGCTATTACGGGCTGATTTTCTACAAAAATGTTTACGTATTGGAGCTGTTGTGCGAACTCAACGCTTTTTTGTTTTTCGCTCTTGACTTTCAAACTATTCGCGTTTTTTCTATTATGGATGTGGCCGTTAGATTCTTTAGGCTTAAAACGCTTCTCACAATCTCTTGCGTAATGAGATGAATCACCGCAGATGTAGCAATTTTTATTTTGTCTTTCAAGATTTTGGGGATAGCTGTCTCTACTCTTTGGTTTATAGTTTCGTGATCTATTTTTAAAGGGGTCTTCGGTATATCCACAAGCAAAAGTAGTTTCCTTTCGCGATCCGCTTCTAGATGAAATATAAATATCGCACTCTTCAGCGAAATCAATAGGCCTAAACCAATCTTCCGCTTCTCGAATGCCAATATGAGTTGCGGTTTCCTTATTTAAAGTTTCAAATAATTCATCAGAAATTAAAAGATCACATAGAGATTCAAAGGAATGTGTGAACTTTTCTTAACGAACAATAATATTGGAAGTTTGCCGTCAATCTTGCAGCAAATTGGATGTATGTCTCGCCTGATGATTTTACAGCATTTTTAAATGAGTTTAAATACTCGCGAGGGGTTACTTGGAATTCTCTGAGTACTATAGATTTTATTTTTTCATAGTCATTTAATTCCTCCTTTTTAATATACAATAAGACATTATGAGCTCTTTCGCCCAGAAGATTTATTAAAATTTCAGATTTATATATTCGTCATTTATTTTCTTGGTTAAAAATGCGCGTTCTAATGATTGGAAGAACAGATTAAAATTTTCAGATCTGGTGGGAACAGGAAGAGATAAAGTTTTAATGCTTTTGATCATATTTTCTATGTTTGCTTCGAACTGTTTCTCTTCGACTTTAGCTGCAGGATTTAAACTTAATGCTTTATTTTTAGCCGTTTGAAGTTCGACTTCTTTTTCTAACTGTGCTAACTGTAGTTTTGCTAGCACAATTTTCTGTTTTTCTAAAGTTGCCTCTCTTTCGTTTCGCGAAACCCTCTCATCTATACAGTTTTTAATTAAAGTTTTAACGAAATCTGCATCACTCTCAAATGTACTACTCTTCTCAATTTTAGTCTTTAGTTTAGCTATGGTGTCCGTACTCTCCACAGTACCGTCTAGATCCTCAACAACTCTTATGAGATCCTCATTAAGAGCGTTTTTATACATTTTAGAAAAAATATGGAAAGATCCTACCTTTTTTTTTCTAGCTCCCTTGTTGCTCGCACGTACGATGTATCCAATAATTGAAGAAAAACATTGATTCTCTTCTACGCAGATGAACACAGATCCCACAACCTCTTCGCAGGTTATATCGTTAGACGAAAAATAGTTCTTGAAATTGTTAAAATTACACCTTTTCGTTGGTGATAAATCAATAGTTCCGGCCTCTACACAGGCGGAATATTCGAGCTGGGTTCGAATGAAAAATTCAACCTCTACAAAGGTTGAGCGAAGTTTCCAAAAAATGGCGGCGCGTCTCCTCCACGGACGCTTCTTTTGTTCACGCGTTCCAAACTTTGATCAAAATCCCGGCCGAGCCCCCATAATTTGTGGGAGACAACAAGGGGTCAGATTTATTTAAACTTAACAAAAATTAATTAAAAAAAAGGTAGCTATTCTACAATTAGATTTCCATGATGTGACGACGGGAACGCCTGCTCGCGCACCTCAGTCTCTTTCTCCGTTTTTTTTTCAATGGTCAAAGTTTTTGTTTCACATTGGATCAGCTGCGCCTGCGCGCGAAGACAGCGTGCTTTGTTTCGTTGAGAGATTCAATTGGATGATGACTCCACAACCGATTCCACACACACATATATATATATAAGTTATAAAAAAACAGTATGGGGGAAGCGTAGATATATATTTACATGTACTGAAAAAAAACATTCAAAAAGAAAAACTAAATGATAGAAACATTTTGATATTTTATTTTAATTTCATAGTTTTCCTCCCACTGTCATAGTTAAAAATTTTGTGTAATGAACGCTTAAAATAGTGTAAATAATTTATATCAGGAAGTGTAATACATTAATATTACTTTTTGTTGTATTTATTTTATGTTAAAATCTTGCCACCACTTCTCCCTTCGAAATCTAGTTTTATTATGAAATAAAAATAGTGATGAAACTGATGAACGAAATAAATTAAAAGCGAAAGCGCACTGAGGTATGGCGTAGACAAAACAGAAGGGATAAAAAAGATAGATGAATGCTGTCACGGGCTTTTTGGCAAATGGCAGAATTTTTTCCTACTTTCTTGACAATTGTCGTTATATTTTGAAAACTTGTCACAATATCTTTATAAATTTTAGCCTATGTGTTATTCTGATGTATAAGCTGTAAAGTTTCATTAAAATCCATTGGGTTGTTTTTGCGTGAAAGACCCTCAAAGATACTCACAAACCTTCGCATTTATAATATATATTAGATAGTATTGTCATCGGTCCTTGACAAGTGTGCAAAATTTGGAGTTTAAAGTGGGTAAAAATCGAGTTGAAAGATTCCGTTGCATGCCAGTGGAACTTATAAAAGACAACAAGGCTGAGTAGGGTGAGTTATTTCAGTTTTGTGTGTTCGAAATTTCTATTAACATTCAAACAGTAGAAAATACAAAGAATTTTGTTTATTGGTTTTCAATTTATACAGCTTGTGTTTTCCCCTTCATAGGGGAAATTAATAAGCAATATTAATTATTTTCATTTCCTAAATATTTTAGAAATGGAAAAATTCTTAAAGAAATTTATATACAAATTATTCCGCCTTTTTTACTTTGTTAGCAAAAAAAAAAAATTACATCGCGAAATATTTTTATTATTTAGCTGCAATAGCTTGTATTTTTAAAACATCGATGACCAAATATTTTTATCCACAGATTGTCATGATGTTATCATGGAGTCCCTCAAATAAAATATTTCGTCTCAGAAATAGTGTTGTGTCTGGCAACACTCTCTGACCACCAATAACTGTGTTACCACGGTAGACTAGTTTTCAAGGTAACGGCCTTGTGGCTGGCGTGTCATGTGTTCTAGTCTAGTACCACTGAAGACGCGCCGTGTAGGGGAGTGAAGCCCGTTAAATCTGTCAAGAGCTCGAACATCCTGTCTTTGGCGTGGTGTGGTAGTTAGGCTTCAAATGACGTCACTCAAAGCCCTCGAGTAGCTGAACAGTGCCAAAAACCGCGTGCGAACTGTTTTGATTTTGTATCAGAAGAATTTTAGGCTGTTCAATGTCATCTGTCTCTTCGTGTGGCTTTTAAAATGAACCCTTTTTGAACTGAAATTTACGCTTCATTCTCGACGTTCTATAAATAAGGAGAAAAAATAAGTAAAATTTTCCTTTTTCTTGTAAGAATTATAGAACGTTGATTGGATTTAGAAAAAGACGGGTGGATTGTTTTTGCAACTAATAGTGTCATCGAGACGGAAAATCCATTTCCTATTGCGTCATTTACTTCTGCATGTATAATTTTAGACTTAAAATTTATTGACTCTTAACAGAGTCAACTACGACGTTTCGCAATTTCAGAAATCCACCCTCATTATTCTTAGAATCCTGTTCAAGGACACTGATGATGTAAACGAATTCAAGTAAGAATAGAATTGCTCATTATTTTAACTAAAGTGAATTAGAAAAGGCTTCAGCACAATAACAAATCCTTTAAAGAAACACTTGTTCTGTAAACATCGTTTTTAGGAGTCACGTGTTTTCCAACGTGCTTGGATGGTTTCTTTAGACCAGAAATGAAACCCATTGGAGATGACTAAGATATACAATTAGTATTCGAAACTTTTTTCAGAATGGATGAATGTTATTTAAACATTCTCCTGACAGTATCATATGTAAAAAACTGGAACGCGCTTTTGAACAACTGCTTTGGGTTGGAATCTCTCACTTTCTATTTCTTCTTATGATTTTTAATAAAGAATCAAATCAACAATTTTTTTTGAGAAAGTTCTGAGATATTTTCAATAGGTAGTGGACAGGTTTGAATCCAAAACACTCCAACTCAAAGCTTCTGTGTTATGTTGCATTCGAATCTCCACGTGTTTCCCAATTAAAGGGAGATTTAACGTTGATTCTATTATCTGTACTTTTGGACTTAGCGTTAATATACAGTCCATTCATTACAAGGGGGGGGGGGAAACGTATATAAATCCGACAACTCCAACTCGATTCTATCCGAGGTACAAATGATTCTATTTTCAGGCATAAGGTCATTACGTGCATTTCTTCTACACAAACTCTTGCATTCTGTAAAACAGGTAACCAGAGTTTTTAGTTTCATGTTCGGTGTTTAGAAATGTAACTCGACACGGTAGGTTGTAAGTGGCACGCAAATCCTTGACTACACAAGCAGTAAAAGCTCCTCCTTGTCACTCAAATGCATTGCTTGATCTAATCAATCAATGAAAGGATCTCACGGGATTCCCACTTTGAAAACCAAGTATTTCGTGAAAAGAGAGCTTTAGTTTATGGGCTGTACTATAATGCTGGCACAAATGTAAACATAAGTTCAAGAGAGTTCAGTAAAAAATATTCCTAACATTCATTCGATTGATTAAAAAGTGCCAATGGAAAGTTGATTTGGCAAAGTTCAAGATAATGCTCGGGCTACCTAATAAATACTTAGTTGGAATAATGCTTTCTCATAATCTTCATTTATAACCTTGGAGTTTGGGAAGAAAGTCGTTTAAAAGCAGCAGCAAAAAAAAAAAAAAAAAATAAAATAAAAATAAAAAAATAGCGCATTTCTTTTTTAAAACACACCAATGTTTTGACAATTGTAATTCAATTTTTCAAAGAGGTCCTCAAATGACACTTGGGTCTGACTTCTAATTTTAAATGAAAAATTTAATTCAAGAAATGCTTATATATATATATATATATATATATATATATATATATATATATATATATATATATATATATATATATATATATATATATATGTAGGATTTTCCCTTTGAAACATTTTGTTAAAAGGTTGAGTCATATCCTTTTCAGAGGACCATTAATCTCAATTTTATTTATTACTGCATTCCGAAGCAGCGCCGTTTAGTGAGCTTTCGTAGCTCCGGCTTGAATAATTATTCGGCAGAGGCCTACTAACCACCGCTTGTTCAACACGTCACGTCTTTAGCGCATTTCGCGCCCTGCGCGGTTCCACCAGTCCTAACGTCCAAGAATGATAAAGGTAATTAATTTCCCCGTCTTCTAAAGGTATAACTCAACTTTCAATTAACCTAATCCCTGCATGTCTTTCTCTTTGTAAACATCCCCTTTTGTAAATATTTCCCTTTAACTTTAAATAAATTCTTTTTTACTTAAATGAATTATCTGTGTTTAAATGACTTTGATTCAATTAATTCATCACTCACCCTTAAATACTTACCCCTGGACAACCCACCTCGCCAATATAAAATCCCGCCTTCTGAAGAGTCTGATTTTTATTCGAAGATTTATTCGGACTCCTACACATGACACATGACATATATAATGACTCTTTTTATTTTCTTCTTGATATTCATAGGAGTAACCTCTCTTACTTAAAAGTATTCAAAAGGATTGAACGATAACTGAACCGAAAAGCAACATGATGTCGACTGACCTCATTATTTCATACACGGTGAAGTGACGAAGACAAAACCAAAGTTAGTATCCCACTGTCTAAACATCCACACCATGCCAACGTGATGACTTTGTCTCCATCAACAGATTTATCTCATCTATCAGTTCCTTCATGTGGAGGGATTGTAGTGGCACTAAAAATCGAGCCTACTACACGACAAAAAGCTCACGAGGTCGGGATCTCGTTTACCGCGGCCACCAATTGCTCAATGAATTTCAAAGGGTAAGGTTGGTTAATATCAAACCCAAACCGTCGAACAATCAAAACGTGCTAGAGATTAAATACCAGTCAAGAATCATTTGAAGTGTTTGTAAGCGAGTAAATATATTGTTCTTGCTTGAATTCAAAAAATACATTGGTTAGAATGTTTTTCTTCACATTTTTACTTCTGTTTTGCTGTGACACATTTTAAATTTTACATTCAATCCAATTTTAAATGCCTAAGTTACCTGAAAATATTATCCTGGAAAAAAGTCCGTGAATTCTGATTTGAATCCATTGAGACAAACAATTTGAATGTCTCGCATTGCTCGTGAAAGAGAAGAAACCAAATGAATTCTCCTTAAGCTAAAAAATATAAAATGTGTGTTTTTTTAAAGAAAATATTCTAAATGTGTGTGTGTTCTTATTGCTACTTTTTGGAAGATTAAACCAATAAGTTAAAACTTATATTATGAAACATTGATTTTCATCAACAGATGACGATATTATGTGTTCAGAACTCATTGCAGATACTTTCTCTTTTGTTATCAATCAGTAGAAATGTATTAAAAAAATTATTTTTGTAAGAAAAAAGTAACATTATATTCAATCTACAATAAATGCTTATGTCAATTTTAGTATCATTCTTTAGATTCTTCAGAATTGAAAAACAATTCATATTAGTGAAATATTGTTTCGAATAAGAAAATAATTATTTGGTTTATCTACACTCATTCTTCATTTTACACTATCGACATTACTTTTGAATTCAAGAAAAATCAAAGGAAATAAATTAAAAGTAAGAAAAACTTTTTTAAAAACAAGCTTTTATTTAAATGTTCTAAAAAGAATAAAATAAACTTTTCTTTCTTTTAAAACTTTTTTTGTTATCTATAAAGTCATTACACAATATATGATATACACTCATGTCCATAAAATAAGGATAATTCAGAATCACACAGAAGTTGAACTCTAAAATAAAAATTTCACCTGTAGAAATATCACACACATCTTGAAGAAGAATATGCAAATTACAGGAAACCACCAGATGGCGCGGATAGTAAGTCACAATGACGAGAGTGTAAGAGAGGGGTATATAAGGAATGGTGGCAAAAAAAGTAAAATTGTTCACAAGCGCTTTAAAAGACTTTCAGTGCAATAACCGCATAGTTATGGCACAAAGGAAGCATTTGGATGATTTTTTACGTGGTAGAATTATTGGACGACTGAAATGTGGACGTACCCAGCTGGAAGTATTCGAGGAACTTGGAATCGCCCAGAGTGTCATCTCCAGGCTTTGGCAACGATTCCAAGATGATGGTAATGTGAGTAGATGTTACAGCACAGGTCGCCCCCGAGTTACAACGCCGAATGAGGACCGACCGGTATATATATATTTGGCAGTTACTGACAAAAGAAACAGACGGAGCACAGCATCAGACCTGTCTCGTCAGCTCTCTTCAGCTACCGGTACGACAGTTTCAAGGCAGACCGTGTACAGACGCTTAGGGCACATTAGTCTACATGCTCGTAGGCCTGTCAGATGTGTTCCATTTACCGCAACTCACTGTCGCCTGCGATTAACCTGGAGTAGAGAGCATTCATTGTGGACACCACAACAGTGGTCTTGTGTGATGTTTTCGGACGAATCCAGGTTTAGTTTGCAGTCTGAATCTCGCCGGACTTTAATATGAAGAGCGCCAGGTACCCGTTACCACCAAGAGAACACCACTGAACGACACCGTTACGGTGGTGCAGGATGGCTCGTTTGGGGAAGAATTATTCTTGGTTCCAGAACTGACCTGCATGTTCAGAGTGTAACGATGACAGGCCACATCTATCGGAATGTCATTCTGGAACAACATGTACGTTTGTTTCGGGGTGCCATGGGTGCTGAATTTCTGTTTATGGATGACAACGCCCGTCCTCACCATGCAAACATTTTAGACGAATGCCTTCAATCGGAAGATATCACCCGTATGGATTGGCCAGCATACTGACCGGACTGGAATCCAATAGAGCATGTGTGGGATATGCTTGGCCGACGAATTCCAGCCCGTCAACCCCCTCCCACCTGTCTACTGGAACTTCGGGGGGCATTGCTTGATGAGTGGTGTAATATTCCCCAAGATCAAATTGATAATTTGATACTCAGCATGCCTAGGCGTTGTAAGGCCTGTATTGCATCGTCCGGGAGACATACTCCGTATTAACCATCATACCAACCATGTTATACTGTTTTTTGTAAATAGGTTCTTTTTTGAAATTTGCTCCAGGGTGTAAAAATCGCAATTTTTATTAATTATGTCAAACATATA
This sequence comes from Trichonephila clavipes, assembly GCA_019973935.1. Lineage (NCBI taxonomy): Eukaryota > Metazoa > Arthropoda > Arachnida > Araneae > Nephilidae > Trichonephila > Trichonephila clavipes. The sequence continues at coordinate 285,933 of BMAU01021280.1, read as the reverse complement.
ACATCATTTTGCTCTTTACCTTTTGTTTAATAAATAGACTTTACAAATCAGTCAAATTTGTTTTGTTTCTACCTCTTTCTTTGCCTGAACTTCATTATCCTTAATTTATGGACATAGTGTAAAATCTTGTCTCGAGATTCAAGTACTCGTATTTACTTAGTTTGAAAATTTTAAAAATTAAAACCAATTAGATCAAGTTATTTAATTTGCTTGTTTATCTACACAGGTAAATCTCGTGACAAGCGTTTATATCATAAATTGTGTAACGACTTTATAGATGACAGCACAAAAAAGTTTTAAAAGAAAAGTTTATTTTATTCTTTTTAGAGCATTTAAATAAAAGCTTGTTTCTTAAAAAGTTTTTTTTTACTTCTTAGTTATAGCTGGACAGATGTTTCTCAGTCTGTTAATCTCATTCAACGTATCATTGTTGCACGGTCGTTTGCTGGTTAATTTTGAACAGTCCAGCTAAGGGGTACTCAAACTTATTTCCCACCAGGCCACATATATATGATAAATATTTCACTCGAGCCGCGCAACAAGAGGATAATAGGAAGGGGAATAAACACTGTTATACCGAAAAAACATTGGACAATGAAAAATTAATTAAAATATTAAAACTCTTTTTTTTTTGCTTTAACTATAATACTATATTAAAAACGAAGAATACAATTTTTTTTCTTTAAATCCATTAATTTTTTCAATTTTTGTGCAGAATTTGGATAATACTATTTACAAACGAAAAAATATTTTAATGTGGTTCGATTATATTTAAAAATGAAGAAGTTTTTAAATGTTTTATTAAAAATTTAAGTATTTTTTGTAAAATCATATAAATAAAAAAGTTTAGTTATTTTTAAAATGACTGATTCTAAAAGAAAAAATTCCTGAACTTTCTTAGTGCAGAATATCGATTCAATTACAGGAAAAAAAGAAAAAATCATACGGAACGAATTTGAAATCATTTTCATGAAAACGCATCGATTTTGACTCATTTCAGAAAAAATTGTAAAAAATAGAAAATATTATTATTTTTTTAAAAAAAATTATACCACATTGTAGCGAAATAAATAATTTTCGGATTAGGTAATTATTTTTTGTCTCAGTTTAAAAGAAAGAATTAGATGGTTTTTGAAAAAAGGTCGAAAAATTGGAACTTCTTTACGCTTAATCCGATAAGCTGCTAGGCAGAATAAAAAGCTAACAGGGATAAAGTTTTTCAATTAATATCTTTTTAACTAATTGTGATATCGGAAAATAAATCATCAAAACAGGCATTGTCATCCAAACTAAACGTGTATAAAAAATTTCAAAACAATCGGTTGAATACATCGGCTTCAAAATTGAGTTGCAAATTTCCACCCGAAAAAATTACTTTATATATATATATATAATTAATATCTATACCATTAAAATTCGAAGTTAAACGTATGCGACTATACGGCTGGGTGTATCTTCTCACGCACGACGCAGAAACTCGCCGTAGGTACCAAAAGATTGGGAATGATCCTAGGAATTAGTTTTGACCATTTATATTCCGAAAGTGCAATTAGCTAAAAAGATATTAATTAAAAATCTTATAACGCATAATTATTGCCATTTTCCCCGCCAGGTGGCAAAGTTCCAATTTTCCGACTCCCCTTTTTTTATCCCAGACGTTTTTGAAACACGATCGGTCTTTTATTTCTTTTTTTCAGAAGATTTCGTTGATCAGTTGCTTAGAGCGCTAGATTAATAACTTTTGTACCCGGGTTCGAAACATCATTTCTTATATATATATATATATATATATATATATATATATATATATATATATATATATATATATATATATATATATATTTTTATGATTTTTTTAAAAAATACTCAAAATTTTTTCACGCATTTAATAACTTCACCACCAATTTTATAATTGGAAAGATAATTTATTTCGTCACCGTCACAATACTTTACATATTTTATGATTTTTCTAAAATGAATCACTATCGATGCGTTTATATAAAAATTATTTTTAAAAAACTCATACTTTGATCTTTTACAGTTCGTGATTTAAAAAAAAAAATTCGAAAACTTTTTTTGCGAATTTTTTTTGAGCAATAATTTATTACTTTTGTGCTACTAGAGGAGAGAGAGATAGCTGCACGTGTCAAGCTGCTTAAGAATCGGTGAATGCTCACTTACTCGAGAGCTCTGATAGCGAGAGAAGGGGAATTTCCATGACAATATGTTCTGCATTTAAAAATGTTCGCACAATGCTGGGGGGAAATAAACCTGTCTGACAACGAAAAGAAGTGAACAAATTTCGAAACTTGAAATTCCAAGTTATACACTCGGTAAAAGCCCGAGCAACGCCGGGCTCAGTGGAGGAGGGGGAGGAAGTCATTTTGGAAAAAAGTATTAAAAGTGCTGATTTTGTGAAGAAAAGGGAAAATTTATAAGAGAAAGTCAGTGCAACGCCGGTCCAGGCAGCTAGACTTTTTAACTAAATGTGATATTGGAATATAAATGGTCAAAACATGCAATCTCATCCGAACTAAACGAGTATACAAAATTCCATCACAATCGGTTGAAGACATCAGCTTCAAAATTGAGTTGCAAGATTCCACCCGAATATTTTACATTGCAAGTTAAATAAAAACCTGTAAAATATAACATAATTTGTACGTATACAGAGTGAAAGTATTGTAAAAAATCTCGTTGTAAAAATCAAACGAATTTCAAAAATATTTTACACGAAAAAATAATAGTTGAAGGCGGAGGGTATCGATCCCCGTACCTTTCGCACGATAATCGAGCAATCTACCATCTGAGCTACGCTCCCGTTCGACACCTGTGTTATTGTAAACATGCTCGTCTTAGTTCATGAACAAGATCGTTACAGCAACTAGGTCGATATCGGAATATAAATCGTCAAATCATGCATTGTCATTCAAACTAAACATGCATACAAAATTTCAGCTCAATCGGTTGAAGACATCAGCTTCAAAACTGAGTTGCAAGATTCAATCCGAACAAATTACTTTAATTAATATCTTTTAAACTAATTGCGATATCGGAATATAAAGGGTCAAAATATGCATTGTCATCCAAACTAAACGTGTATACAAAATTTCAGCTCAATCGGTTGAAGACATCAGCTTCAAAATTGAGTTGCAAGATTCCACCCGAACATTTTACATAGCAAGTTAAATAAAAGCTTGTAAAAAAGAGTAAGCCAAGTCAAATTTTTGAAAGGAGGAAAGAAAAAGAATCAAAGCAAACTTACTCGCCTTAAAAAAATACACCCAGAAATCAAACTTAACTCTCATTATTCAGTACTCGTAATAATATTTTTCTTCGGATTTTTTTTTCATCATTCTAAATAAAGTTTTACTCATCACGCTAAATCAATCCTCCCATCATTATATTGATAGAATACTAAAGTGCATTCCAATGCTTTTTATTGATTTTCTTGCTGGCCTTCGGTTCTGTACAGGAAGTGACTGTAAATGTAGATAAGTTGACTAACCTGCTTTTTGACATTGTTTTTACAGGTTGATGAATGAATTTAATAAGCCAAACGCGTTTTCATTCGTGAAAATAAAATTCACTTCCTCCATTCACATTTGCGTTGGTGTGTGAAAACCTTTGTCAATATTCCATCAGTGATCGTTTTTTTTTCTCAACTCGTTTACAGCGTCCAATGCGTTTTTTGAATGATCCATTCAATACTTTACATTCAAAGATGTAAATGAACTTTGAATAGGAAGTATCATTTATTTTGAATTGGTAATTCGAATATTTCAAGATGATGTGTAGTTCAACATAATTTCCAGATTTTTTTTTAAACAATATTTTTGAATATTAAGACCGAATTGAGGCCTTAGCAAAAAAGGCCTCTAATTAATTAAAAAAGTTTTGAATTTCTATTGAAATATCTCATCGAATGTAATTTAAAAACAAACATTTGCACAGATTCGAAGTACAATAAGATTTAATTTAACAGCTGAGACGTCACATTTTAACATTAGTGACAAACATTAATGACATGATTGAAAAAAAGTAAGCAAATGATTTCTGAAGATCAACAGATCTTGATGATCAGGATGATTTCGATGAGCTTGAAGGAGTCTCTTTTATTTGGTTATGCACGAATGTTTATCAAGTGCCTGAATTTTTGATCCCACAAAAACTTTCGAGTCAGTCCAGGAGAACGTTTGAATATTGTGAATGTTCATGATGTTTTGATGCTCTGGACTAGACGAGTGTCGATAACTGTAGTCAAGATTTCGAATTTTGGAATGGACATTTCAGTTTTCATTTTGGTAATGGGTTTCTTTTTCAGAAGAAGTGACGCGTGGTTTCCCCCTGAACTAATTTAATCTCAAGTTCATTTAATTATTAAAAAAACGCACCTCTGCAAAGGCTTTCCCACTTGCATCACTAAAGATATGCATGGTGGTAGTTGACCCCAAACTAATGTGGAATTTGAATCAATTTCAAAAATTACAAACTAGCAAGCCAATTTTTAAATTACTCACCGATTTTAGGAGGCAGTTTTTGATTCCATGTTATTTTATAATTTTTCCACGCTTTTTGCATTAGAAATTTTGGTGCTGTAATTTGGGTGCTGTAATATCGATCGGATTAAATATCTTTTACGAAACTGATAAAAGTTGCCTTTTAGAACATTCTTCATTGATTTCAGTCGTAATATTTCTTAGATTGCAAGCGAGCAAATCAGGATTTTTTTACCTGTAAAAGGCCAAGTACAGAACATTTTTTTCCTGATTTTGTTGCTTTGAGGAGGTTGATTGATTGAATATTAACGTCGCACTGTTCAGCTACACGAGGGCTTTTGGCGACGTCATTTTGAACCATGGTCAAGTGACGTGGACGACACCTGAGCTGGCACCCCCCTCTCCTAACTACTACACCACACCAACGGGAGGACGTTTCAGCTCTCGACAGATTTAACGTGCATCGCTGCCCTACACGGCGGGTCTTTAGTGGTACTGGGCTCGAACCCGTGACAAAGCAAGCCACGGTCCGATACCTATACCACTCGGCTACCGCGGCCACGAAATTTCTTGGAAGTGAACTTTGGAGGAGGTAAAATCATCTCGCTAAGTTTCGTTTCGCCCTACTTCATTCTCCCTATGACGTCCATTTCTGTGTCAAAATTAGGATTTTAAGAAAGATCACACATTCATCGTTTTCAAAAAGACCTTTCTTCTAGTTTGACAAATGTCTGTGAAGCTGCATGAAATGTGTTTGCAGTTATCCAGCTCACTGATCGTTTTCGTTTTTGCTAATCTTAGCATTTTCCGTTGAAAATTCTCACCAGTTTTTTCTCAGATGAATCATTTGACTTGGATCGCTTACTGCGCCAGATTGTTGGATCACGAGTAGGGTTGGATTAATCCAGTGAGGACCCCAAAATGTCTCTTTAAAATGTATCGTAAAATGATTCAGATTTATTGTCACTGAAAAAATTCCCTTAACATTTTTAATTTTCTCCTTTTTTTAATTTCCAAATGATTCTACTGTGTCAACTAAATATGAATAAGACATTATTTTGAAACAAAATCTAGAATGTAGCAGTATAATCTTTCTTAAAACGAATTTCTAAAAAGAGCATTTTTACAGGTTAGTGTAATTAAAAATTAACTAATCCTGGACGACTTACAAGCGCTGAAATTGAACTCTAAAAGTGCATATTATCTAACATTTTCGCTATTATTTATTTATTTCCTCTCTTTGAAGTACAGGAAGTACAAAAGCTACTTTTTAAAAATTATTTTGAAAGGCATCTGCCATTTTTAAAATAACCCGTCCTAATTAACATCTCTCGAGACATGCTTGCTTATGCTGTTGACGTTTTCTTTATGCCAACTTGAATATTCAAGCTGCATGACCAGTGAATACTTCCTGTTGACTTGGAAAAAACACGCTTCATCTTCAGGGTGAAAAGGGTTGTCGACCGTTTGGGAACATTCAACGGGATTCATTGAATCAGAAAGTGACATGACCTTTCTCCAGCTCGCGCCAATTCCTGTCAAAAAGATATCAGACTCAGACAGGAATTTTAATGATAAAATTACTTTTCTATTCACGCGAGTGATGTTGGGTCGTACTTTATTGCTTGGATTCACAACATTTCAACAAAAAATCGTACTTTCATAAAAATAAAATATTTCAAAATAGGTAATAAGATGCGCTTAAAGCAATTTTAAAAATTACTTCTATATTATTTTTTTATAAAAGCGCATTGAAAACAAAAAGTTTATTTTTTAAATAAAAAATTTTGAGGACTTTACCAAAGGAACAGGAATTGTTCGCTAAAATGAATGTTTTTTTTCTCTAATTGTTTTAATTGTCACATGCGGCAAACTCTCCATCAAACTAATAAGTTTTATAATAATGTTAAAACTTGAAAATATCAGCCAAACTTATTTTGATTTTTGAAGAGAATTATGACATGAAGAAGGAACATTGGAGAATTTTAAGAAATCCTCCGTTCAACAATAAGGGAAATAATACAGATCTTATGTGTAAATGACACTTTAACGTAATTATACACAAGAACAAAAAATATATAGTCTCCCAAGTCTAATGAGATGTTTTCCGTGTATTATTGTAACTATAACATCCTTCTTTGAAATCTGCGCCTGATCTTTGTTCATTTATCTCAGAAGGAATTTAAAATATTACCGCAATATCTCAATAGTTGACAGTACGAGGATCTTATACTAAAAATATTTTTCCATACTTTAGAGTAGAGACGTGCTTTATATGTAATGCACGAACCGTATTGTTTTCGGCAACAGTACGAGAGCCTGAACTAAACGTGGAGCCCATTTTCAGACCGAAAAATGCCTCAATTTTTGTGAAAATTTGCAACATTATAACTCCTACATCTCTGTGTTAACAAAAAATGTAGTGTTTCTCCAATTTCAAAATATTCCGTGAATTCTATTTTTTTAACACGGGAAGGGACGGTATAGAAGAAAAAACCCATTTTATGCCAGAAAAAAACACTCCTCCCGATGCCAAAGGGGATAAGAAGGGAAGCTAGAAGGGAATATCAATGTTGCATTTCTTTTATATCTTAAAAAATGTACCCAATTCGGGTTCTGTTCTTTAACATTAATCGAAGGCAGCCTTAAGAAAATAATGATGAAAAAGTTTTATTAGTTACAATTCTTTGAGTTTTACAAATACATATATGCTTTGAATAGAATAGGTTCAGTAAACTTGATGCAATATCAAACGTGTTAATATATGTGGGCGAGTTCTTGATTATTTGGTTTAAGCAAGGGCGCTTTTGAAACACACACACAATAATAATTTATTAATATATTTAAATAAGGGCAGAGTTTGTTCTCGGAAAGACACTGTTCTTTACAAGAACAACTGAGTTATATCTTTTGCCAAAACAGAATCAGCAGAACCGAAGCAAATATCAGCATTTAAGGCTTTAAAAAACATACCTGTTACTTTTATCTCTATATAAGACGCATTTGTTGTCTGTTCCCTTATAACTCAAGATCCAGACAACCAAATAACGTGAAATTTGATACACGTATACAAAATTACATGGGAAAGGTTCTTAAACAGGTTTCGCGTTCGTAATTCTTTCTAAATTTTTTAAAATTTAATTTTTAAGTGATTTTCCAGTGTTATGACGCCATATGATGTCACGTTTCTCACTAAGTGGAAAATTTATACTTTACACGCAGTTTTTCAAGATTATTACATATTTTTACTATAGCTATGTTTATCGGTTGGAATATTTATTCAATTTTTCTATTCTTTGATATTTAATTAGGATTATTTTTCGAATAAATCATTTTTTTAAGGATTATTCTTTTAACAACTAAAATTTTGTTTTGTTGTTTTGACAACATTTAGGTATTATCGCGGGATGTTTATGTGTGTGATTTTGCTCACAAATTACAACTTACTTATTTCTTTAGAATGCGGATTATAATTTTGACAAACTAAAGCTTCTTATTGATAAGGGTTTTATTTCAGTTTTATTACTGCAATTAACGTAAGTATAGTATTTCCGTTTTCGTTATCTGTTTTAGATAGTATGAGATTAATAATATTTTGCAATTTCAGGTATCTTTATTTTAAACTTTAAGGGTATACTATTGGCTTCAGTGCCTAAAATTGCCTCGCAGAAAATCAAACTTGGGTAATCATACTGCCCAAGCAAAAGCAGTGTTGGTAGTAATTACATATCAAACTGGAATAGGCATCAGAGAATGAGCAAAACAGACAAATGGCTTAAATACCTGTTGAGGAAGCAGGTAGTCGTAAGATAAATTATTTTTGGAACTTATTTACTATCCTAACAATCGCCAACGTTCAAAATAACTTCCAAGTTGGCAGCCCCGATTTCGCATGTCATATATATGCTGAATTGTGAGTCACGTGCTTCGTTTCATATGTCGCCAATAGGTTGCGGTTATATGTAAGTACCTTATTTTTTCAAATTATGCTTTTGCATTGATAAAGTTAGTTCCGTTCTTTTTATGCCAGTTAATGTTAGTATTGTACTTCATTTTTGAATTTATTTTTATGCTTGGGATATATATACTTTGAATAATTTTTTTATTTAGTATTTACATATTATTGCACAATCGCCAACGTTCAAGACAACTCGTCACTTTGGCAACCCCAACTTTGTATGCGTTGAATTGGCAGTCATGTGCTTCATTTTGTATAATACCACCAATAGGTTGCGATAATACGTAAGTACCTCTAATTCTGTACATTACTATAACATTAGACTGGCCGTAACATACCAATTTGGCGTGATTTCAAAATCATGCCAAAAATGAGTAGCCTACCAATATGAAATTAATATTATGAGTATTATCTTAGCCTGTTTTATCTTTCCTTCCAGTAATCCTTAATTAATTCAATATATAATTTTTATTTTTTTTTATATTTTAGTATTTACATTTTTTTTTTTGGCGATTATGTACTGAAAATATTTTTTTACACATTGCGATGTCTTTGGCAAAATTAATCAGTGGTATTATTCTTAAATATGTTTTTTATCTGTTTTTGACAATTTTTAAAATTTTGTTTGATGTCTGTCTGAAATGCAAATAGCAAAATAAATGTTTTACAATATATACACTGCTCAAAACAATTAAAGGATATTATTATTTTTATATAAAATAAAGATGTAAGCGAAATTTTTTTTGCCGAAAATGGAAGAAGAGAATCACAAATGCAAATTTTTCTGATTTTCAAACTGTGGAGTATGCTAATTTTGAGTTCGACGTCAAAAACGTCGCTTCAGCGGCAGCGAATGAAATTTGACTTTCAATTGAAATGAAGACAAGGATGATCGGCATTCAGTCACTGCTTTGTTTCGATGAGTACGATGTCTCAGCGAAGTCATTTAACCGATTCAGAAGCTTGGAGAGTTGTTGGTAGGTTAGAAGGGGGCCAAACTCAAGCCGAAGTAGCGCAAGCCATTGGAGTGTCACAAAGTGTGGTGATTTCTAGGATCTGGAACCGTTTTTTGGAGACTGGAAGTGCAGGCCGAAGACCAGGACAAGGTCGTAGACGGGCAACAACGCCCAATGAAGATCGTTATTTAGTGTTAACGGCTCGGAGACACCGAAATATGAACGCTATTCTTCTCCAACAACACCTTCGCTCGGCTACTGGCACCACGGTTTCAACTCAGACTGTCCGAAACCAGGTCCATGGTGTAGGTCTGTATGCTCGCCGACCGACGGTATGTGTTAGACTAACATCAAGGCATCGTCGCGACCGCAGGGAGTGGGCAAAAGACCATGTGAACTGGAGGAGAAATGAATAGAGCAATGTTCTTGTTTCTGACGAGTCCCATTTTTCTGTTCATCCGGATAATAGGCGTATTTTCATCTGGAGGGACCGTGGCAATAGGAGTAATCCTGCGTTCGTGCACGAAAGTGTCCGATTTGGCGGTGGGGGAGTGTTGGTGTATGGTTGCATCTCCATTGACGGGCGCACACACACACACACAGACCTCTACATCATTCGAGATGAACCTCTGACTGCTCGCCGATATAGGGATGAGATCCTCAGACCTATTGTAGCCCCTTACGCTGCCGCAATCGGAGATGACTTCATTTTAATGGACGATAACTGCAGGCCACATCGTACTAACCTGGTGGAGGATTTCCTTTTCGAGGAAGGAATCGTACGAATGGAATGGCCAGCGTGTTCTCCAGACGTGAATCCGATAGAGCACGTTTGGGACGCTCTAGGAAGACGAGTTGCTGGCCGCCAACCACCCCCAGAAACTCTCCAAGAACTGGAAAGAGCTCTTCTGGAAGAGTGGGACAGAATACTCCAACTCGTGATTAATAGCCTCATTGACTCCATGCCTCATAGGTGCTCAACGTTGCTGGCCGTCCGAGGAAACCATACCCCCTACTGAAAATGATTTCCTTTGAAATAAACGCCTTTTCTTATTCTTTTTTTATCATATGCACAAATTGGGTTTTTTTCCTTTTGTACACAAATGGTCAATAAAATGCATTTTTTTCTGCCAAACATGTGTAATTTATTCTCATATAACCTACTACGTCTGTCGACCATGTATCAATCAGCTAAAAAGTTTCCCAGCCACAAGAATCACGTAAAACCGCAATATCCTTTAATTATTTTGAGCAGTATATATTGTGTCGGTACAAAAATGTTTATACTGATTTATTCAAAATATTGAGCCTTCTTTTATTTTTGATATCTTTTTAAGATTTAATTTTATGTTATAACTAGCTATACCCAACTAAATGTTGCTGTGGCTCAGATAACTTTAAAAGACTGGTACACCATAAAATATGTCATGAGGCTTACAAAAGTAATAATACACAAGAATTCAAACAAATCTATATCTATATACATATAAGACGCATTTTTTGTCTGTCTGAATAAATTTTCTCTTTCACACTACATCATTTGGATAAATTTTCAAAATTTGTTTGTGTGGTTAGTAGTTAATTATAACGCTATAATTTTAATTGAATAGGCAGATATTGCATTTTTAAGTATAAAAATAATTATAACTAGTGTACTGTATTTTTTGGAGTGAGTCAATATTAACGTCGCACTGTTCAGCTACACGAGGGCTTTTGGCGACGGACCACTTAATTTTGAACCATGGTCAAGTGACGTGGACGACACCTGAGCTGGCACCCCCTTCTCCTAACTACCACGCACACCAATTTAGCAGGAATATTCTTTGAAATCCACTCTTCCAAGATATATGACAGCACGCTGGTTCTATGATGAGTATTTTAGCGGGGAAGGCGAATAGTTTTGTAGCAGATATTGTGTTTTCAGCTGACGGCGTTTTCAGTGGATTGCAAAGATTATCATTTTTGTCCCAAAAAATAGTTAATGTCAAAATTTAAGTGTCTTATGTTTTTGTATGTTTATGGAGACCTTAGAAAACGATTTGACTATTTATTTTAAGTGAGTGGTGCATATAATTAATTTTACAGTGGAATATCTTTAATTTATTAGCTCTAACGGATTAAATTTCCCTAAGTGGAGTATTTTGTTTATGTATATCCCTTAATTTTCAATGTAGTGACCTAAAAAAATATTGCATGAAAAAAATTGCAGTAAATCATAATGTAATAGATAAAGCATTAACGTGAATCCCTTCCCTACACGGCGGGTCTTGCAAAGCTCTAATAAAGCTTGAGCTATGAAAGTAGATAGACATTTGCCAACTTGACTCTATCGTCATAATTTCGCTATGTGTTTCATTGAATCGCCATTGTTATTTAAGAAACGGCGTTGCTTGCGAATATTACAATTTTAACAAAATAAATTCAACAGAAAGTAATATTAATGTATGACACTTTCAGATATAAATTATTTACAATATTTTAAGTGTCACAAAACTTTTAACAATGTGTTACTTTTGCTGAGCAGAGATCAGCTTAGGGAGGTATTTTCAAAAATCGACCCTCAAGAGTGTTACGGAGAGTTATAAATATAAAAAAAATCCTTTTTATCAGCTATTATATCTACAGACTTAAAATTTAACACAAAGGTATTTTTTTCTTTCTTTTTTTTCTTCAGCTGAGATATGCGAAAAGCTTTTTTTGTTTAATTTGCAATTCACTTAAAATTAACTCATTAAAAACCTCTTTATCCTTCAATCTGTGTTGTTTAATTTTTCAGTTCACCCGTGCGAAGAACGGGTATACCAGCTAGTCCTGAATAATGGAACGCCATGGGAAAGTCTATTTGCTTTTCCTTGTGAAAAGTAGGGTTGACAAACTCCTTAAAAAAAGGATTGGACACACTATTAAATGAGGATATTTAAGGTGAAGCCTAACTAAACTGATACCAATTGTTAAAAATTTGTTATTACTATATTCATTCCTCTCATCCAAAGCATTATTTTCTCAGTTACTTGGTGTAACAGGTACTAAATTTTAATTTTAATTTAATTAATAAATTTTTAAATTTAACATGCATTTCTTAAGTTTTTTTCACATCCCACTTGACTATGTTAGAAATTAAATTCTTTTAATGTAACACTATACCTGTTGTCACATAAAAACACATTTGAATTAATGAATTTGTAAAAATTTAATATTAGGTAAACAAGGGTCTACCTGAAACCGGAAATATGGGCAAGTGGTCTATGAGACAAAAAAGTTTGGGATGATGATTCGAAAACAACTTTGAAAATCAAGTCGGATAAAAAAAATCAAAGCAACCCGAATTAAATATACAGAGACGGATCGTCAAGAAGACTTCTTGTAGGTTCCCATTCTATCATAAACCCAGAAATTATATCAGAGAGAAAAAAATCATTTTGTCATTCATAAATAAAAGAAAATTCATAGTCAAATTATTACTGTTAAAATTTAAAACCAAAGTTGAATATATTTTGGTGTATCCTCTTTTTCTCATTGGCGAAATATGTTTTATTTGGATTCAACACAAATAAGAACAGTTTTATTTTGAGTGGAGCAAATAATTAAAAAAATACATGGTTTAATTGCTCTATCTTTCCAAATAATTATCTTGACTATCTTCTAATCAATGCAAAACTTTCAATCCAGAGAAATGTTCGAAATTGTATTGCTACCCACAAACTGAAAACATGAATGAGAAAAAAGAAAACTGAGCCACGCGAACTTGGACCTAAAGATTTGATATAAGCTACTCTTTTGTCTCTAGAACTTTTACAACAGCGAGGTTAAAAAGAATTATTTCACTTATTGAAAATATCCAATGGATAGATAAAAAAAGCAAAGTGTTTTGATACAGTTCTATTTTTGTTGCAATATTTCATTCATTTGAGTCGTCTTTGTGTGAGAAAATCTGATGCGTAAAACGTTATCTTTCGTATGGGTATGAAATGTTTGATCTTGGCTGAAAATTGAAACTTTTTCACTCGGGATTCATTGGAATGTAGAAATAACATAGCGTTTTTTATGAGACGCCTTGTCTAGTCCAATATTTTTTTTGGAACAATAAAGAAAAAAATACAATCTATTGTCTGTTCATTCATGCAGAAGCATGCCTTGTAGCTTGAATAACAAGTGTCTTCATGTATTTTCATTACTTGAAAAAAAACAACATTGAAAGGATGTCTGGATCTGATTAAAAAACCTCAGATAGATAGAAAACAATTTGTTAACAAAGAGGGTTTTCTATTGAATAGACATTGTATGGATTGCTGGAGACGAAATCAAAATATATAATCAGAAAAAAAATATTAGGGAAATATAAATAAAATAGGATATAAAAAAATTCATGTTATATCATCTAAAAAAACTTGAGTTTTTACATTTATACTCATTAATGCTTTTCTTTTTGTTTCAGTTCAGAGCTCTGTAGAAATTTACATTTAGAGACTCAATCATAGTTCTGAACCCTTCCGTCATAAATCTTTAGTTTGTACAAAATATTAAATACAGAACAAAGATGAAATAGTATTTTTTCGTACTCTATTCGCATTTTTTGACTCTTATCTTCACTTGAAAGATTGTGTATTTAAATTACTCACACAATACGTGTAATCGATTCTATTATGTAGCTTATTTTGCAATGGCGATGACGTTTGAAAGTCAGCATCATTTGACTTTCGTCAGAATCTGAAAGTACAGCGTATTAAAAAACTCGAGACAAAGATTAACTATTAATGGCAAAATGAATTTTTAGGAATAACCAAATTAATTTTGAGTGAAACAATAGAAATGAGGGAAAATGCAAACAGATCTATTAAAATATCAAGAGAGGAAGCGAAATGTTTCCTCATCAAATTCTTCATAACTTTTTTTAAAAAAAGAAAAAGATGTTCAAGATGAAGAGAACAAAAGGCTAAAAAATCAAAGCATTCTGCCATTCTTTAAGTTCAAAGTTACATCATGATAGATAATTAAATAACGTAAGCACAAAAGGTACTGTCATTCAAACCTTGGATTCTGTTCAAGTGAAAGTTCCTTCCCAAATATCACTTGAAGTTCAAAGAACTCCTTCTAATTGAAGAGGAGCAATAAAAATAAAACAGCATTACTTGTTGAAATCTCATATCACTGTAAGCGCAGAGAGATCACGACCTATTTTACTTAACCTGCATATCAAATGACTCCGTGCTTGTGCTCTTTGCGAAAGCAATGTTTGGAAGTCTAGAAACGTTTTAAAAAATGATTCCAAAATCTCATGTACCTATCAGTTGATTTCGTTTTGAATGGGATTCCATTTCATTGCAAATTAATCAATTAGTTCCGCTCTCAGTTGTTTTAGCAAGTGATTGGTATTTAGTTTTTTGCCATTTTTTTACAATTACAAATAATACACTGGTGTGCAAAACTTAAGCAACAGAGGTGGGTTTATTGCCATAACTTCACGAAAAATCATCTGAGAGACATGAAATTCAGAAATGAAGGAGAGTATTATGTACGTAAAGGATGACGAAAGCATCGGCGCTGAAAAAGGAATACAATGCATACGGTATGGAATCAAACAAAAACAAGCTTCATTGAACGCATAGTATCGTGACTCATGATGGTCTATCCAACAGGAAGAACAACAAGCAGATGTTCCTTAATATGGTATATGCCTTCCCCTCACTGCAATGATTGCTTCGCACCGTCTCCGCATACTCAGAACCAGCTGGTGCAACATTTCTTGCGGTAGGAGTGCCCATTCTTCAATCAGCATCTGTTTGAGTTGTTGGGTGTTCTCCGGATGATGTAAGCGTGCTGCAATACGTCTCCCCAAAGCATCCCACACATGTTCGATGGAATTTAAATCTGGGGAGTACGCTGGCCAATCCATTCGAGTGATATCTTCACTTTCCAGCAGCTCCTCAACAGCAAGAATCCGATGTGGCCGTGCATTGTCATCCATAAAAATGAAGTATGGGCCAATGGCACCTCGGAACAGACGCACATGGGGAAGAAGTACCTCCTCGCAATAGCGATCCCCGATTACAGACCCTCTATCGAAAATGTGGAGCTCAGTTCACCCGTTCAGCATAATGCCTCCCGAGACAAGAACTCGAGGACCACCGTAATGGTGTCTTTCCTTGATGTTACTGGTATAAAACCGTGTCTCGATCTCTCTCCAAATCAAAATGCGTTGAGAATCGCTTCTGGTACTGAATCGACTCTCATCCATAAAGAGGACACGACTCCATTGATCAGTTATCCAGTTTATATGTGCTCTCTGCACCTCTGTAAACGGTGGCGTCGGTGGTCAACTTTCAACGGGAGGCAGCGTTCAGGACGGCGGGCGAATAGGCCCCCTTTGAGAAGGCGTCTGGCCACAGTAAACCGCGACACTTGTTGCCCCGTTGCTGTAGAGAGTTGTTGAGCAATGACGCTTGCGGAATGCCGTCGGCCTCTTTTCGCCTGCAGGATGATATATCGGTCATCCCCTGTAGTTGTCGTCCTCAGGTGGCCACCACCAACCTTTCTAAAAGCCGTACCTGTAGTTTGGAACGCTTTCCAAGCGCGCGAAACGACCCTTTTGTTGATTCCGAACTCTGCAGCTACACTGGTGACGGTACGCCCCTCCTCCAGCTTTCCGATCATTCTTCCACGTGTGAAGTCGTCCAGGTGATTTATTCTAGCCATATTTCACGAACTGACTCACTGGCACTTGCAGCAAATATGTTGAATTGCGTCTGCGTCATTCATTTTATTTTACTGTTGAACAGCACGCGCCGATATCACGCGTTTTGCGTACGCTCACTTCGCTTCTAACGTTTCGTTCCTGATATTTGCACACGCATGACGTTTTACTGACTTACGTGTTCACTGTACTGTTCTCCAGACCTCCTTTTCTGCAATTTCATGGTTATATGCTTAATTTTTACATTGTTGCTTAAGTTTTGCACACCAGTGTATTTTAATAAAACATGAAGCTAATATAAATATTCATTAACGCACAAATTGATTCATTACACACCATTTATTTTAACTGCAACAATATTTTAAAGTTTGAAGAAAACGAATCATTGACTTAATTTTAACTTTGAAAAGTGGAATGTTTCTGTTTTTTAGATGACGTGCAAAAAAACCTCAATAAAAGACTACAAGTCCGTTATTTAGAAAGAACATTTTAGGAATATCTTTTGTATGAGATTACGCAATTTAACTAAAACCAGATTCTTCAAAAATAAATCTTATGTTCTCAACACAATCTTCAGTCGTTTTATCTGAGGGATGCTTTTCTAATCATAAGATAAACAATTGAAACATTTTGTTCTAAACATCATTTGAAGGTCGGAGGTTCTTTGGTTCAACAGGTTCAATTTATGGTTCGAGTTTTTTGGTTACCAGTTCGGATTTTACTTAAGACCGTGGTAGAGAACACTGGGTACACTTGGAATTGAAATGGGCCGTAAACTTTTGTATCACAAGACGTACAAATGAAACAGCGTTGTATCAGCTCAGATATTACCTGAGAGTGTACTAACATTGTAAAATCCGTAGCCAGTCACTCGTGTGTGTGTGTGTGGTTGTGTAGCTTTCAAGTCAAACAAAAACAACTCAATTCTATTTGCTTGAGCGTTAATTCAAAGAGCAATACATGTTTAAAATAATAGCTCTATTGAACATTCGGCATCATTTCAGAGCCACGCCATCCATCTCTAAATAGTAAAACAGAAATTGCGTTTGCTTTGAGACAAAACTTGATTTTTAACACCAACCAGCTGAACACCATCTTCTATGCTGTTTTATATTCAATTATTTGTGTGTAGAATCAAATGATAATTCCGTGATGTTAAGATAATTCGCGAATTGCATAAATAGAGGATTAAAACATTGATATACGATTATTCAAAAATGTCGTTTGGATCAAGAAATGTGTATTTTACGCTAAATACACACACATATACAGCGGTGAAAAAAAGTATTCGACATGTGAAGATTTCTGCATATATTGGATAAAAAATTAAAACTGTATAAAAAAACAAAACAATTGTTATCGATTTTAAACCAAATATCATTAAGTATTAAATGTGTAGCATCTTTTGCAATACATTAAAATCTAATACACTAACAACATCACAATTATTTCATTCAAAGGCAGTTAAGCAAACAAAAAAAGCTTAAAAATAAATGAAAAATATACAAATAATACAAAACTAATATCTTGTTGCAAGTCCTCTCCGATGGATGACTTCTCTTAAACGCTGTGGCATCGATTTAACCAAATTTTCTGTCACCTAATGGCCGAAACTAAGGACCTCCATTTGACGTTGATTAAAAAATGGCGCTCTCTTAACCTTTTTTCCTCAATTGGATTGAGGTCTGGACTTTGGTTGATTATTTTTATAACTTTGGGGCAGTTGTATAGCAGCCAAAGCATTGGATTGAGAGTGGAGTATTTTAGGTCATTGTCTTGATAAAATTGGTAGTCCTCTATACCCAGTTTTTCAGCACTGGCACTCAAAATTCCTTTTAAAATCTGTAAGTTATACAGATGGTCCATTATGCCGTTAATTACGACATTGCTTCCCACTTCTGAAGCCTCCATACACCCCTGAACCCTTATACCTCCTCCTCCATGTTTTACTGTGGACACCAATTCAGCATTACGTTTTCTGTACAATATAATTTTGCCATTGCATCCAAAAAATGGAATTTTCTCTCGTCTTCAAAAATTACATTGTGCCAGAATTCTACTGGTTTGTTTGCATATTTTCTAGCAAATTCTAGTCTTTGCACTCAGTGCTTTTTGGATAGATATGGCTTCTTTAGGAGCAGTTTTAGTCTGAAATCAATTATTATGCAGGTAATTACTAACAGTTTGGGACGTAACATCAATGTCTAAGCGATCCTTGGTAACTTTTGCCAAAGTTGATGCATTGGAATTGTGGTCCTTTTTAATTTGACGTCCAAGCCATTGTTCCGCCGCTTGAGAAAGTTTTTTGGTCAACTAGATCTTGACTTATTATCAGCCGATTTTTGCTCTTAATACTTTTTAATTATATAATGCACTCTTGTTTTGGCCTATTTGCAAAGGCTAAAATTTGTTTTCGGATCAACCATTTTTAAAGTGCATTACAATTAAATTTTTAACTTCCAATGACAACTCTCCTTGTTTTAAGCCCTCTAGCTCACTGCTTAAATAAAACTTTTTAAATACCCTCAGAAATAGTCCAAATGCTTTGAGTTACATGAATTTGCAACCACACTTAAAGATAATATTGCATTTCGGTATAAAAATTTACCAAAGCCTCCTATGTCGAATACTTATTTTGCTTGCCAAACTACTTTGAAAATTATAATGGTGATTTATTTGCTTATAAATTTGTTCTTGTAAATACAAAAACTTCTACAATTAGAAACTGAATTGTTATATGCAACAAATAACGAAACATGGTTTCGTTGTTATTGCATAGTAAGTGCATAGTATTGCATAGTGTTTAAAGTCAATATTCGTAGAAATCATTATACATCTCAAATACTTATTTTGACCACTGTTTATACAGTCACTCAAAAAAGTATTGGGACACATTGCCAGTTCATAGATTTTTATCGTAATATTTTACTTAAACTTACTAATGAAACAAAAAAAGAAGTAAATGTTATTTTGGTAAATACAAATAATAATAATTTGAACAAAATTGATACATTAATGCAGTTATGATTAAAATTGAAAATAAAAGAAACCGCGAATGTTAAAAAACTGCTCAAAAAAGTATTGGAACATTTCCCAGTAAATTAAGAAAAACACAATTTAAACTTACAAATTAATATTCTGTAGGGCCATCTTTGCTTTTTATGACCTCTTGAAGTCTATTTGGCATGAATTGGATCAATTTTTTGTAAAACGATCGATTTTGGTCCCCCCTCTCTCTTCGGCCAAATATTTTCTTAAATCCTTCTTATTAGAAATTTGGTGCTCCTATATGCTGCAAATAACCCCACACATGTTCAATGGGATTAAGGGCTGGACTTAGTACAGTAGTCTTAATAATACTAGGGCAGTGGTAGAGGACCCATTACTTGCAAACATCTGCAGTATGTTTCGGGTCATTATCTTGGTATAATTTAAAATATCCTGCGATTCCCAGCTTGCTCGCACTTAGCTGTAAATTTCACTTGAGAATGTCAAGATAGACATATTGATTCATTATACCATCAATAAAATTAAGTTCCCGACACCAGGGCTTGCCATGCAGCCCCAGACAATTAGGTTACCCGCTATTTGACAGTAGGCTGTAAATTTTTAACATGCATTGCTGTGTATTTGATTTCCGTCAAACTTTCTGCTTGACATCCGATCTGAAAATGTGTGTTACATTTGCTTTCCTCAACAAAAATTACAATTTCCCAATATTCTGTTGGCTGCCTTACATACATTTTAGCAAATGCCAACCTAGCTTGTCTATTTGCTTTGCTGTTGTAGGGCTTTCTTTGAGATACTCTGCCATGATACTTATGTTTTCCTTAAAACATCTCTGACAGTTTCAGGATTTACTAATTTTCGGAACCTTTTTTTACATTGCAAAGTCATTTTTACTGCACTAGGATTAATGTGTGTACTTGTCTCACAATCCACTTTTCTTCACGTTCATTAAATATCCTTGGACGCCCTGATCTTTGCTTGTTTTGAGCACTATTTGTTTTCTTGAATCTGTCAATGATGTTAATAAAACAGCAGACTTACTCAGTTCCAAGATTTTTCCTATACAGCGAACTGATTTCCCCTCTTTCCAATGACTTATTACGAGATTTCGCACACCAACCGATATATCTTTGTGGTGTCTCACCATTTTTTCTATAAATAATCTTATCTGTTGAAACGTTTATATTTAAACTTCTAATCTAAAAAAAGTGGCGTGGAATTCTATTGATGCACTGTATATTTGTTAAATTTCTCATTTTAAAAGTGTCCCAATACTTTTTTGGCACCAATGTGCCTTTGAATAAAATTTGAAAACCGAGATCAGATTATAATTCTATAATACTAATAAAATTTTCCTTATATACTGTACACCAAATGTTAAAATATTTCTTAATTCATTTTGTTTTTTGTTTTAATGTGATACACATTTTTTTATAAATGGCTTAACAGTTATGCATGCCAAGTGTCCCAATACTTTTTTGAGTGACTGTATATATATATATATATATGTGTGTGTGTGTGTGTGATGTGTCCTGGCGCGAAACGTCACACTGTTCAGCTACACGAGGGCTTTTGAAGACGGACCTAGTAATTTTGAAACACAGTCAAGTGACGAGGACGATACCTGAGCTGGCACCCCTCTCTTCTTACTACCACACCACTCCAACCGGAGGACGTTTGAGCTCTCGACAGATTTAACGTGCATCACTCCCTACACAGCGTGTCTTTAGTGGTACAGGGTTAGAACTCATGACATGCCAACCACGATCCGATATCTTGACCACTAGGCTATCGCGGCCTGCATGGTGCTCAAAGCTATGACTAACGACAGGCGTAAAATCTAGCTCTTGCTACGATGAATTTTGTGGATCTTGATCTGATATTACTATCAATGGGGTGGTGTAAGTAACAAGAGCAGAGTTCTATTGATGTGAAGCATCCTTTTTGTTAGATAATAATCCATTTTATTTTGTACATTGAAACCCAAACATGTAGACGATACTTAATGAATAGCACTAAAACACACACGCATGCGCACTACATAACAAGGAGCGGGGGTTGCATTTTCCAGAGAATCTCGGTTTTTATACAAAACGGCTCCGGAAGTAAAAAAACTCGCACGACTATCTTGGACGTGTCTTCCGATTGGTCCAGATAATCGGACGAGGTTCGTTAGACCATTCTTGGTTTAAATACACTGAGTTTTGAATTCCTGATTCTTCCGCTATGCTAACATTTAATTATCTTCGCAAAATTCAGGACCATTGCAAATTAAAAATCGTTAAGATGAAAGCTTAAAATGAATTATTACATACACACACATATATAGAGATAATTTCCGCTCTTTTTTATTATTTCGGAAGAAAATACATAAAGAACCCATCCCATTCTCGCACCTTCACAATACAATTTTTTATATAAATCCTCAGGGTAAAAAAAAAATTTAACGAATTTTTATCAAGAACGAGTGTTATTGCACAGCGTATTTACTGCAGGTTCTCAAAATTCCTTTTAATTTGAAATAAATTTCGAAAACTATTTATTTTCAATTGGATTCACTTCCGGATTTGACATGTTATATACCACACTCGATGTTTTAAATATAATGTAATTAGCACAATTTTTTAAAAAATAACCGAACGTTTCTGATACACTGATGAAAAAAAACCCCAACAGACAAAAAAATATTGTAGAGTAATGAAATTTGGACAGTGCAATTGTCTAGTTGACATGTTGAATTGATTAAATTTTCAAGATCACACGTCAATTTAAACTCATTAAACTACATTTCAAATGTGAAATGCTGTTACATTAGTAGCCGGCGTAAGCTCCAGAATTTTGAATGCAAGCGTGCATGCATTGTGTTATGGAGTTCCATGCTTGTAGTATTTGTTGTGTCAATACTTGGACGATCAGTGCTGGTTGTGGAGGATGCTGGAGTTTTCATCCAATGATATCCCATACGTGCTCGATTGGAGACAGATCTGGTGATCTCGCAGGGCAAGGTAGCATGTCTATAGAGCACGTTGCGTTACAACAGCGATGTGAGAGCAAGCGTTATACTGTTGGAAAACTCCAACTTGAATGCTGTTCATGAATGGCAGTACTTTAGGTTGAATTATCAGACTGACGTACAAATTTGCAGTCAGTTTGTTTGGCATAACCACGAGAGTGCTCCTGCTGCCATATATATATATATATATATATATATATATATATATATATATATATATATATATATATATATATATATATAAGAAATTGCTCCCTAGACTATGATTCCAGGTGTAAGTGCAGTGTGTCTAGGCCGCAGACAGTTTGGCTGCAAGCGTTCCCCTGGCCAACTTCTGACCAACACACAGCCATTACTGACACCTTGGCAGGACCTACTTTCATCAGAAAACACAACAGATCTCCACTCCGTCCTCCAATAAGCTCCTTGACCTCTGCTCTCAACAATCACTGGCCATGTCTTTCTGCAATATCGCGGATAGAAAACCCATTTTCTCGTAGCCCTGTTACATGACCTCGTTCAAACTTGGTTGATAATGACTTCTTCGTCTTCTTAACTCTTTCATGCTTGGTGGAAGATATGTTGTACCTCTAATTCTTATTCGTTTAAAGTAATTATAAAAGGGAAAACTAAGAAAAGAAATTAAGCAGTTTTAAATTGAATTTCAGTCATTTTTTTGTTTGTTACAGAAATGCAACATTACGCAGTAGTGCTGTAAATTACAAAACTTTTTTTTGTATGAGGATTTTATTATCCCCATGTAAAATGTTTAAATTTCTCTCTCTCTCTCTCTCTCTTACCCGGTAGTTTATTTCGTCAATAACCAAGAGGAAGCATAAAATATAATGGATTCTTTTTATAGCAAAATCACAGTTTTTGAGGCTTCAGAGATTTTTACAATTGTTGTGATTTCTGGAAAAAATGTACTTCCATCTAGTGACAAAATTAGCATGTATTTCGTTGCAGTAATCTTTTTTTTCTCAGATAAGTGATTTGTAGGTAATTAAAAAAATATTGAGTCTGTGAAATTAAAATGAATCATATGTTGCAGAAACGCAACAGTGCGAAGTTAAGGGTTAAGTGCAATTTTTAGGTAAGTTACCTCTATCTTGTAATGGATTTAGATATTCCTATCCATTACTTACAATAGGTTTTTGCTCAGTAATATTTACATAAAAGGGGAAGGGTGATTGGCCAAAAAAATGTTCAACCCCACTTTTATACAAATTATTTTATATATTAGCTGTCCTAAGTCAGCAATATTTATAATACTGCAGCATCCATTTTATAATTTTTAATCTCGGTTGCTCATGCGTCCTTCATTGTGTGATTTTCCTACTGTCTATGTGTTTTTAGAATGTGATTGATGGATGTTTATCTCTTGTTTGTGTGTGTAGAAAATTAGACTATATATATATATATATATATATATATATATATATATATATATATATATGTATATGAATATATGATTACATATTTTTGAAAATACTCTAGATGAGAGAAATATGGAGATTAAGTATATTTTAAAGGGATAAGTTGGATATAAAAAAGAGATGCACGGACTCATAACAGCTTCATGACGTAATAACCAGTGCTAGTCAACCTTTTTTCTTGTGGTTATGAAAATATCTTTAATGTTATTGGTGTAATTTTAATTTTACTTAACGTTAGTTTATCATTGTTTAAGAAATCGTTTATAATTATGTTTTATCTGCTTTTCTAATGAGTATTTCTATTCTAAAAGCATTGAACTTGTATTAAGATGACTGAATGTGGCAATACCTGGTTTATTGTTCTTTGTTTCTAACGGTGATCAAAGGATTTTCTGATTCTTTTATTGGTATGAAACGTTATTAGTAATAATAGCCTCAATGAAATATGCAATTCTTAGCTCAATTACTAAAAACAGGTTGGTTAAGCATAAAACGAAGCAGTCAAATATGTTTATAGATATTGCTGTATGAGTCCATATCATCCAAATTTTTATTTTTAAATATCTCACCTAGTGTATATGTAACCTTAGGTGGATCTCAGATGAACGAGAGTGGAGAAATGACATTACTATGAAAGTCTGCATAATTGTTACCTTAGTCCGAAGATTGATTTGGAAGACGAACAACTTGAATCGTTTTTTTTTTGCTTCCTATTTTACGGCGAGTTATCTTCCCAACACGAAAGTTGTTGAACAGCTCATTATTTAAACAGTTGACCATCGATTCCGGCCGAAAAAGAACCCTGATAATTACAGAGCAACGTTCCTAGAATCGAATATTCCATCGCAAATAATTGCTCTAGTGAATCAATATGTAATTTAAAACCTATTATAGTCAATTCTTTTAATTTAAAGCCATAATCCTACAAAACTGAGTTTTATATAAAATTAAGCAAAATCGTTACCAGAACGGATATGAAATTTCCATTATAAAAGGTAAAATTTTCTCGTAATGAAGAAATCTCATCGGGCAGTTTGTTACAAATGCACTGTAACGAACAGAATTTAGGAATTTATAATTCTACTTACGCTTTTAAAATTTGTAAATTGTTCAAAATTACGAGGCCAATAGCTCTAGTGTAATGCGACATCGATAAACAATCAGTCAGTTCAAAATTAGTAAAAATAATGATAAAAAAGTGTACTTTTTGAATTCAAAAGAATCCTCCCCAGAAAAATGTCACTGAATTCAATGTATGAAAACAAACTTTGTAAAAAAGTGAACAAACCATTGATTTCAAATGAAATGTATGGAAAAGAGATATTTATTAATTGGGAAAAAGAAAGACCTTCCTTTTTCACGAGAGAACTTTGTTTATAGAAAACTTGTGCATTGAATTGTCCCTCGAAATCTTTCTATATAAAATGGCCCTCAGAATGTAACTAGATAGCGACCTAATTTGAACCTCCCTGTTTGCTATCCTCCCATCCTTATTGCAACTAGGTAAAGACTACTTCCTAGCGTCTTCATAACATCCGTCTTTCACCCCTCGGGGGGAAGAGTTCGTTCGAGAAGGGCATCTCATCAACGCATCGCACTGGAAATAGTTGAATGACCTCCATACTTGATGAATCTTTCATACCCATACCCATACATATATATCAGGAAAAAGCTATTCTTGCTCCGACTTTGATTGGATGTTTTCCGTATTTTCAACCGACCTTTAAACTGCGAATCGAAAGATGGTATGGAATTCAACGAGAGTCTTTAAATTGCTTTTTAAGTATGGGCGTTGAGGTTGTGCAAGTTGCTTATTTCAAGGAATCCACCAATTAACGGTATTCTAGTCAGGGTGTGCACAATGAAAGGCTTTATTTTTGCAGCGGCTTAAGATACAATATTTTGCAATGCAGCATAATCATCAAGTTATTTATTTAACATATAAACATTTATTTAAATGTATTTTTTATCATCCGAGAAGAAGAAAGAAAAAATGAAAAACATCCACTTGTGATCCTCTTATTCTCTCATTTTATCTTTGAAACTACGCAATCAAATCATAATACTCATTAATGCCAAAACCATTGACAACATCAAAGCTTATCACTCTTTTCGAAATAATGTATAGCAATTACTGTTAGAAAAGATTCTAGAAAAATAAATTGGAAATAAATCAACATACGCATTTTCAAAATGTGTAGATTATTAGATTGATTTTTTGTTATGTATTACATTTTTTAATATAATATTTTATGTATAAACATTTTTTAAAAGAGAAGTTAACGATAACCAATTCATCAACTTTAAAAAAAAAGAGTTTATAAATGTAACACTTATATTTTTTAATACTACAACGTATTATAATAATGGGAATTGTATAACATTAGTTTCTAAGTAACAAGAATTCCTTTTAGTCAATCTAAAAAATGTAAGATTCATTTTCTCACGAATAAAATTTATTTCATAATTTTATTGTAATACTTATCTATCTATCAAAAGACGAATACAGTGTTATCTACAAGATTGCCTATGAATTCAAAATTTTGATTTCTTTTTAAGAAATTGAATCTTCTAATTGGAAATAAGTAGTTCAAAGTTGTTTGAATAGATTTTACAAACATTCGGTTTCATGAATTGATTGTGTATTTTTGCATTTTAACAAACAAATATTCTACGACAAATTGAACTGTTTTATATTGGGTCAGTCAAATGAAATCAAGAAGTCTCAGACTGAAAGATATAAGCAAAGGATTGAATAAAATAGGTTACGTAATAACAAGACTTGAAATGATGTATAAATAGGAATTTTTATCACATAAAAATTACAGATTTATACCTTAAGTACGAATTTCTCTTAAGCAAATTTCTTAAGAATTAATAACTTGAGCTGTTAGAATTGATAGACAAGAAATTTTAAAAAAAATATCAGATCTAATTTCTTCGATAAGTATCTGGAAATGGAATGAACATTTGTGCAATATTATGCAACGAATCCATAATAGCAATCCATCATATCTTAAAAGAGTTGCAAAATACTTTGAAAAGGTGGCATTAAAATTACGTCTAGTGATAAAAATTAGGACCAATGAACAACTTTATGCTAAAATGAAGATAAATCAATAAAACAAAATTGAAAGTCTTAAAAAATATTTTAAGAATAAAAATAGCAAA
Organism: Trichonephila clavipes; assembly: GCA_019973935.1. Classification (NCBI taxonomy): domain Eukaryota; kingdom Metazoa; phylum Arthropoda; class Arachnida; order Araneae; family Nephilidae; genus Trichonephila; species Trichonephila clavipes. Next base: position 259,200 of record BMAU01021280.1, on the reverse strand, counting down.
ATACACTTTTTAGCAAATAACCTCCATCTGATTAATTACAATTTCTTCTCCATTTTGAATTGCTTTGAACTCAATAATTAGCTTTTCTATATCTTTTGTATTGTATCGAATGAAAGCTTATTGGACAGCTAATTATATGTGGTTATATAAGTTGAGCTTAAAAGGTACTCCGATTTGGTATATTTTTATGAATGTGTGGCTGCATGAATCGAAGCGAACTAATTTAACTGTTAAATTCTTTATCATTTGGTAACATTTCTATTCATTCCATATTGTTTACCTTTTTGTAGAACATCGTGTTCTCACGTGTTTTATTTAGTAACAAGCAACATTAAGGTTCATTTACTCTTTCATGATTTGCAGAATATATCAAAGCAAAAGCCTTTGGAACACGCATTGACGTCTTTCACACATCCCCCAAAATGAAAATTATTTATAAATAGGAAACAAATTAAGATTAATCAAAAGCATAAGGTAAGTGGATATTTTCAAAAAATCAGTTGCCATCCCTTTCAGTCAAAAAGTAAGAATTTTATTTTAATAAAATAGGAACAAAGAAGAGAAAAGGGAAAGAAAAGAAGCAAATAGAATAGAAGAATAGAATAGAAGCAAAAGCATAGAGCAATTTTTGTATCAAAAAACTAATGTAAAAAAAACTGAAAAAAATGTATATATTCTTAGCATAATGCCTTGTGTGTGTGTGTGTGAGTATCCATATTTACACATTTTGAAAGACTATCATTTTTCCTAACAAAATATTCAAGTATTTTCCCAATTTGACTTTTTTTCTAAAAATTTTCAATTGTAGAATATATTAATAACTAATAAAATGGGCCCAAGTTTTCCTTTGAAAGACGGAGCAATGACTTGACTATTTTATAGGAATTGAGAATAAAAAAAAGATTATCTCCAATGCATCCGAAGATTGGAGATCAAGTATTGCTCCATTCTTTGTAATCCGCTTCAAATTTCAAGAAAGGGGTCATTATACATCTTGACTCGATTCTATTTCCGGGTTTATCCTTACCGAATGGATTCACACCGTCTTAGAAAACGAATGATAGGAGCAACTGTCAAATGGTGATATAGACAGAGTATTTTCGAAAGAAAAAAATCTCTTCAGATTATATCTTAAGGTACCATGAACGTACTTATGTTATTAATGAATCCAATTTTATTATCAAAAGAAATTATGAAAGGAAATCCGGTTTCTTCAATAATAATTTTTGTATTTTAGTAAAATAATACGTCGGTGAAAAGAATTTCCATTGTAAAAAAATTTTAAGCGATCCAATTTTTTTTTTGCTCGTTATTTTATTTGAAAGGATTTAAAAGAAATCATAGCTATGAATAATAAACGAACTCTCTCTCAATGTTTTATCCACATCTTTCAATACCCACTTATATTCTTGACATTATTATAAATTATATACCTACATTCCTCGCAAATATTTATAGAATAACCAAGTTTCAACCAACGGACTCTCTTGTACATATTGTGTTGTCCAACTTCAACATAATCTATCATTTTAAAAGTTTCACCACCGTGTTAAAAATTTAATAATATATTCCAGGGGTTCTAAAACTGTGGTCCGTGTCACCCCGGGGGTTCCTAACACCTTTTTAGGGGGTCTCTCGCTAAGATTTCCCTTTTACTTACAGGCTCCGAAAGGCCTCGTGCAGAAATTGAAAGACATATTTTCCTAGACCTCAAAGAAAAAAAAACTACTAGAACATGTATTTCCATCACGAATTTTCAAAATCTTGGGGATCCACAATGTTCGGCTGATACATAAAGGTGACGATCTAAAGTTTAGGAACCGCTGATATATTCTACTATTTGTTTCGAAAATAAGTGAAAAAGGAATTCCAAAAGGCGCTTTCATGGGTTCGTATCCTGACACAGTTCCATTTTGAGATTCCGTCAAAGCATTTTTCAAACTATTTCAAGCTGTTTGAATCCAAACGATCTATTTTGATGCTCGAAATAATTTTTTTTTCTCTTATCAATTATCTCCTCTCTTTATTTTTCTTTAATATTATTTTCGTAAATCACTCACTTCCTTATTTTTCACGGAGTGATTACCTTTTCCAATTTCCTAGAACATGCTAGAATAAAGTTAAAATGAATTCCTTTTTTCAATTCGTTCACTTCTGAAGAAAAATTTTATACACACTTCAACCCTTTTTTTCTTCTTTTCGAATCCGAAATAAGCAATTAAGTTTCCGGGACGAGAATGTTTGTTTTTTACAGCGCAGGAAATATTTCCTAGAATTTCTTTCGTTGAAAAGAAGTTGAAAGAATCGGTTTCCCCGCTGATTCATTTGGGGAGAAGTTTTTCCGTTCTGGAAGCTTCGGCAAAAATATTGAGGAGTATAAAAACGTATCATCAATGGTATTCAAAGTCTCCTTTCATTAGTAGAACTAATGACTTTTTCAAATACAAGTCAATATATAAAGCTTGAAAAATATGTCTGGATTGAAACACATACTTTTTAAAAAGAAATTCTAGTATGTTAAGTCGATTATAGCAATTGACTTAAAAAGTACATTATATAAATATATTAATATTAAGCGGGGTAATGGTCAGGTTTCAATCTACTTCTAGAATAAGTATCCATAATATGTGAAGTTAATAAACAATTTTTTAGTTATAAAGTTGTTTTTTTCTTATAATATTATCATTCATATAGTTTTAGAAAAAAAATGACTCCATTAAAAAGACGCTTTTGAAAGGTTTACAAAAATTATCTTTTATTCTTCATGAATGATTTTGAATGTCATGACCTACAATTACGTACCAAAATAAATGTTCAATTTCAAAAATTACATATAAGATCAATTAGTTGGTTCATTTAGTAAATATTCTCAAGTGTTTCTATAGTTTTCAAATTTTAGAAAGTGGGAGTATTGAATTAAAAAAAAAGTATCACTCACACTTTTCATCTCTCCAAAGTAAAAGATAGGCTTCTGGACCATATCGCTTCCCTGGTTGTCCTCCATGAGAATCCGGGATTGAATCTCTCGTCCGGCCACGCATACGCACACCGCGAGTCCTAAAGTGACTAGTCCGAGCATGATGCTAACAATGTGAACTGCGGCCGCACGCTCGGTAACAAAACTGACGTAGACAGCGACGCCTCGCGGGCCCTTCCTACAACTCACCGGTCTCCAGAGAAGTAGAAAATTACTACCGCTTCCTCGCACGGGTTCAATTTTTAAAAACGCTACCAAGTATATTTTTTAAGAAGGGTCGCTGTAATACAAAACTTTAAAATAGTTTTTTTAATGCATATTTGAACTCATTTGAAAGGAATTGCAATTGCAGCTCCAAGTAAATTAAAAATTAATCCAAGTAAAGAAGGATTGAACATCAGTGGCCCACACATTCATTCTCATTCATTATACTCCTATGTACTTAAAATTTAATCAAGTATGGATTATTAATAGAGAGAGAGACAGTTAATTTTATTAATTAATGTGAATTAGTCATTCAATAAGTAACTTTTTTTCCTTTTTTTGTTCCCGAAAATCGACAAAATCAAAAGAATATGTTGGGTGGCGTATTAGAACATGATACGCGAGAAGAGTGAACATTCGACCCTGGACTCTCCCCTTGAAAAATTCCAGGTGCGCTACTGTTTAACATTAACATACATTGGAATCTAAAAGAAAAAATGACCATGCCAAAAAGATAAACAGAAATGAACAAATGAAAGTATGAATATACAAATTTATAACAGAAAAGTAATAACAGCAGGAATAGATTTTTGCTTTCCTGACTTTGGGACAAACAAAATAGCCCCCTCCCCAAAAAAGCAAAAACAAATTAGAGACCATAAGCATTTTACAAAGTAATGTCTTAAATGATATCTGCCAGCCTTCAACTGGAAAGGAAATGCAATTAGTTTTAACTAAGTAAACAAACGATCTAAAACAGATGAAATGAATGAAACAATATAAAACACTATCAAGTACGGTACCGAAGTAACACAGAACACAAACCGCGTTGGATAAAACTAAAATTAATTTTCGAAAGAGGTTTCTGTTTTGCAATGTTTCATTTAAGAAAAGAATTGTTATTCCGCTGCACAGAACAAACAAATACATAAATAACACTGGTGTCCAATATCAAAGTTACGAATCCATTTTTTGTGCAGTAAATAGAAATATCTACCCCTATTATTTTAAAAATGATGTTATGTAACGTAGTTTCAAAAACTATTTCGATTAATGAGTCTAGCGTTTGTTTAATAACAAAAAAGATGATTTTTTCTGAAAAGAAAAGGTGTTGAAATTGTGTATTCTCTGATACTATGAAAATATAGTAGAAAACAACTCAAATCCCTGTTCCACAGAATCGTTTCAAAGATAAATTGCGATGGAGGGTGTCGAAATGTTTCTCACGTTGGTGATTTGGTTTCCAGATGATGGAGAATGCACAAGGTCGCCCTGAGGAGGATAGTTTTAATGCACGGCATCATAGAGGTATGAATGCTGTTGTAAGACCTCACTGCTGCGTCTGGAGGAAAAGTGACAGGGCTTTAAGAGACTTTCTACTAATATTCCTCTTCGGGAATCTTTGGTCCAGCAATCGCGTTATTTCACAGATATCCCTCTCAAGAAGAAACCATGATATGTAGATTAGCTAGTGAATATATATTTAAGGTTTAATATAATCGTAGATTAGAAGGAACAGGAGCGGAGTCGCTGGAAGCTGTGCTGATACGACAAGAATTAGAATAAAACCGCGTGACTGAAGGGCGAATTTTAACTACTGGAATAAATTAGGGAAGTTAGGATTATTAAGATATCCTTGATTAAAGTTAAACTATTCGGATGTCGTACGCTTATTTACATAAGGTTTGAGAGCTCTCTATATACCACTCCAAAGGCTCCCTTCATAGATTGTTTGTTATCTTGGATAATAATAAATTAGATTTATCATGGTTAGTCTTGGTCACACACATCCATCTTTACCTCCTACAGATTTAGGTCGATCCCCATGGGTGAGGCCATTACAAAGTATCAAGACAAACCGTGTTTAGATGGCTACTTGAGGAGCTGTTACAACCGGAAACCAATAACAAGTGTTTCCTTTACGCAATCTCCCAAATTAACCCGTCTATCTTGGAGCCGTGAACACTCTTCTCAGGTAGAGTAACATTGGCACCTCTTCTGTGACGCCATGTAGCACACAAAGTGATTCTCGAAGAGTTTTCTTCTGGAGAGAACCTAGGAAAGCTCTTCCGTATAAACATCAGAGAAATCGATCGCTTTGGTGGCATTGAAACTCTAATACTTGGAGGGATAATGTTGGACACGCATTAGCCACTTTATATCTTGTTTGCTTGTACAGTGACAGCAGAACATTATAAGGATGAAATTTTCGAGCCTTATGTGTGATTTTTTTGCGGCGACGTGGGAGATCAATTAATTTTAAGGAATGAAAAAGTCTGCTCTTGTTGACGATTATCTAGAAGATGGTATTCGCCATATGATGTGTCCAGACCTTAAGCCTTCTGAGAACTTGTTAGATGTTCAAGCAAGAGTTATTGTATGGCGACAGCTCCCTCTAAACCTTTGTCGAGCTCATCCCTGTGTGAAACAGAATCAAGCGCACGCGGCCTGAAAGGGCACAGGCATATTTTGACCTCCCCCTCTTCTTAATCCCTTTTAACTTAAAACACCGGCCTTGGGTAAGGTCCAAGGAAAGCAAATACACCAAATTGTACGAAAAAGAACCAGTTTAATGAACAAAAGTAAGTAAAGCTTGTGACAGTTCTATCCGTGATTCTTCTACTAATATTCTTGGGAATTTTTGGTGTTTAAGAAATATTTTATTAGAAAGCTTCCTCCCGAAGAAGAAAACGCGAGCATGTTAATTAAGACTACTATAAAAAGTCTAAGCTTGCAGATAAAATAGACTGCTATAGACTGCTAGCGGAGCAGTGATTAATCAATTTGAAGTGAGGTGCACGTATTTAGCAATTGATAACTGTTATATGTAAGTTCAACAATGCACTTTACGTGTCTGGTGTGTTACAACCCGTGTCTCTACCCTTTATTCAAGCTCTGCGAAACCTAACGTTTCAGCAGGATAATGCACAACCTCATGTTTCCGGTATTGTACAGACCTTCCTTGATACGGCAAATGTTCGGCTCTTGCCCTGGCCAGGACATTCACCAGATCTCTCGCCAAGAGAAAACGTCTGGTCCATGGTTGCTCGCTCGTCACCATAGGCCCGTCCCAACGGTTGATGAGTTGTGGCAACGTGTTGAAGCTACATGGGCCTGTACATGCCATTCAATCTCAGTCTAAGCCTATTCCCTTGCGTTTAAGTGCTCTTATTAGTGCCAGAGGTGGTTGTTCTGGGTACCGATTTCCCAGGACCTATGCACCCAAACTTCTTGAAAATTTTATATATATGTATATATCTCTCTCTCTCATTTGTTATTTGCAGTATAATATATTTGTCCAAAAAATATCATTTTGTTATCTGCATTTATTCCTAGTGCAGCAATTGTAATGACCAGTAGTGTATATGCATTTGATTTCCCAAAAGTATATGAAGAACATACTTTCAGAACCAAGTGGTTTAAAATTGCAGCACCATTGTCTGTTAAAGCAACTCAAAAGAAAATTCGAGAATATCGCCTCATCTCACAATCCATCGTTTCAAAAATAAACTGAAGCATTTGAAGGGAAGATGAATACTCATTGGTTATGGGTACCATTACTAATCTAAATATTGGGCAACGTTTAAAAATCCACCCCAAATTTTGATTTATACTTGATGCTGATATAAAATTTAGACTATTGATTATTTTTACGTATTATCAATTTGTTATCAGCATTTAATTTGAGTTTATTGCTATTTTCTTCCTGTTATACTTTTAGCAACATTTTTGCACTATACTGGCCTCCAAAAGCAACATGTTTTTAAAATGGTAGTATTAATAAAAATCATAAATTATGGGAATGAAAGTATGAACTTAAGAAAAACTTATAGAAAATAAGATTGCAAACGCTTTTATTTTAAAGATATGGACACACACACACACACACATTTATTTAGGAAACGGAGAAAATATACAAGTAATCAAATTTTCGCAACTTCGAATGCATGTTTTGTACAGGATTGCTGACTTTCAATAGTTGGTGGTAATTTCATTGACAATATCTAAGAATTTGAATTTGAATTTTAATGGCGCAAGGGCTAACTTCGGCCAAGCTGCGCCAAACACTCGCGCGCGCGCTAAAAAAGAGAAATCTTTTTTTTTAAATACATGTAAGTAAATACACACATGTATATGCATATATGCATGCATGCATGCATACATACATATATAATATTAAAAATCTAATTAAACAAACAGATCAAATCAAATATAAAAATCCAATTTTTAAAAGAAAGGCAAATAGATTTTGGGGTGGGGAGGTTCTCCCATCAAGTCAGACAATATCTAAGAAAACCTAGCAATGTCTAGATTTACATTGGGTTTACATTAGGTTACTACCTGAACAAGTCGGGTAAACGACTTTCCCAAGAAATTACTAGACAATATCCAAGAAAACCTAGCAATGTCTAGGGAAAGTTTTTTACCCGATTTGTTAAGGTGGTCGGGGGAAATGGGATTGCCAAAAGCTGATGCAAAATTTCAGTGTAGATCAAAGCGTTCTCCAACGGCTGTGGGATCATTTTAAATTGGAAAATTATGTTTATAAAAGACGAGTTCAAGATCAACCAGTAGTTCAAATACTTGTGGATGAGGGAGTAAGTGCTCATCAACGTCACGTTATAAATCAACTAGAAGATTGTTGGCAACGGCCTTTGTAATTTTGAACTTCTTGATCCGAAAACGACACCTGAGCTTGCACCTCACTCTCCTAATTCCCACACCTCTCTGTCCCACAATGTGATGACTCTAAGCCACGATAAATTTGATGTACACCAGTCCCTTCCACACAGCGAGTCTTCAGTAGTACTAGGGCTCGAAATCAGGAAACGAATGGCACATGGCAATACTAGGCTATCACAGGCCCCATAACACCTGCAGGGGCTCGTTTTCTAGCTTCGGACCCAATAACTACTGTGTCTAATCTCGTTGCAGATCATTTTGATGCATCAGGAACAAACATCTCCTCTACTACTGTGCTAAAACGTCTTCACAATGCAAGTCTCTATGCAAGATGACCAGTTGTATGACCACTGAATCATCGACAGAGATGCGGCTCTTTGTGTTGTAAGGACGCCCCCTTCGGGTTCCTTGATTATCAACGGGAGCTAGAGATGTAGAAATAAATGAAGAACTAAGAGCTGTCAGGAGTCTAAAATGACTTGATTAAGATCTTAACTTAAACTTTTAAAAATATCGCGTAATAATAGGATATGTGAGAGAATCTACGGTGACTAAACACATAATTCAAAATACGGAAATAACGTAACTCGGACCACTGTCAATAACTAACTCGCCTAAGCTTAATTCCTATGCGATCACAGATCCGAATATTTAAATAGCCACTCCTACCTTAATGTCGTACGAAGTCTCAATCAAATTGATCCCAGTTGAAGTTGCGGTTCACTGGCGTGCAATGGTATGCACCTTGACCTAAAGGCTCTCTGTCACGGGTAGCTACTGTTGGCTGTCACTTAACCTCTCAAAACCTCTTCACACTTGAAATACGGACCATAATAACATTCTCGAAATGCCACACGGCTTACTCTAAACTTCTGATATTAAGCTTCCTATTTTGCATCTTTCCTTCACGCTTTACTTCTTGGGTTGGTTGGAAAAGAGTTGCCATTAATTCTGGCCCCAAAGAACCCAAAAGGATATGTAAATGAAAAGACACGTGAGCCCGTCACAATCCTTCCAAGAAGCAAAATGTGATATATTCGAGGGTCTTAATGGCCCTTAAGAAATTACGTGCATAAATATTATTTTTCTGCCCTTCTAACTTTCAATACTCTATTTAAATTTTAACTTCGAATAGCCATTTTAACCATTAATTTCCAATATATTCAACTTATAAACTTTAATTTTTACTATTCATCTTAACTTTAATTTTTAATATTCCTCTCTGATTTGAACTCCCGAGAGCCACAATAATTTTACTCAAATAACTAGACCAACATTATCTGTTATGTATTTTAATCACGGTCGATTCTCTTTTACACTAAAATTGGTAATTCAGGTAATGGGTCCGGGGAAAACCCATCTACGTCTTAGTTGAAAACACTCCTTAACTGACTTAATTCTACTTAAAAACTATTACAATCTTCTTCTGTATTTACATGTCGCTTCCATCCTATAGGATTTACAATGGGATTTGAAAAAAAAATCTGCTTCTTTTTACAATCTTCTTCTGTCTAACACATGTCATTTCCATCCTGTCGGATTTACAATGTCTGAAAAAAAATCTGCTTCCTTTCAAGAGTTCAGGGTCAGTCACCCTGAAATAAAAACTATTCAAGTCACGTGAAATAACAAATTTTCACATAATGCCATTACATTTCACAATTTTTATACATTATATACCACCTTTAACTAACAACTAATTTTCATATATACACCTCATCTGGCTTTTCCAATAAACTTCCCCTCTAATCGCGCAGCGCTGTTAGTGTTATTGTTAATAATTTGTCTATACGCCACGTTCCCCCAAACCAGATGTACACTAATATGAATCAATACCACAATATATATATATATATATACATTATACAATTACAAACATTTTTCAATAAACCTTTAAAACAAACAACCAAAAGAATTGTAGCATCTCAGCGAAGTCATACATAGAAGTAAACAATTGCATATTTACAAATGTTTTATCCCAAATTTTGAAAAAAAAAACAAGTCAAAAGCTCATTTTTCATCTTCTAGAAAAACGCACTCATTGTAGGTTCAACTTTTGCTTGACGAGGTAAATTTCAAACAAACTAACATGACTTGCTTCTTTGCAATAATTATTCCGACCACTTCGAAAGAATATAAAATGAAACGATGCAACCTGATTTTTATGTTTTGTAGTTGACGTCTCCTACTAGGACCTCCAGGGAGATGGATCTGTTGCTGTTCGCTCCTCCTTTCCTCTCCTGGCAACTCTGTTGTTGACTACTTCTGCTTCTGGTGTTCCAGCTGCTTGACTGCTTGCTCTTCGATGTAGGGGCTGTAGTGATATTCTCGGCTTCTTCTGGCTCGAACTGGTCCTCCTTGTTGTGTCCTCTTCTCATTGGTTGGTCAGTCTCCACTTTTGCTCCTCTTCTTGGTCTGAGGTTGTACCCACTGGTACTTGGCATTACTCTGTTCGGACTTCCTTTCTAAATTATGCTAAATCATTATTACTATTCGAAGGCAATGTTCTCTTATCAACTCTATGTCCTCAACTATCTTTCAAATCTTCGTCTCTGGTCCTCCAGACCCAGAGTCGAACGATCTCTTATACGCAAGGGTCTCTTTCCTACCCATTTTAATCTTTCTATTGGGATTTGATTAAGAGCCAGGTGGTGATCTGATACGTGGTCCGCGCTTATCGGTCGTACCTCTATGCCTCTCCCCTTGATCTTTCATAAAAAAAAACTGATCCCTTTTCCCTCTAACTCACGCTTTACACCTGACCTCTTCTTCCTACCACACTGAGACTCATTTGATCTCCGTCGTACGTTTTCAAAATTACTCGACTTATGGCGTGAACTATTGCTATCCGAACTACAGGTTCTTATCTCCATCTCGTCATTTTCCTATGATGATATATTCTAACTTGATCGACACATTGACCGTTAAACTTTTTCTCGATTTCCATATCACTACGTTGTTATTTTTTACTTCTTACACTCTATACGGACCTTCAAAGTTTGGTTTAAATTTAGCTACCACTTTCTTTGTTGCTGAACTTAAAAGATGCGTTTTTATCAAGACCCAGTCATTCACCTTAATTTGAACATCATTCCTGCTTCTATCATAATATTTCGCCCACTTTTCATGCTTAGCCTTTTTGCTTCGTCTAGCTTCATCAAAACATTTCTTAATATCCCCTACTGAAAATTCAGTTCCAACCGATACCATCACTAATTTCTGAAATGGGGTAATCAACTTTCAACCTAAAAATAATTATGCAGGGTTTTTCCCGTCATATCATTTACTGCCGTACGAATAGCATAAGCGAACGCACGTAAGAACTGGTCCCGTGTTGATCATTCACATAATTTTGCAATCATTTGCACAAGATCGCGATTCACGCGTTCGGTTCTATTTGCATGAGGTCTATATGCAACAGTCTTCACATGCCTTATGCCGAATCTATCATTTAAATGTTCAAAAATATCGGACATAAATTGGGGACCATTATCACTCATTAATTTTACTGGAGCTCCATAACGCGATGTATAATTATGAAAAAAATTATCCGCTATTACTCGAGCCGAGGTTTTTTAAGGGGTATTATTTCAGCCCACTTGCTGAAATGATCCGTTATTACTAAAACATATCGGTTGCGTCTCATTCTTGACGCAGGGTACGGGCTTAACAAATCTAACGTAAATATCTCATTTGGATAATTTGATACAATCGGAACTAAGCAACCAGCTGGTAACGCGTTTTTATAATTATTGACTTGGCACATGTGGCATGTAGAGACATATTGATCAATAAATTTTCTCATATACGGAAAATAACAAATGTTACTTATTTTACGGTGAGTCTTAAGGCGTTCTAAATGACCTGCTATGGGCTTGTCATGAAATTCAGTCATTATTTCATTTCTTAAAGACTAGAATGTATACTCGCATTTCACCTAGCGACGTTGTGTATTTCGCATAAAACAAAAAGCCCTCAATTAAACGGAAACCACGGGACCAATTATCACATATTGTCGCATTAACCGAGTTATCTTCCGGGTCTTCCAGATATCTATAGATATGACCTAATTCCGGGTCCTTTCTTTGCTCTTCGATTAACTGTTCACGCAACTGAAGTACAAAATCCCTGATTACAGCATTATTAACTTTTTCACCTATTATACTTTCAACCGGGTTCCTCGACAAAACGTCAGCCACCGCATTTTGAGTTCCTGGACGATGTTCCCATTCTATATTAAATTCTGCTAATTTTAGAACCCATTTAATCATCCTACACGACAAATTTTTACCATGTGTTAAACGCGTCAATGCAGCGTGTTCTGTCATAACTTTGATCGATATAGTGAACCTAAATACTTCTAAATTTATTCAGAGCCGAAATTACTGCTAAATACCTCTCTCCGTTACAGTATAATTCCTCTCCGCACAACTAAGCGTGCGAGAAGCAAACACCACTGGTCTCTGCTCCTGATTTAGAACTGCCCCTACACCTATTGAACTGGCATCCGTAAATAACTCGAAAGGCTTTTTGAAATCCGGCAATTTTAAAACTGACCACGTCGAATGCTTTCTGCGCCTCTATTGACCAACAAAATTTCTTGAGTTTTCTTTTAAAATTATAACAGTGCTCACAAAGGTCAGCATAATTTTTAATAAACTTCGCGTACCACTGGGACATACCTAAAAATTTGGATACCCTTTTAAAATTTCTTGGGGGTTTCATCTGAACTATAGCTCGAACCTTTGTCTCGTCCGTTTTAATTCCCTCTTTACTAATAATCAAACCTAAACATTTCAATTCATCACAACCAAATGTTCACTTTTCCTTATGTAACGTTAACCCTACATCTTGTAATAATCGAAAAAATTCCCTTAGATGTTCAGCATGGTGAGTGAACAATGGAGACGATATTATTACATCGTCCATGTACAAACTCACAAACTTCCCTATCACCGGTTTTAAAATCAGATCTATGGCCTTCTGAAAATTGGGAGCCGCTCCTGACATCCCAAATGGCATACGCTGAAATGCGTAGGTGTACATTCTTCGTAACACACGCAGTCTTAACTAAATCACTGGGGTTTATTGCTAGTTGAAAGTACCCCAATTTGAGATCAAGAGCCGATATAATCATCATATGGGGTATATTCGTTGATAAATCATCTATTAACGGTAAGAAATAGCGGGCATTCTTTGTAATAGATAGTCGACAGCAAATCTATGCGCTTCCGGGTTATCCGGTGGTAACCTTCGACATAACACAACTGGTGTCACGTACGGGGATTGAATTGGAATTATGGTTCCCTCTTTCAACATTTTCTCTACATGATAACGGAATATCGCTTGTTTCACCCTTTCATAACGATACGGCCGAGAAACAAGTGAGGGCTTATCTCCCGTGTCAATTTCATGATACAAAACGTGTGCGCCCAGTTTATCTAAAAGTAATCTTTAAACACTATTAAATAAATCCCGCAACTCCTGTTTCTGTTTTTCTTCCAACACTGTCTTAGAAAGATCTATTTCTCTCCACATATATATTTCTTCCTCAATCGTTTTAACCACTTTATCAATTTGCGAATCGGGAATCGCCAACGATTTTTGATCAAAGTCCAAAATAACCTTTAATACACTTATGAAATACATCCCGAGAATACATGAGTATTCTAAATCTGCCAACACGTGAAACATCCAAGGATTCTCAAACTCCCTAATTTGAACATTCATTTCCACAATTCCTACATTCTGACATTTAGCTCCCTGTGCCGTGATCACCTGAGCTCATTATTTTTAACTTGCTTATAAAAAATATTTTAGGTGTATCTCCTCCGATAAAAAGGACTTCTCTGCGCCTGTGGCCCATAACGCTTTCGTAAAAGTATCATTTAAGAGAATAGGGGAACATATAGGAGTTCCACTGAAGACATGCATATCGCAGAAAGTTTAATCGGTACGTCATTGCCGACTGAGTCTCATCATATTGATCATCGCTAACTTTCAAAACATTTAATCGACCCCTTTGCCTCCTATCGCCTCGACTAAAATTCTCACTCAAACCTCCATTTCTGCGGTCCCCTCGACTAAACTCGTCATTTTGACCCCAATTTCTAAATTAGTATCCTCTATCGTTAAATCTTCGATCATCCCTCTGAAATCATTCCTGCTGTCGAATCACTGATATCCTTAAAGACAATTTTCTGTATTACCCCTATAATCATTTCTGCCATTACTCGATCTACGCAAAACTTCCGAATTTCTCCAATTTCTCCAACTATTATCAGCATTAGACATCCTACGCTCATTCCAAAACTCGTCTTTCAACATTATTACTATTCCTCAAACTCCGCCTTGTTATGCACGAAAAAATATCTTTCCTCAAACTTAAATAACTCCTCCTATAGTTGAACCGTGTTTTGAGGATTTCGAACCTCCACATAATCCTGGACTTGTGGTTCGCGTCTAAAGAAAATATGGTCTACTAAAGCATCCTTGGACATCCCTAGTTCTAGTTGTTTATGCAGCTTCAACAGATCATAAATAAAATCTGTTGGCCCCTGGTCCCTTCTGTGTTGGGACGCATAAAACTTTATTTCTAAATCTTTCTTATTACGGATGGCAGGGAATGCTTTTGACAAAGCTGCCTTTAAATGAGCAAAGTCAGTGGCTGTATTCTGTACTAAAGTTGTCCCGAATATCTGATACCAATCTTGGGCCTTCCCCAGGAGATGACCTTTCAAATAAGCACATGATAAGTCACTGGGTATCTCAAGTAATCGTATTTGATTGTCGGTATCTTCCAAAAACTCGGTAACATTCTCGGACCCAAAAAATTACTCTTCTGGTAAAACACTAAACCCATTCGCGTCTCTTACCTCAGGGTTATATAAATTTCGTTGGGCGCCATTTTAAGGGTGGAAACCTCGGGTGTCCTTCTCCTTGATTATCAGCGTGAGCTAGAGGTGTTGGAATAAATGAAGAACTAGAAGCTGCCATGACCTTAATATGACTTTATTAATATCTTAACTTAAACCTTTTACAGATTAGATAACAATTTGATATTTGAGAGAATATACGGTGGAAATAACGTAACGAATACCGAATACCGAACGTAACTCGGACCACTGTCAATAACTTATTCGCCTAAGCTTAATTCCAATGCATCACAGATCCGAATATTTAAATAGTCACTCCTACCTTAATTTCGAACGAAGTTTCAATCATTCTGATTTCAGTTGAAGTTGCGGTTCACTGGCGTGCAATGGTATGCACCTTGACCTAAGGGCTCTCTGTCACGGGTAGCTTCTGTTGGCTGTCACTTAACCTCTCAAAACCTCTTCACAATTGAAATGCGGACTATCTTAACATTCCCCAAATGCCACACGGCTTACTCAAAGCTACTGATATTTAAAGCTTCCTAATTTGCTTCTTTCCTTCACGCTTCACTTCTTTGGTTGGTTGGAAAAGAGTTGCCATTAATTCTGGCCCCAAAGAACCTAAAAGGATATGTTAATGAAAAGAAGCGTGAGCCCGTCACAATGTTGGGCATAGGAACACGTTTCCTGGACCAGAGAACTATGGGCTTCTGTACTCTTTTCAGCTTAGTCCAGGCTCACACTGAAGACTCACGCAAGGATAGTGACTCATGGAGTCTGCTAATTTGGAGGTAACAACTTATTAGATACATTCAATCCAACAATGCTGAAAGTTACAGTTATAGAGGTAATGTAATCATGGTTGAGGCAGAGATCTCTCTCGGTGCTTATACTGACCTGCATAGGCCCCATGCAGGAACTCTAACTAGCATGAGATATTGTGACGCAATCCTTGATCTACAACTTCTGACAATGAAGTTCGGTCAATAGTCCTGTAACATTAACGTAGATGAAATTTTATCGAAAGTTATACCTTAATCTTCTTTAAAAAGTCACCTCCCATAATTATGCACCGCTGAGATCTGCTATGCATGTCCTGGAATCTTTGCAAGAAGTCTTCTTTTGAGGTGGTGTTCAAAAGTCTCATCACGTTTCTTGAATATCAGAAATATCGTCAACTCTCTTTCCTTTCCAAGCGAATTCCAATCGTGGGAATAGGAAGAAGTCTGGAGGATTGAGATCTGGCGAGAATGGTGGATGTTCAATTTGCACCATCATTTTTTTTTCAGGAACTGTTTAACGATATTGGCTGTGTGAGGGCGAGAATTTTCGCGAACAAAAAAAACCAAGAACCTAGTTGTGCGTACTGGGGTCGTACCCTGCTTAGACGGTTCTTGAAACGGGTCAAAATTTCAATGTACCTTGCAGCATTCATGGTCCAGCAATCAACTGCACAGTTAATTGACGGTCGTTCGGGGTTAATTTACTCATTTTCTCAATGGTTTCGAAACTGATGGAGGTCACTGGACTTTCGCTACGGGGGTTGTCAGAAACACTTTCCGGGGCTTCTCGAAAATGGCCAAACTACTCGTACACACACTTCATGGACAGTGTTTGATCTTCAGAAACACATACCAGCATCGAATAAGCTTCTGTAGGTGTCTTTCCGAGCTTAAAACAAAACTTTAAGTTGATCTTTTGTTCGTTCTTTTTCCTGTTCTCAATTAAGAACCAACGCACTAAACAAGGACTTTGTAAAACAAGTCTTACACAGAATGCAAATGACGCTAAACTGAAAAATGGTGGGGGCAGATGTTAAACACCTGCCGCTACGCATATGCAGAGTTCTGCTTCGCCAGTGTTGCCACATTGGACGTTCTGATTTCATTCAACGAACTTTATTATCAGAGGTTGTATATATCCTCTTATATGATGCAGCTATTGAAGATGAATTTATTCTAATGGATAATAATGCGCGATCTCACCCAATCGTGATTGTTAAGGATCCCATTTTCAAAAGCCTTAAGCTTTATTTACGTTTAAGTGAACAAACTTATTTCTGAGTCATAAATGTCAGCATCGGATGGATTTTAGTCCTGATACAACCATATATTGAGAATATCACCTATGCTCAGATTTGAGACAACTCGAAAAAGTAGTCGCCAACAAGTTCTTACAACCAATAAAAACATAAAGATGTAAACAAATTTTGTATTGTTGACTCTTGAACATACATTGTAGAGTGTGTCCTTACGCTTTATCAATTCTCATGGAAAAGTTAAGACAGTTCAAGATTTCTTTAAACTAGAATGGAGTATCTGATGGAGTTATAGGAATCTTAGGAATGAAAATATCTTTAACAGTGGTCTGTTCAGTAAAGATAGTAGCTTCAATAACACTGTACATACTTTCTTGATAGCCTGGTTACATTACAAATAGAAAGCATATCTAGAAGGTCTGAGAATGATCACTTTCTTAGAGAAGACAGGAAAGTTTCTTCACTGATTAAAGATGGTTGCCGCATCCCTTAATTTTGCGATCCAACTCGTCCCATAGGTTTTCGATTGGGATTAGGTTAGGGCTCTAGACAGACCAGTCTATTTGATTAATCCCGTTGTCACCATACCAATCATGGTTGACCGACGCTGACAACTGGCCTTGTCATTCTAGTAGTAACATGAACCCAAACTATAGAACTTCCACAGCGCAGGAATCTCAATGTCATCCAAAACAGTACCATAGGCATCGGGGTTGAATTTATAATGAATTGCAACCAAGGATTCCTGGACCAAACCAGGAAAAAAATCCCCAGACCGTAATTTTACCTCCATCGAACGAAGCTGTAGGTACAATGCATTCTGGCAGGAGACGTTCTCTAGGCAGATTCCAGTCCCAGAACCTGCCATCCCAACAGTAGAGGGTGAAGCTTGACTCTTCACTCCTGAGAACCCTTTGGTTGGGTGTTGAAATTCTTGGTAGAAGTGTGTTGTTGGTGTATAAGTTATTATGGACAGCACTCATCGGTCTTTAACTCCAAGTTTTGTGGGTTTGCCGTCTCCAGGCATATTCTGACAATCACTTCTCCTTCTGAATTTTTTTTGAGTCACCCATCCGGTATAGAGGTTAGTGACGCTGACTACTATGTCATAGAGCCAGGGTTCGAATCTCGAAGACATGGATGTTTGTAAATGTATAGTGCCTGTTGACGATTGCGAGTATGACGCATGCGTGAAGATGCCTGCGTGCCGGATGGTATATTCTGAGAAGCTGAAGGATTTCAGCATTGCTGACTTAGGTAATAACTACTTTACATCGAAACCCACATTATATATATATATATATATATAACTTATGTTACCTTTTGGGTTTTATTAAAATTTTAGTCGGAAAGACTTGTTCCATCAAATTATTTAAACTCTTGACACTAACGAACATTTTTTGGTCCTGTCGGCCCGTGATTCACGAACTAAAGCGCGATGGATATTTTTAAATTACACAAAGCTAAAACTTCCTTAAAAGGAAGTATTACTAAAATTGCAACCTTCATGGACAACGTGTCCGAACATGTTGACATAACCGAGCTGGAGGTCAAACTCAAGAAAATTGACCAACTCCAGCGGAAAATTGAAGAATTGAAAGAGCTACTTTTTGAATTAGAAACCGCAAAACCAACAGAAGAATCGGAATTCGAAGATTTATACAAATGTGAAACATGTCTGGACGATTTGGAGGTAAGAGTTAAAAAATTGATTAACTCTATTAATGTATCATTTTCTGTGACTGCAGTTGAAAAAAAACAAATACGGAAACGGAACTTTTGCTCAAACAAAAATTCCACCTATACTTCCCACCTTTTCGGGAAAATATGAACAATTTAGTAACTTTAAATCCCAATTTGACCATTTAATTACAACAAACGAACAACTGACTCAGTCACAGAAATTGCATTATTTAAATTCCTGTCTATCAAATGAAGTTAAAGAATTTGCCTCCACTTTCGATACATTTTCTTTATTGTATGAAGCATTCGAATCTCCATATGATAACAAAAGATTGATTGTCGATATTCATGTGCAACAAATGTTAAATTTTAAGAACATAGAACGTGAGAATCCGAAAGAAATTCGTAAAAAGATTGATTGCATTAAAAAAAAACTTACGGGCTCTGAAATTATTGATCAATGAACAAAATAATTTATTTAATGTATTTTTATTAAATATTATGCTAAAGAAATTGGATAATGAATCACGAAAAAATTTCGAACTGAGTTTAAAAGCAAAAGATGTTCCCACATTTGATGAATTTATTGCATTTTAGAACAACGCGAAACCATTCTTTTATCCGTAGATAAAAATTGTATTGTCGAAACAAAAACAATATTAAGAAAACCTAAAACTTATCTTTTAAAACAAAAACCAATCTTTTAATGAATCAATCTGTTGAAAATAAGAGTTGCATAGTTTGTAAGGATAAAACTTCACATCCGATATTTCGATGCAAGAAGTTTCTAGAATTGAACCCCGAAAAACGATTAGATCTAGTCCGTCTGCATAAGTTATGTGAACTGTGTTTGCGAAAAAACCACAAAAGGATGTAATGTACTTCGACGTATATGTGCCCATGTGGCAAAAAACATTCTCGCTCCCTCTGTACTGCGGCAATAAGTGATCGGAGAAAAGGGGTTATTCCCCACGCTGTGAACTTCCAGTACTAACAAACCCGGGGGACTGGGAATCGGATGTAATAAATTCTTCCACACAGAACACAGTTTTGAGTAACACGGCTTCTCAATGTAGAAAGAACGTGTTAATATCGACTGGTAGCGTTTTCTTACGAAATAATGAAGACCGATAACTAAAATGTCCCGTCATTTTTGACTCAGCGTCTAACATTAACATTATATCCAGAAAAATGTGTGATTTTCTTGGCATTACACAATATAAAAAAATAAATTCCTCAGTTTCAGGACTCAATTCATTGAAACAAAATTTAAAGGGAAAAACTAATACTTTAATTTTTAATAAAAGTGGTACTTTTAGAGAAAACAGATTTTTTTTGTGACTGAAAAAATTACCGGGTTGACACCAAGTGCTACGTTAGATATTTCGGAAATAAAAATTCCTGAATTTTTAGAATTATCAGATCCCTATTTTTACGAAGCTAAGGAAATTCACGCTTTACTGAATGCGGATGTTTTCTTTAGAATAATTAAAGATAACGTATATAAAGTAAATAAAGAGTTGTTGTTCAGGGAAACTGAATTTGGATGGATTGCTGGTGGACGACTCCAGGGAACCAAGACTAATAACTTTTCATGTTACCTTCTTAAAGATAATGATTCTGTTGAGGATACATTACAGCTGTTTTTTGAGCTCGAATCCCTTGGCATAAAAGATGACCCTTGCTATCGGAAAGATGACCAAGCTATGAATATTTTTAAAGAAACTGTACAATATAATAATAATCGGTATGTGGTTGAATTACCTTTTCGTAAACATTGGAACGAATTGTCGAATAACTTTTCTGTGGCAAAACAACGTTTCCAGAGTTTGTGGCGAAGGTTACGAAGGGATAAAACGCTTTACACTCAATACAGAGAAACGATTCAAGATTATTTAAATCAAGGAATCATAGAAAAAGTCAAAGATACTGAAATTAATGTACACAAACCAATGTATTACTTACCACACCAAGCGATAAAAAAGGAGGGTCGTGTTACTACTTCTACTCGTATTGTCTTTGATGCAGCTTCACACCAAGCTAACGAACTATCACTGAACGATTGCTTGTGGTCTGGACCTAATTTGAATCCTAATCTTTTAGCTGTTTTAATTAATTTCAGGCTAAACTGAGTTGCAATATCATCGGATATTCGTCAGGCTTTTCTTCAAATTTGTTTGGCGGATAAACATAAAGATTTTGTACGGTTTTTATGGACAGATAATGATCCACGTATTGGGGAAGAGCTCACTTTGTAAGTCTATAGATTTAACAGGGTGATATATATATATATATGGAGTTAATTCTAGTCCATTTCTACTAGCAGCAACAATCAAATATCACATTGAGAAATATAACAAAATTCATCCCTTAACTCTACAACATTTAGATTCTTTTATGTACACTGGTGTGCAAAAATTAAGGACGAAGTCGAAAAATTAGCATATCAGCTGAACGAAGAGGCAGAGCGGACAGAAAGACCAATCAGGAGATTAAGTAAGGTGATGTACGGTAGCACATGCGCAGATATGCAGGTAGACGAAATGGGGGAGTGTCTGAGTAGTATAAAGCATGTTGTCGGTGTAAGATCAGTATTTCTGGCAAAGAGATTGCACGCCGTATAGCAGTTAAAATCACACCGAGTTGCTGCCTCAGCGACAAATGGCGAATAATCAATCTGTTAGACGACATCTGGATGCTTTTACCCGAGGTAGAATCATTGGGAAGTTGGAGGAAGGCCGCAATGTGACAAGTGTGGCTGCAGAGTTCGAATTGCTCACAGCATCGTTTCACGACTTTGGAGACAATTTCAAACTACAGGAACAGCTATCCGGGGTTCAGTAGTGGTCGTCCACGAGGAACCACACCCGCAGATGACCGGTACATTGTCTTACAGGTCAGAAGAAACAGGCGGCAGACAGCGGGAGAAATCGCTAGACACACGACACAGGCGACTGGACGACCGATATCGCGTTTTACCGTGGCCAGAAGACTGCACGGTGGTGGTCTGTTTGCACGACGCCCTGTACGGTGTGTACCTTTAACGCCTGCCCATCGGAGAAGGCGTTCTCTGTGGTGCCGGGAACACCGGAATTGGAAAGTTAATGAATGGGGACGAGTACTCTTTACAGATGAGAGCAGATTCAGTTTGAGTAGCGATTCTCATCGCATACTCATCTGGAGAGAGCGGGGAAGCCACAATCATCCCTCGAACATCATTGAAAGGGACAGGTATGGAGGTCGCGGTGTTCTCGTTTGGGGAGGCATCATGCTTGGTAGTCGTACAGACCTTCACATCTTCGACGCAGGTTCAGTCAACGGGACCCGTTATTGTAACGAGATTCTTCTTCCATATGTGCGTCTTTTTAGAGACGCTATGGGTCTGCAGTTCCTTTTCATGGACTACAATGCACTATGTCATCGCACAGTAGCTGCCGAACAGCTCTTAGAGAGAGAGGATATTGAACGTATGGATTAGCAGGCACGATCTCCGGATCTCAATCCCATCGAGCATGTATGGGATTTTTTAGGCAGACGCTTGGCAGCTCGTACCTTACCACCAGTAATGATTCGGGAGCTTCGATTGGCGCTCCAAGACGAATGGGCAGCAATGCCTCAACAACTCATTGACACCCTCATTCTCAGCATAGGCAGACGCTGTGAAACCTGCCTAGCAGTCAGGAGAGATCATATCCCCTACTAAAGACCGGATGTTTCTTGCTGGACACCCATCACAGGGATGTTTCGGCCTTCAGTCGTATTGCGCTCCATGCTACTTTTTCAATCAAGCTTCTTTTTATCCCTCTGATTTCTCTTTTAGTAAGTGTTTCTTATATATTACACATGTCCTTACGTATTGGGGATCTTACGGTATTAAATGTGTTGATTTGGAAAGCTTTTGTACAAAGTTATATTGGAAAAACCGTCTCGTCCTTAATTTTTGCACACCAGTGTATATATATATATATATATATATATATATATATATATATATATATATATATGTATGTATATATATGTATGTATATATTCTCTACAAATGAAAGGTGAACATCCATCAATGAAGATCGAAAAACACAGAGACAGTAAGAAAACCACTTTGAAAGACACATGAGCAATCGAAATTTAAAAAATGGATGCTGAAATATTATAAACATTGCTGACTTAGGACAGCTTATATATAAAATAGTTTATATAAAAATGGAGTTAAACATGTTTTGTGGGCAGCCAACCTTTCCCCTTTATGTTAATAATACTGAGCAAAAACCTATTGAAAATAATGAACAGGAATATCTAAATCCATTACTAGGTAGTGGTAACTTACCTAAAAATAATTGCACTTAAAAATACAGAGCCCGTGCTTAATCTGAGTGCAATAAATAAGTTATTGTCAGATTCTGGACCCAAATGTAAATTCAAAGCGCGTGAATGGCTGAATTGTAGCACTTAACAAAAGTATAAAAAGAATAGAAAACAAAAATTAATAAAAGAGTTACGAAAAACCATAACTTTAGAGACATTAGAGTATATATGAATTAAATAATAATAATTAATATTATCTAATATTTGAATATGAACGTAACTATAGCTAGAAAAAATGATAAATTTTTAGTAATAATTTATTATTATTGTAAAAGGAATTTTAATCCTCGCTATTTAGAATTTCTTTATTTAAATAAATATTAATAAAATTAATTAAGTAATTCTGATTTATGCAATATTTAGAAAAATGTTTACAGTTATTTATTTTTTCTTATTTTTTTAAACTAGAAATTGATTGTCTTGTATATAATTAATAATAATATTTCTGAATATAGAAACATTTACATTACTCTCCCAATGAGGAGAATTTTTATATAATATTGAAATTAAATTCTTCTCTTTTATCATAAATATTAGTAACTATAACATTATCTTTTAATTTGATATATTTATCATGAAAATTGTATTAGATTAAGATGTTGTGGATAAAAATTAGGTTTAAAATTGTCTTGCTTGCCAAAAATGATCATGTCATCTATATAACGAAAAATGTAATATTCAGAATAAATTATATTCAGAATAAATATAAATTGGCAAGACAGTTGCTTGCAGGGCCACCTTGAGGCAAATCTTTTTAATCTGTAGATAAAAATTACTATATATATATATATATATATATATATAGTCTAATTATCTACAGACAAGAGATAAACATTCACCAATCGCATTCGAAAAAAACACAGAGACAGTAAAGATAACTTACAATGAAGGACACAAGATTAAAAATTATAAAATGGATGCTGCAGTATTATAAACATTGCTGACTTAGGACAGCTAATATATAAATTATATAAAAGTGGGGTTGAACATGTTTTTTGGCCAGCCAACCTTCCCCCTTTATGTAAATAATACTGAGCAAAAACCTATTGAAAGTAATGGATAGGAATATCTAAATCCATTACAAGATAGAGGTAACTTACCTAAAAATTGCAGTTGAAAATGCAGAGCCCGTGCTAAATCTGAGTGCAATAAATAAGTTATTGCCAGATTCTGGACCCTAATGCAGATTCAAAGCATGTGAATAGCTTAAATGTAGCACTTAACAAAAGTATAAAAAG
The DNA here is from genome assembly GCA_019973935.1 of Trichonephila clavipes. Classification (NCBI taxonomy): domain Eukaryota; kingdom Metazoa; phylum Arthropoda; class Arachnida; order Araneae; family Nephilidae; genus Trichonephila; species Trichonephila clavipes. The sequence goes on along the minus strand of BMAU01021280.1, from coordinate 235,140 downwards.
AATAGAAAACAAAAATTAATAAAAGAGTTACGAAAAGCCATAATTTTAGAGACACTAGAGTATATATGAATTAAATAATAATTAATTTTAATTAATAATAGGATATGGAGGTAACTATAACTATGAAATATATAAATTTATAGTATTAAACTATAATTAATCTAAGAATTTTTTTAATCCTTACAATATTGAATAGCTTTATTCATATAACTATTAATAAAATGAATTGGGTATTTCTGAATTAAGCAATATTTAGTGAAATGTTTATAGTTTTTTATTTTTTCTGATTTTTTTGAAACTAGAAATTTATTGCGTTGTAAATAATTAATAATAATATTTCAGAATATAGAAACGTGTGCATTAGTTTTTAAAATTGTCTTTCTTGCCAAAGATTATAATATCACTATATAACGAAAAATGTAATATTCAGAACTGTTAATGAAACTACTTTCAAAATAAAATTTCAAATAAGATATATATATATATATATATATATATATATATATATATATATATATATATATATATATATATATATCTGTTTAAAATTTAAAGGAATAAAAAGAGAAAAGAGTTTGTATATATATATATATATATATATATATATATATATATATATATATTGTTATACTACAGAGACAGAAATCCTTGGAACACTAAATGAAAAACAAAAATAGATATTGAAATTTAAATAAGATATAAGAATTTTAAAAATATGGATTATGCGGCATTATAAACACTGCTTACTTAGCAAAGCTCTTATATATATTTACACACACACACAAACACACACACACACACACACATATATATATATATATATGTGGCAGTCCGAATAAATCTTCGAATAAAAATCAGACTCTTCAGAAGGCGGGATTTTATATTGGCGAGGTGGGTTGTCTAGGGGTAAGTATTTAAGGGTGAGTGATGAATTAATTGAATCAAAGTCATTTAAACACAAATACTTCATTTAAGTAAAAAAAAGAATTTATTTAAAGTTAAAGGGAAATATTTACAAAAGGGGATATTTACAAAAAAAAAAAACATGCAGGAATTAGGTTAATTGAAAGTTGAGTCATCGATTTATCGAATTTTAAATTTAATTCCGTGGCTAAGACAAATAAATCTTCGCGTCGACCTTTGCCAAGATACGCCATTTTAAAATTTAAATTTAAGTTTAGATAGTAACCAAAGGAATAAACAAAATTGTCACGCGTTCTAACAAAAACAATGATGTTGCTATTGGCAATTCTCATTTACATTTACAAAAATTCTCAAGTTAAAATGATATTACATCAAAATACATATTCAAATTTTGTTCATTTAGAAATATTTTAAACAAGTAACGTGTAAAGACAACAGTGCGAGCTAAAATACGCAATGCTTAATTTAAAATAGTCAAATCATTAATTTCAACTAAAAACAAAACCTTTTTTTTAATTTTTTTAAACCATTTGATATATCAGTTATCTCATTTCGTTATAATAAATGCAAAAAGAATTTTAAAGAAAAAATAAATTAATATAAATCTTCTTTAGGAACTGTGATTAAATTTATTGTGATATGAAAAAGAATTTAGGAATATATAAAGTTCTTTGCTGAAAAAAGCAAACAATTAGAAGTTAGTCACTTAAGAAAAATCTCATATATATTTTTTATTACACCAATAAAAAATAAAAACTTTTTAGGATCTCTTCAGCACATTTTAAGGATAAACACATGTTTCAATAGAAAGCATAATAATTCTGTCAAAAATGAGCTCAAAATACTTATATATTGAATGATAAAATACACCATTAAAAATAAGATCATGTATAATGTTTAATCAATTAATTCTGAAAACCATAGCATATTTCTTTCAAAATATATTTCTCGAATACTCATTAAACTAAACTAATTAATTGCCAAACTGCTGCAAGAGAAATGTTACACTATATGAGTCATCGAAATTACGATTGCATCGAAACGGTAAAATGTTTAGGAATGTAAGACATTAATCTCTTAGTTCAAGGTCGATGACGTAACCAAAGAAATGAAAACTTTTCATACACACTTGAAATGCAATTCAATTCCTTATTAAATGAGATACAAATAAAAAACTTGAATATTACGTACGACTTTCTTAATATTTTAAAAGATATACTTGTAGAAAATTTTAATTGATACGATTTCTATACACAAATAGAAAAATAGTATTTCAGAAAAACATACATGATATTTAAAAATATAAATTACTTCATGAAATCGACTACAACAATTTTTTATAAGTAAATTAACAGTGGCTCACGTATTCTTTTCTGAAGATTCCCTTTTTTTTTTTTTTTGAAGAACAATCAAATATACAGTACCTGATTCACTGGACGACGTATTTACTGATAATCTTGAAATAGACACTGGACTTATGAAACTCTAGTAGTTGTTGTACACGGCAGAAAATAACGTGGTTTCAGTGAGCGATCTTGTAAGATCTTGAGTTGTGACTCCGGGAGTCGTTTTATTCACCTAAATGTTAGTATGTTATGAGAGGCAATCCACGCATTTTCGATTCAGTCCGTTTGTAATTTAGGCGTGCAGCCAAAAATGGGGTTTTTTTAAAGAAGAAGAGGGTTAGAAGTTTATCAACTTATTATTTAGAGAAGATTTTTGAAATCAAATACCAGGCGATCCCCCAATTATTTCTGTGGGAGTCCGAATAAATCTTCGAATAAAAATCAGACTCTTCAGAAGGCGGGATTTTATATTGGCGAGATGGGTTGTCTAGGGGTAAGTATTTAAGGGTGAGGGATGAATTAATTGAATCAAAGTCATTTAAACACAAATACTTCATTTAAGTAAAAAAAAGAATTTATTTAAAGTTAAAGGGAAATATTTACAAAAGGGGATATTTACAAAAAGAAAGACATGCAGGAATTAGGTTAATTGAAGGTTGAGTTATACCTTTAGAGGACGGGGAAATGAATTACCTTACTCATGCTTGGACGTTAGGACTGGTGGTACCGCGCAGGGCGCGAGATGCGCTAAAGACGTGACGTGTTGAACAAGCGGTGGTTAGTAGGCCTCTGCCGAAAAATTATTCAAGCCGGAGCTACGAAAGCTCACTAGACGGCGCTGCTTCGGAATGCAGTAATAAATAAAATTGAGATTAATGGTCCTCTGAAAAGGATATGACTCAACCTTTTAACAAAATGTTTCAAAGGGGAAATCCTACATATATATATGTGTGTGTGCAATGTGTGTGTAATCTGTTTTCTGCTGAAATTGGATCTTCTAAACAAATTTTAATTTGAAAAATTTTCTATGAAAAATACTTAATGAGATTATTCCATCGTATATTTTGTCTAGTCATTCTATAGAATGACCAAAGCTATTTATGCAAAGTATGATAAAAGGTCTTGATTCTATCATGTCCTCCTTGTCCATTAGCCAAATGAGCTTCATGAAAAACGTAAAATAACTCAGAATCCGTGCCGTAGTACTGTATAGCATTGCTTCCCAATCTTTTTTCCACGAGGAACGGTCAACGTTTGATAATTTTACCACGGTCCGCTGAGAGTGAGACGTTGATTGTTTATATTTTAAATTGTTTTGGTTTAAGGGAACCGGGACGTTCTCGATGACACAAAATGAGCAAAATTTGGCTTTTCGAAAGAACATTATTTTCAAAAACAGAATGACTCCATAAATAAAAAATTGTGTCATACAATCTATGCACTTTTCTTAATATACTACAACATAAAATTATTAAATATATAAAATATTTTAAGAAATATAAGGATTCGAAAAAGTACACACCAAAAGAAGTTTTCGGATACATGGTGCTCTTTAGGTACATATATCTTTCCTTTTTTGACATATAACACCACAAAACATGCTGTTTTAGTTATAAAATTGTACGTTTATTCAAATGTAATAGTTCTTTTCATATTTCCTTGCTTAGAAATTTTTAAAAAAAACTTTGAATTTTGACTTTTTGAAATTTTGATAAAAATGGCAATTTTTTTTCAGAAATTGAACAATAAAAGTAAAAATACTAACTTTTCAGAAATAAATTTAGTAGCATTAAATACATTATTATGACACAAAAGCTCATACCAAGTTTCATTAAAATATAACAAATAGATTTTTCTATACATGTACCTAAAAACTGAAAAAAAAACCATTTTGAGAAAATTGAAAAAACTAAATAAAAGGATACACTTACCTAAAATTTAAAGTCTAAAAATTTCCAGCGCTGTACTCATCTTGCATTGACTGTTCTAAAGCATCCTGTTTCCTTTTAATTTGCCTTTTTGTTGTCCTGGCTTTTTGGAAGCTTTTTGAACAGCCATCTCAGCTTCAGAAATTCTGACGTAGTCAATTTTACGAAGGCCTTCACAAGTGTTGACGCCTGGATTGATTTTTAATGCTTTTAATACTTCAGTTCTTGCATATGCACCTTCATTGAAGCATATAACCGCGTCCATAACACCCATTTGCAAAGTTCGTTTGCTTACAAATGTTTTTTTCGGCACACGATTCCATACACAGTTATTAAAGCTTTCGTTGGGGTTCTGAGTTCGGCCATGCAAACATTTTAATAACAGTTCTTTTGCAGTTAAATCTCTAAAAAAAAATTTTAATTTTAAAAAGAACTGCATCTGGGAGGGAATGTTTGTGGGTGTATTTTTCACCTGATACAATGCTTTTATTGTACCCGCACCAACTTTCTTCTCCCATAGGGCACAAAGCATGTTGTGGATTTTCATCTGTCGACAGTTTATGGAAATATATTGCCTAGATGGATTTGGACATATCTGCGACTGATTTTCCAACATTTCTTCTTATGGCTAGGCCATAATATTTTTGCAGCAGAAGAATTTCTGCATCTGTCAGCCTTCCTCGTCCAGATATCGGTTTGTTGTCTGACAGCTTGGTGGATTTTAAATTGTTCTTTAGGGCTCTCAGTCTTGCTCCCATACTCTTTGGACGTGGCCGATGCACTCTAGTTTTTCAACAGGAAATTCATCACCGTATATGTTTGATTCTTGAACCCTTAGGAACCCCTTCGAATCTCCATCTCCAAGGTACTGAACATACCGAACATTGTAATTTGGTAAGAAGCGACTGAAAATCCGCAATTCTCCTTCACTCTCCATTCCCGCACTAAATCCATGATAGTTTACCTGGCAATTATCACAGGTTTTGTTCGTACTTTTGCATTCAAAACAATATTTTGAAAGACACTCAAATTCAATTACTTTTCCATTATCGAGAGAAGTTGCCGTTACAACGCCATTCTTCGAAGTGTGTCCTCTTTTTCTGCCAGGTCCCATCAAGAGCAATTGCTATGTTCTTATTGTGTTCATTTTCAATGACAGCTTCATTAACGCGCGCGCTGTTAACCATTGAACGAGATGAAACAGTTTCCAACGCGCTTTAAATATTGGCGTATACAATCTTTCAAATTTAGCTGGAGGAGGAGGTAAGTTCATCAGCGCACAAAATATTTGAGCTGCACTTTTACCAATTCCAATGCACCTCATGCCATAAACAAACCTCAAATTTACTTCATATCCATCTGACACGGTATTTGAAGTCATTGAAGTATGACCAGAACCACAATACTTGCAAGTTGCTGACACATTAGTCGCAAGGCCTTTGCGACTACTTTTATTTTCAGCAACATCAAAGCAGAAAGATTTATCACAATATCTGCATTTTGCAATATTGTTGAAAATATCATTGAGCATATTTAAGTCAATAATAACATACCTACTTTGAGTATCAACTAAAAATTATCTTCATAGTCCTTAAAAGATCCTTCACTCTTCTCAATTTTCTTTTTAGATGCACTGACATCAAGTCGTTCACTCTCAGCATTTACTGAAGTTTTACTACGAATTAAACGACGTTTAACTTGGCCAAACTTTTTGTTCGAGGCATTGTAGATGTTTAAAATTCTCGCAAATTACAAACAAATTGAATGTAAACAACAAAATAGTATATAAGCAGTCAAAATAAGAAGTTCGTACTTCACGTGTTTGTAAACCAAGCACGAGGTAGCAAAACGTTCAAAAATCGCACAGCTTGTGTATAAACAAGATTGAGTTGAGTAGTTATAGTCCTTCTCAAACCACAAGAATAAAGTAAATAAATCAGATTAAGTGATATAAAAACTCCAATCTACATAAAAACATGCTTCGGTAAGCTGTAAGATGGGCGTGGCAGTTGACGTGCGATAACGTAAACAAGAGGCGTGACAGCTGTTGCTTGCATTTTAAAACCGCAATTACTGGGATATTAAGTTTTAAACCTATACATGTTATACATTTTTGGAATCAACATTAAATCTACTTTTTTTTAAGATGAAAATTGAAAAATCGATTTTTTGAAGGCTTAAAACATCTCTGTTCCCTTAATAATTTAAACATGCCTTCAGAATAAAATTCTGTTACATCAAAAAAGGAATATAAAGTGATTCCAATGGAAAGTAGCACAAACACGAGAGAAATACACCCCAGTAAATAATTTAATGCTTCTTCAGTGGCCCGATACCATACGATCCACAAACCAGGGGTTGGGGACCACTGCCGAATAGAACTGACGCCCTCTTTAATAGGTAAAGGAGTTTACTTTTATTTTCCTCGAACATCATGTCATAGCTATTCAGCAACCAATATAGTCCCTGGGTTCCTTCTTATTACTTTTTATACCTCAGTCATTAACTTCTAGTAAGTATATAGTTTCAGTTAAGAAAAAACTTTTTTTTTCAGCATTCATTTGAATTTGTCTTCGAATAGTTGTTTCATGTCTATAGACCAGGGTCGGCAACATTTTAGCTATGGTGTGTCAAAAACCAATCTACCAATTAGGATTTAGACACAGTAGGGCATTTTTGAAACAATTCGATTCATGTGATAATGCAGTTTTATTGATTATCAGTATATTATTGGTTCGAGTCCCTCCAAAGACCTTCATATAGAATAAAAAGTTTTCGTAGAACAGGGTTCGCGGCAACCTTTGAGCTCTGGCAATTTCCCAATAGGTTTCAGCGTGCCACACATCAGGACATTTTTGAAACATTCAATAAAATAGACAATTTTAATGTATATTAATTTTGTATCAATTAAAAATATTTCTTAACATAAAAATAAATAGCATAAGATACAATTATTTCTTTAACAAAGATTTAAAAACTCGATATTGTACATATATTATGTATCTTTAAGCATATTTATTAAAATAAGAAACAGAGAACGTAAAATATAAGTATTTCCCTTCATTACAGTTAAATAAAAAGACAAATAAAATTTTAATGTGAACATAGAGCTGCACTGCTCTGCTTTCATATCGTAAAGCCTGGGGTGTAATTTGTGACTTTCAATTTGACATGACTCAGGGCATTCAGTAGTCAAACAATATATATATATATATATATATATATATATATGTGTGTGTGTGTGTGTGTGTGTGTGTGTGTGTGTGTAGGATTTTCCGTTTGAAACCATTTTGTAAAAAGTTGAGTCATTAATGTCAATTTTGTTTATTACCGCATTCCGAAGCAGCACCGTCTGGTGAGCTTTCGGAGCGCCGGCTTGAATAATTTTTTGGCAGAGGCCTACTAACCCCCTCCGGTTCAACACGTCACGTTTTTTTGCGCATTTCACGTCCAGCGCGGTTTCAGTCCAAGCGTCCAAGCATGAGAAATGTAATTAATTTCCCCGTCTTCTAAAGGTATAACTCAACTTTCAATTAACCTAATTTCTGCATGTCTCTTTCCCTTTGTAAATATTCCCCTTGTAAATTTCCCCTTTAACTTGAAATAAATCCTTTTTTACTTAAATGAAGTATCTGCGTTTAAATGACTTTGATTCAATTAATTCATCACTAACCCTTTAATACTTACCCCTAGACAGCCACCTCGTCAATTTAAAATCCCGACTTCTGAAGAGTCTGATTTTTATTCGAAGATTTTAGTCGGACTCCCATATAATATATATATATATATTTGCGGACTCAAAATATTTTTTGTATGAGGTAAGATATTTTATTTAGATAGGAAGAAACCAAAGTGGAAAAGAAGAGTACATGCAATTTTCTCTCTTCAAACAATTAAATATCTCCAGTAATGGAATTAAATAATTTACAAAAAGAGAGCTTTAGAGTTATCTTAAAAATTTTTTCTTAATTCCGTAATCTTCCATAATTCTGAAGATGTGTTTGTCAAATAATTTCCATTGCAAATTTAGCAACGTAGTGCAGAAAGCCACTGAGAATTGTATTCCGTGCCATATGTGCCATGCATGCCCTAGGTGGCCGACCCCTGCTATAGACCAAGCTCCAACACTACAGCTTCCTCCTCCATTTTCATGCAGCAGAGAAAAAAAAGCAAATATTTTTTGAACAAGTTGGAGTCTTTTGACACGTGCGAACCATCCGCCTAAGGCACGCGTTCAAAGTCTCGTGAGTTGCCACGCAATATTCGAAACGAGATACAATTCCTACTTTGCAGATTTCTCATTAGGCATTCTATAGAATTCCTAGACATTATGTAAAACATGAATCATTTCATAAATTGCTGGCATTTTGTAGAATGCCGGATTTCATACTTTGCCAGTAACATATCTATTTGTGCACTATAGATAAACAATTAAGAAGAGAGTGATCCCAAACACGGGTTTATTCAACCTGTTATGAAAAAAAAACATTAATAATGAATAATGGCATAAATAAGATGATATGGTCATATAAAATGAATTCATTTAAGATTTATATAATTAGATTTGTTATTACTTATATTGCATTTTTTTTCATGCTTTATCTAAGAAAAAAATGTTTTTAATAATGCATGTTTTAATACACAGTTTCCTATTCGGATGGAAATTCTGACTCGAATGATACGACTCATCTACTTGACAATCCGCTCGCGTTTCCTCTCTCATAAAATTCTCTTCTTCCTTCTTCATTCAATTTTCCTTCTTGAGTGCACACGCAATGTTTGGGATAATCGAAGACCACAATTTTCCCCTGGAAATGGACTGCGAACTACATTCTGTTGTTATCCTTGTTTTCTAACAATTCCATTCAATCATTAGAATAGAATGAAATGATTATTTTGTGGTATTAATCTATTTCAAAAGAGATGAGCAAAAATTGGTTTTCCCCCAGGAAAGTAGAAATTAGAAGCTGACATTTGAAATTCATTTACCACGATGAAAATGCGAGTAGATTTCTGTAGAATGCACTATTTCTAAAGAACAACGTCAACAAGAGCAAAACAGAGAATACTTAAATAATCAGAGATTCTTCCAAACCGACGCAAATATTATCTTGTAATTTGTAGTGGCTGCGATAGCCTAGTGGTCAAGGTAACGGGAAAGGCACATCATGAATTGGAGTCGAGTACCGCTGAAGACCCGCTGTGTAGGGGGGTCAATGTCCATTGAATACACTCATAGACAAAAAAAAAGAAAGCGTGTATCAGTGTGAACACGCGTTCGAAGTTAACTTCTTTGGCTGATATTAGTGTTTTTCTAAATTTATATTTATGTCTTTAATTGTTTTTAAAAAAACTAAGATATTTTCCTTGAGGATAAAAATAGCTGTTTTTCTAAAAATATAAGTTTCCTCAAAAATGTTGAATTATTGTAATTTAATCCCATTGAAATACTATATTTTTACTCATTGTGATTAATGAAATATATAATATACTATCTGGTTGAGATGAAACAATAATGAAATATATTCTGCTAATTTTCTCCAGATATTATTAGAAAGTTCTAGCTTACTTCAATTTTTAGCACTGTATATACCACGTGTCAATGTGACAATGTGTCTATGTTACAATAAATATTGCAAAACCTTATATATATATTATGAATATATCTGTTATTTGTAAGATATTAGTGTTTTTCAATTTCAAGTTTATATCTATATCTTTAATTTTCTTTAAAAAAAAAACTAAGTTAATTTCCCTTAAAATAAAAAAAAAGATGTTTTTCTCAGAATCAAAAATTTGCCTCGAAACCAAAATTCAAAATGTTCCATGCGTTGCAATTTTTGTCGAATTATAACAAAACTTTCCAAAAGTATTCATCTAATGCATAGTTATAAATTCTTGGATGCATTGTAATAATAGTGATTGGGTGAAAGAAGAAATTAAAGTTTTTTATGTAAAGGAAATCATTAAAATACTTGAAATTTTTATATAAAAACTTGCGTTTACCCATATTTTGTAAATTATCATCTAAAACATTACATTGCATGCATACAGATGTAAAGAATTGCTTAAAGAAGTTAAATCAGGCGAAAATATGAAATTTAAAAAGAAATCAAAACGCATGGAACGTTTTGAAATTTTGAAATTTCTTAAAATCTAATCATTTTATTCTCACCAATTTTTTTATATGATTTTATTTCTAAGTTACATAGAGCCGGTAAAAATTTGGGGCATGTTTGTAAAAAATTTTAAAAAAATTACTGTCCATTGTAGTCTTAAAATACAAATTAATGAAGCACTCTATAACACTTTCACAACTATCAAATTAATTACACCGAAGCATATATATGATTTAAATACTCACTTTTTAAACTATATTTAGAAATTACATTCGATTGAAAATTTAGTAAACACAATCTTTTATTGCCAAACTATTGGAAGAATTGTTGTGTTGCCACTAAATTTTAAAACAATAGATTGTTTGTATTATTTCCTTAAAAGAATTTTAAAACTGTATATCCAGCAAACTCTTCTTAAACTAATTTTTGACAGATTTTGAACTATTTTTCCATTAATCTACCACTTCGGGTAGATTAAAGACTCACTTCCGATTTTTTTTAATTCATAAAATCGATTATAATTTGACTTCTAGGTAACGTAGAAACAAAACAAAGTATATATCGCAAGGCTAAAAGAGGAAAGGCTTGTTAAAGCTGCTGTTGAATGAGGAGAGGGGGGTGGGTGCTAGCTCAGGGCTAATAGACGAAAAACACAAAAGAAATTTTAAAAGCCGTAATTTTAAATCTATTTTTTCAATCTTTGAACATATTACGGATAATACTATTCAATATATGGAGAAAAAGTTTCGTTAGATTTTTTTTATAAATAATGAAGTTATTAAATATTTAATTAAAATTTTGAGTATTTTTTGAAAAATCGTAAAAAGAAAAATTTCGTCATTTTTTTTATGACTGATTCTAAAAGAGAAAAGCATGAACTTGTTTAGAATAAAATATCAATTCATTAACTCGAAAGGAAACTTAAAGGGAATGATTTAGAAACCATTTTCATAAAAGCGTATCAATTTTAACTCATTTTAAAAAATCGTAAAAAATAGAAAATATCATTATTATGTTAAAATACCATATCGTGGCGAAAAAAATGATCTCTACGATTCTGTAATTATTTTTTTGTCTGAGATAGATAGTATGAATTAGATGGCGTTTTTTTAAACGAGGGGAAAATTCGGAACTTCATTCATTTCTACCTTACGTTCATCGCTAAACGTAACTGGCAACGTTTAACGCGTAACTGGTAACGCGTAACGGAAATTTCTCCCTACCGTGCCATAAGAAGTTAACTTCAAAAATTAGCGCACCAAGAAATAATTGCGGGATCTTAACGAAACTTGGCATGAAGGTACATGTCGGGAGATATGCAAATGATTTGAAATGCAGCGTGTGATTGCGCATTACGTCTAGTCGGTAGAGGCCGTTTAACGTCGTTCTCCGTAAAGTATAAAACAAGTAACCAAAGCTTGTTTGAGTGTGCTGAATCGTTTACAAAGGAAGAGCAGAGGTAGACATGCCATTAAGCCGTTTTCGAAGACAATATGAGCAGCTGTCGCAGTTTGAGATGGGGAGAATCATCGGCATGATAGAAGCTGGGTGGTCAGCTAAGCGAGTAGCTCGTCAATTAGGCGGCTCTGATTGTGTTGGGACCAATGTATCCGAGATATTTCATTTACACGAAGACCTGGCTCAGGACGCCCTCGATAGACCAGTCGTCGAGAAGACCGCCACATCATAAGAAATGCATACGTACAGCCAAATGCTTCATCTAGGCACCGGAATTACCTTCATTAGGGGCCCCTGTGTCTGCTCGAACCATACGAAGGTGCCTGGCTGAAGGACATTTGGGATCACGGCACCCATTACATGCGCTGCCCTTGACGCCCACCCATCGACGCCTCCGTTTGAAGTGGTCCCGTGCACGAGGAAAGTGGAATGCAGCGGAATGGAACCAGGTCGTCTTTAGTGACGAATCCAGATTCAATCTCAGCAGTTAAGCCAATTGTGTTCGTGTGTGGAGACCCCGTGGTGAACGCCTCAATCCTGTCTTTGCTTTACAGCGACACACCGCTCCCACAGCTGGTGTGATGGTATGGGGTGCCATAGCCTACAATACGTGGTCACCCCTAGGATTGATCCGAGGTACCATAACAGCCCAGCTGTATGTCCATGACATCCTGCAACCACATGTGTTGCCACTCATGCAACGGCTCCCAGGAGCCATTTTTCAACAAGACAATGCTCAGCCTCACACGGCAAGGATGTCACAAGACTGTATCCACACTGTTACTACCTAACTTTGCCTGCCTAATCTCCAGATTTGACTCCAATAGAGCATATCTGGGATCATTTGGTTGGGCAACCCACGAGTTTAAACGAACTAGAGGCAAGGTTACAGCAAATATGTAACGAAATGTCTCAAAACATCATACAGAACTTGTATGCATCAATGCCCGATCGTATCGCATCGTGCGCGCTATAGGGGGTTCAACAGAGTATTAAATCCCCCGTTCTTTTGCCTTTTTCTCTGAAATAAACGATCCTTTTTTTTTTTGATTTCCTAATCATTCACTTCTATCAAAGTAGTCATTACGTATGTAAAATTTCGTTTCATTTTGACCACTCCTTTTGGTGCACTAGTTTTTTTTGTCCATGAACGTATGTCGAGGCTCAAACGCCTTCTCGTTGGTTTGGTGTGAATGTTAGGAGAGGGGCTCGAGTGTCACTTGACTCAAAATGACGAGGTCTGTTGCCAAAAACTCTCAATAGTGCGACTCTCTCGCACTTTCGAAGAAAAATCATTTAATTCCAGTTTCATATAGAAAACAATGAACTTTGTTCTAACTTTGTTTTTTTCTAGTGAAAAAAAAATTGATATTTTTTACTACCGTATTATGGTTTACATTTTATATTACGTTCTTTTAATTTGATTTTCTTAGATTTCTTTCAATATTTTGATTTTGTTGCTTCTTTTGTGTTCGATTATTAATTTTGTTGCTTTATTTGTGTTCAATTGACAATGCATTTCTTTACTTATTATCTTTATTTTTTCTGCCACCAAGTCCTGTGGCAGACCAGGACTGAGTGGAATCAAGTTGTGTCTGATGGTTTTTTACTATTAGTATGATGACACAACAGACTGCTCCCTGGGAAACTGGCACTTGGAGCGGGGTTTTGAACTTCTGAGGACCTTTGGACTAGTGAGGTGGGGTCTTGGAGGAAGCGGCCATGTAGAGGGTACCGGAGAAAAGCTGAGTTTTGCGTCTCAGGCCGCTAGATAGTACAGGAGCCCGGGACAGCCTAACCAGCATGTCCTGACTGCTCTATCAGCTGGTGTATAATCCCGCCTGTCTTGTAGTTCCAGGTGGTGCCTGGATGGGGTCCCGCATTGCAGAGCGGGGGGGCTCTCCCGAGGCCACTACTGGTTGCTGAATCTAGGGCTCGCTCTGCCAAACTGGTCCTCTGAAAATCAAAAGGGATTCTCCTCCACCTTTCCTAAAAAAATCAAAATAAATAAAATTAAAGAAAAAACTCAAAACGCATTTATTAAAACCCCCAACCCACCCTACCCAACTCATGATGCTCATGTATTACCCCCTCTCAACATTGATACTGTTTCTGCACATACTCGATTTTTACTTATTTCACTTCCTAACAATGACATGTCAAAAATTTCGCCTTTTGCTATTCATAAAACGCTCATCGGAATAGCTGGTGAACCGAAATCCGTAAAACGATTGCGTTCCGGGGATCTGCTAATAGAAACTACGTCAGCTTTACAAAACAAGACCTTTTTTCTTGCGAAATCATTTCTTAATAACCCTGTAACAGTAAGTCCGCATAAAAGCCTGAATTCCTGTCGCGGTGTTATCTCTGAACCTGACTTGTTGGGCACTCCTGATTCAGAGATACTTGAAGCTTTCTCTGATCAGGGTGTCACTCAGGTCAGGAGAATCACAATAAAAAAAGACTCTACAATGGTTCCCACAAAACATTTAATTTTAACATTTAATAGCCCAAAACAACCAAACACATTAAAAGCTGGATATCTGAATTGTAAAATCTGTCCTTATATACCGAACCCTCTGCGCTGCTTTAAGTGCCAGAGGTTTTGTCATTCTCAAAATTCCTGCCGCGGACAACTAACATGTTCTAGGTGTGCATCTGTAGGGCATTTTTCTACAGATTGTACCCTAGAACCAAAATGCATTAACTGTTCACAGCTTCTCACCGCCGATTCCAAACTTTGCCCAAAATGGAAAACTGAAAAACAAATACAAGAAATTAAAACCAATAAAAACATATCTTATTTTGAAGCACGCAAATTAATAGTTCCTCAGTTAACCCAAACATATGCTCAGATTACTAAACCTTCAAATATATCCACAACTACCCAAACAGATCCAAATATAACAAATATAATCTGTCCACCTTTACAATGCCTGAAACCCGTATCTTCTAAAAATCCAATGCCTAGTACCTCGTCTTCAGTGTCTACAGTTTCCACGTCATCTTCTCATCTACTCAAGAAAACCTACTTCCTTCCCCATCTGCAATTATACCAACAATACAAAGTGAGTCTTTATTAAAAATACCTATTCCTACTACTACTTAAACTACTTTCTCTGGCAATAACCTGAATACTTCAGTTTCACCTTCAGAAACTGAAACCCGTTCACATACAACTCCTGATAAACTTAATTCGCTTTCAACTGAAAACTTACCCGAGTCCGTCCCTACTACATCCAATAGTGAACATTCTAATGCAGCTGAAGTCCAACAATTTCTAAAACGAAATTCAAGAAATAGAAGAAAGCGCCTAAAAGTACAGAAAACAGATATTGAAATAAAAATGGCTCCACATAGATCTAGAAAGGCAGCACCTACATAAATAACAACTGATGACGAGGATAGGATAACTTATGACGTGGAGGAGGAGGAACTTGAGCAAGATCCTCCGAATAAATTCACTATTAACGAAGTTCCTTTAAATTTTCCTAAAGGATATTTACACTCATTAACTCCATCCCGATACAGGAACAGTAGAGAATAATTTTTTATACCATGTATTGTCTAACCTTGTTTTAAACTAACATTTGTCTTTTTCAATGCTTTTATTTTAAGATATGGTCTGACTTGGTGGGGAATTCCCCACCAAATTTTGTTTCTTTGGATCATTGAAGACGGTTTTAAGTGATTTGAAATTTGAAATTTTTTTAAAGTGTAGTGTCATGATTTTTACATATTTTATAAAACATTTTAAATTTCTTAACAAATGTTTGGCGCAGCATAGCCAAAATTGGCTCTTGCGCCATTAAACCCCACACTCACTCACTCACCAGTTTCAGAACCATTTGATGTCAGGGCCGGCATCATGGATTCAAGTGCTAATGTCACTAAAGATAGACCATGTAGAGGGTCTTATAAACTATCCAGACTCAAAATCCTCACGATGGTGTGGTATAGAATCAGTTATCATTTGGCCACAGTTCAGATTGATGTCTGCGTGCAGCTTTGTAGTGATAGGGGGCAATGAAAAACGGAACCTTTTCAAAATTGAATGTATTCAAGAAGGGAAGCAGGACATTTTCCCCCATCACCTTACATTCACAAACAAATCTATATTTGAAGAATTTTGAAAACACCTTTAGAATGCTTTAAAATCATAAAGTTGGATGCTTTGAATTTTCGACGGGAATAATTGTCATACACAAGGTGAACAACGTTTCTATTTTATGAACTTGAGGAAATTAAAACAAACAAGTCTATCTCTAAATAATATATAAAGTGAGAGAGAATATGTGTTTTCTGTGTCAAGAAAAGAGACCCATGTCGACTAAAAAAGGTTTCAATAGTTGATGATTCTCCCAAAACCAAGGCAATTCAAGTTCAAGTGTATGATTTCAAATGAGCAAAGTTATCAAGAGGTCTAGGTGTGTTTCCCAATAAGTGGATAAGAGAAAAAAAGAGAAACCTTTAAGTCTCTTAGAATGAACACAATTTGGTATAATTTTAGCAATGCACTTTCTTCATCACAATTTACTTTTAAGAACTTGGACATTCTAATAATATCAAATTATTTTTGTTCACTGAAAAATTCCAGCATTGTTGTCATCTTGTTTTTGTTCCTATTAGTAATCTGACTGGAAAAAAATTTCTTAAGTTTTAATCGAACTTAATATTTTCTTTTTCTATTGTATTGTGAAACATTTGCGCGTTCTATAGCTTCTTTCTCTTTAAAAAACTTCCCCTCTTCAAGAAAAGGTAAGAAAGGCAATCAGTTCAGATGCACTTCCTCAAACGATAAGGATCATGAGCTCTAAACAGAGGAAAGTAAACAAAATTGAGAAAAAGGGGTCTTTCAGAAACAAGTCCATTGGATTCCGGAACCTCCAAAGGAAAAAAGGTCTCAAATACAAAATTTTCACCTTTCGGGGGGTTACTTTAGTTGATTTTCACTTATTGTTAATTAAAGTTACCTCGAATACATGTAAAGGGTGCCTTTTTCATTCCTCCTATTTTTATCAACTCAGAGAAAATTTCCACATTAAAAATGCCTTAGATTTATTTTTTCAATTCTAATATCTGTTTTAAATTCCTGTTTTTCGATGTTTTATTTTTTTCTTCAACGAAGGTCTATACTTTTATTAAACATTTAACCTACATTATATTATTTAATATTCATTAATACATTTCAAGTTTCACAATAAATGAAAATATTTCAGAAAAAATTAGCTTTAAATAGCCTTTTTTTTTCAAGATATCATCTACTAATTAAACAAAGAGTGTACAATAGGGGGTGGGTAGGGATTGAGCATTTTACATTTCAATCATTGTGAATTGTGAAGAGATAATAATTTTTTGAGGGCAAGTTCAGGTACAATTGTAAAAGTTAGGGTTAACGCGTTTATTTGTGCTGCAAATTCTATTGAAATTTGTTAAATCTTGTATAATTACAGTTGATGTGCTGCCCATTTTTGAGATACATTAAAGATAATGCTAAATAAAAAAATGTGTATAAAAACTTATGACCAATCGATACAAGTGGAAACTTTTGATTGATTCTGGGCACGAGAATCCAATTGTTCGGATGCACTACGTGTTTTTTTTTTACATTTTAGCATAAGAGTTCACTTTTTGTGTCCATTCATCGGTGGTTTTGTTTTTTTTCATCCATTTTTGTAAAGGGTAATGTTTAAATAACTATGCATTCTTATATATTTATATATTATATTCAATTTAAATTAGTCTAATTATTTAAAAGTATTTGGTTCTTTTCCGTTTCGTTGGCTCAAATCTCTCCAAACAGGCTTTACTGACGACATCACACAATATACACATAAAAAATGTTAATAAATGTTAGTTCCCGTTGCTGTTTTATCCATTTTTGATGTATTATGGAAAATATATTACTGATAAGATGTCACAACTTGTTTTGAAAATGTGGTGGTAAATAGCTAACAGCGGGAATATTCCGTTAGGTGTCGGTTGTATAATTTTTGGCGATTTGACGATTTGGCGATTTGAAACAGAAAAATACCAAATATTTATATGTAAATAATGTAGGTTATATTTATACAACATGTTTGTTTAAATGGTACTTACGTACTATCGCAACAATGTAAACGTTCAAGATAACTCGCCAAGTTGACAAACTTTATTTCCCATGTGTCGTACGCGATGAATTTCCTTTCATATAATGTCGCCAATACCGTTGCGATAATACATAAGTACCATATATATAACGTCGTATACGATCGAATGCAAGGAAAACTTTTGCCCTGAATGCCGTTTACTCTTTTCTTAAAATTTTCTAAGCAAGCAAAAGGAGAGTGTTCGTACTTTTTCACAGTTAAGGCTTTTATTTTCTCGTAATCTCTAAGTTGTCTTCACTAATATGAACAAAAATATTGGCAGCATTCTCACCAATTAACTTCATTAAAACTTCGGATTTTAATTCTTTGACACATTTTTGTACTTAAATATGCTCTTTCTACTAGATCAAAAAATAAATTCCATGTGTTTCGTTTCTTCTTATCTTTGATCTGCTACATAACAATCTCTTTTTTTAAAAAATTATTTTCATTTTTTTTATTTCGTTTCACTCACTGGCGTTGAGTGAAAGTAGGCTGTATGACTGTAATATTTAAATAAAGAAAATAAAACTCTTCATGGAAAAAAGTGTGCATTAAATTTTACTTAAAAACAAACAACCCCGTGCCTAAGAAGTTTTTAATTCAAAAACAACTGAACTTCGCCGACATGAACATGATTGACCAAATGTCCTTAACGCACCCGAACCTGACGCTTTTAATATAGGTTCACTCTTCAACAAAACGCGCTTAAAGAAGTTATCATTTCAAAAATTAAACCCTTTTTTAATACGGCATGACTTTTCAACAGAAAAGGAAAATAGAATCTGAGTGAGTGAATCGTAACATTCTGCTACAGTATTAATCCTGAATGGAAGGATAAGTATGTTTCTTTGAATTTAAAAATAAATATGTTTGCCTTTACTGCCCTGAGTTTCACTTTTTGCTATTAAAAAATGGAAAAAAAGATCAAGGTGAAAGACTTATCTTGTCAATGGAGGGCTGCCACGTATTGAAGAAAACGAAGTCCAAATAAAACAAAGCTTGTGAACTTCTAAAAAGTTTAATTGCTACCACACACATAATACATTAGACTTTACTCACACAACTAACACGGCACACACTAGACAAATAACATTTCTATTAATAACAACTTGTTCAAGATATCGCGTAGTTTCTCAATCTTTCTCTGCTTGGCTTTCTCAGCTTTTTTCTGGGCGTTATTTATATTCAGTTACATCAGTTCCTTCAAGCGGTGGCGCTGTAGGTGCCTTTTGGTTAGAAATAGCTTGATAGGGAATCGCTTGGTTGGAAGTTTGTGACATTCTCCCACCTTTTGGATTTGAAGTTGTGGAAGAATACAAAACAGCAAGACTAAATGTCCTGTAAAAACTAAAAAACAGCTATAGTTTATCGATAGTAAAGTCTTAGTTTGTTGCAAAAGTCTTCCATAACGATAACGGCGCACTCTTTGCACCCCAGGAATTTGATCTTGATTGAGGCAAGGACCATCCTCTACGTCTATTTCTGTTAATGGCAAAGAGTCAACTGTAGTCATTTCTAGCGGATAGAGCTTCTGAATTGGTCTCATAACACTTCCAAATTGAGTTTTCACTTCCATTACATGCACTTTTCCGTCTTTTCCTTTATACATCTTTGTGTCTTTCCCTAGAGGCCAGTTGATTCTTTTATTGTTGGCATCACCAATTAGTATGAGATCACCTTCTTTAATGGACGACTCTGCTTTAACTCTTGAATAGTCTTTCAGTATCCCTAGATATTCATTTCTGAAGCGGTTTCGCAGATCTTGACGCAACTTCAGTTTATAAGCACACCTTTTGTTCAATCTTTTCGAATCTATCATATCCACAGATCTGGAACACCAACCTCTCTAATTTCTTGGAGAAACATAGGAGGTGTAAGTGCTGATAATTCATCAGGATCTTCCTAGAGGTAGGTTAAGGGTCGAGAATTAATTAAGCTCTCTGCGTCGCATAGCACAGTGACCAATTCTTCTTCACTCAAACAAGCTTTCCCCAGAACTTTTCTCAGAATGCTCTTCAATAATCCTATCAGCCTTTCCCAGGAACCACCCCACCAGGGTGCAGCAGGAGGACTGAATTTCCAGGAAATCCTTTTTTCTGATGCAAAATTTTCGATCTTTTCCCAATCAATCTTCTGTAAAAGGTTGGATGTGCCCACAAGATTCTTTCCATTGTCGGAGTAGATAGTGGTAGGGCGTCCTCTTTTCGCAATGAACCACCGAAGAGCCAGTATAAAACATTCGGTAGACAAAGATGACACCAACTCTAAATGCACCGTTCGGTAAACAGCACAGGGGGCAAGTACTATCCAGCATTTATTGTCAGTTTTTAGAAACAAAGGTCCACATAGGTCAATGCCAGTAGCTACAAAGACAGCAGCATCCCTGACTCTGTCTTCCGGAAGAGGAATACTCACAGCTTCCAATGGACGGGAAGAAAATCTTCTTCACTTGGTGCATCTTTTTATCACGCCTCGCACTGTTTTCCTGCTCTTAATTATCCAAAAGGATTCTCTAAGGCATGACATCAGTGTTTGAGTACCTGCATGTTCCAACTGTAAGTGTTTGCTCATTATCAATTTTTCGACCATTTGATGCTGGTGAGGCAAATATATTGGAAATCTAAATGTTTCCAAATCTTTTCTTGAATCAATTCTAGTTTCGACTCATAGGAGATCACTGTATTTCATAGTTCTAAAGTTAAACTTGTCTCTTCCAGAAAATGCTTCTTTCCGAATTTCCTTGAAAATTACTTTTTCCCTCTGTTTTAATTTCGTCTGTTTCCAATATTCCCTTTTTCCTGTCAATAGGGTTTATTTTCATATTCTTACAAAACCGGATGACATATGCCATTATTCTTATGATTTTGTTAAAAGATGATATTTTCTGAAAAATTGCAAATCTGCAAAGTAGTAGCTGTGAGTACAGTTCTCCTCTCTGAAATGACAATTTCCATATCGGGCTTTATTTCACTAGCTGGCCATTCTTCGTGGAGTAGCTTTAACCATCCCACCAATGGGATTTCAATAAAGCTTTGAGATTGCATCTCCTTGAGGGCAAATCTGTTGGATTGAATTTCCAAGCTTCTGGATCCGTCAATTTCCATATTCCATTGACTCTATTAGCTATAAACGTAGCCCAATTGTCTTCTTTCTTTATCCAGTATAATGCATTCATTGAGTCTGTATAGAAGACAGTTGGTACGTTTTTTAAGTTAAGATCTTCCTTCACATTGTAAGGAGAGTCTGGCTCCGATGGTACACGCAAGGATTTCTAATCTAGGAATTGTAATCAATTTTATGGGCGCTACCTTAACCCTAGCCTGCAGTAATTGACAGCTAACGATACCCTTATAACTGCTTCTAATAAAAATTGAAGCTGCATAAGCAGACTTGCTAGCATATACGAAGACATGCAGAGTAGAGCTCTCTTTAGTTCAGGTAGTTTTCTTGGGATTTCTATATCTTTTAGGCAACTTAGCTCATTAGCCCACTTTAGAAATTTTTTCCTTAAATTACTGGAAGCTCTGTGTCCCAATTAATTTTCTCCCTCCAACAATCCTGTAAGATTAACTTCGGAACAAGGGTAACTGGGCACGTGAAACCAATGGGGTCAAAAATTTGGCTCAACATAGACAATACGTTTCTTTTGCTAAGCACGTATTGGCTTTGCTCTTTTATTTCTCACGATAGGGTATCATTATATAAATTCCATTTAAGCCTCAAGACTGAGACAATTTCCTTAAATTCATCACCGGACAGATTCAATATTAAATTTTCCTCATTACTACCTGGTCGATTATGTTTCCATCCCCTTAGGTCAAATTTAGCGGAAGCCATTAGTTCTTAAGATATCATAATATTAAAGACTTTAACTCGCTGATAGTATTTACACTTGCAATGTAGTTATCTACATACATAGATTCCTTTAAATTAGCAGCTATTCCCCTTTGAGACTCGGCCGCATTTTTTAAATGGTAACTGATTGTCACTGCAAGTAGAAAAGGGCCCGTGTTCACTCCGAAAACAACCCAGCAATGTGAATAAACAATATGTTTTCTTGAATCGCCAGCCTCCCACCATAGGAACCGGAGAAATTTTTTTATCAGAGAGAGAGCAACTTTTATTTGGAGAAAAGCTTGTCATATGTCCGAAATCACTCCATATTTTATCTGCTGAAATCTGTTTAGAAGCTTAGGGATCAATTCCAAATAATTTGGCCCCTTTTCAATACAATCGTTCGGTGACCCTGAATTTCTCTCTTTGGTAGATGCATCGAATACCGGGCGAATTCGAGTGGTGGAGTTTTCTTTAAAGATGGGTCGATGCGGTAAGAAATGTCCCTTTTCCCTTGCAAGTTCCTCTGGTTCTACAGGTTCTATAATTTTCTCGGAGACCCATTCCTTAAATATATTTTGATACTTCCGTAGACAATTTCTTTTTTTGTAAAGTCCTAACGCAAGATTTTAATCGTTTTTCGGCAATGTTTCTATTATCCGATAATTCAGGATGAATCCTTAGCCATGGGATTGACACCTGATATCTACCCTCGTCATCTCTTCTTAACGAGCGCACAAAATGTTCCTTCCTCAATTTCCGATTTTGATTGAGAAATACTCGGTTCCTTAATTCCCAGCGAATCAAGTGACCTTAAGTCGCAAATTTTCAAATCACTAACGTTAAGCGATAAAAGATCTTGATTAGCGCTGCAAGCTTCTCCCCATTCCAGTCCATCCGAAATACGCAGCGAGTCCACTCGGCAGATTCTTGATTTCTCCTGTAAACAATTTCCCTGCCGCACCTATGAAGCCGTGGATTTCATTAACGTTGCTTTCATATAAACACAAGATTTCGTTTACCGTTAAATCCACAATTTTTAATTTCTTCTATAAGTTTCATACTTTCCAGTTTAGGAATCGGTGTGCAAATAGTTTTTTTTTGTTCCATTACATTAATCGTGCAATCGAAGCTATTATCTATATTACTTAGATTAATAACATTTTCTGTGTTTCTCTTTCTTCTGTAACCCCCCAAACAGTCCATGCACACAACAGTTTCATATCCTATATTCTTTAATTCAAGTTCACGCGCCGCGAATTCTGAAATGTAACTACCCGATGAACCAGAATCTATAATTAATCTAATTAGATGCTTTTGCTTTGCTCCCAAAATTTTAATAACCGTTTGTAACATAACCTTTTTTCTAGTTGTGGTATTATTTAACGCGATGTCATTATTTTCCGTTTTTGAAAAATCCCCCCCCCCCTGCGCTTTTCCTCTTCCCATACACATTATAGTCACGTGTCTCCCTGAACATAAATCGCATTTAACATTTGCCCTACAAGATGAAGAAAGATGTCGTGTTTTAAATTCTATGATTCAGGCACCTGAAACAAGAACCAGCTCGCTTACAAATTTCTACCTTCTCTTCCAAACTTAATTGATTATTCATACAAGCATTTGCTGAATGTCTGTTCGATTTACAAAATAAACAAATCTGATCAATTTCAATTTTCCTAGACTCGTTAATCAGTGCAGATGCAGTATTTTGGCGCCGGTATTCCGAGTGATTCATTTTAGCACTCTGTTTCATTTCCGAAACAGAATTGTTTACATTTAAAAAGTTCAAACTCTAGCTGTAAGCTGTCAAGACAAAAAGTTTGTTAGCATATCGATTTCGCAACCAGAAGTATTGATCTGTAATTTATTGTATTCCAAAAGAAGGTCACGCGGCAATAATTTTGTTAAAATGGGAACCAAAATCCTTGAATAGCTATGCTTTTTCACAGATAAACTTTCTAAACTTGTAATATTTTTTTGTATATGATTAAAGAAGTTACGGAAACCTGTTACATCATTTGAGTTTTTTAATGGGCTGGTTTGGAGTAATTTTTCAATGTGCATATTAATTAAAACTTTCTTATCCCCAAATCTTTGTTTCAAAATATCAATTGAGTGATCATAATGTTCCTCTGTTAATTCTAATCCGTCGATTAAGTTGAATGCAGAACCTCCCAAAAATTATCTTAAATAATTAAATTTATCAATTTTGCACACATTATCATTTTCCTGAATGGCAGATTTAAATGAATTCCAAAAATTTAACCAATCACTAATTTCGCTATAGAATCTTGGAATAATTAACTTTGGCAACTTGATGCGTTCTTTCTCATTCCGACTCGAACTGTTAAGGGATACGTTGAAATTTTGCCAAGAATTATCAGTGCTGAATTCTTTAATTTTTGGAGTTAATATTAGTACTTTAAATCGCGTACGCGCATTATTTTTTCTCTATACTGTTCTACAATATCAAATTCAGCTTCTATTCCATCAATTTCAATCAGACTTTCAATTTGGGAATCAATTAATTTTAATTCTTCACCCCTTTCAGTTAAAAGTTGGAAAGATTCTTCTAAATCCTCGACCGCTATGTCGGGTATTAAAATGTCACTTTCTAATTTTGTTATTTGTTTTGTTACTACGCCACGTAAATTACCACGCTTGCGTTTTAATTTACTTAGTGTTAATTCATTTGACTCTGAGCCTGTAAAGCCATTTTGTTCACTTCAGTCTATACAAAGTTATTTTAAATCGTAAAATTTATATCAATACTTGTATAGATATCAAATATATCAATTTCGCAGAAGATTATTATGTGCGGGAATCTTTCGCTTTCAAACATGCAAAATATCACATAAGCTATTCTTTTGCATATATAAATAAAATGTTAGCAAAGTACAAATTTTAGTCGAGTCCCTGTTCGGGCGCCAGATTTCACTTTTTGCTATTAAAAAATGAAAAAAAGATCAAGGTGAAAGACTTACCTTGTCAATGGATGGCTGCCACGTATTGAAGAAAACGAAGTCCAAATAAAACAAAGCTTGTGAACTTCTAAAAAGTTTAATTGCTACCACACACATAATACATTAGACTTTACACACACAACTAACACGGCACACACTAGACAAATAACATTTCTATTAATAACAACTTGTTCAAGATATCGCGTAATTTCTCAATCTTTATCTGCTTGGCTTTCTCAGCTTTTTTCTGGGCGTTTCTTCCACGTGTCTATTTATATTCAGTTACATCAGTTCCTTCAAGCGGTGGCACTGTAGGTGCCTTTTGGTTGAGAATAGCTTGATTGGGAGTCGCTTGGTTGGAAGTTTGTGACACTGAGACACCGACAGTAGTTAATGGATATAATATGCATAGACATATGAAACAAAACATGTAATTTTAGCAGCGCTAGATAATGCTACAAATAGCTCAAGACTTGAGGAGCTGATTGGTGCTATAGCCAATCACTCCGGCTAAGAGCCAACCGACATAATTCAGTTTTCGGTAATGATTCCTCTTCATTCTATGAATCAGCATATGGCCATCAGACCTGATTTTGGAGAGACCGAGTTCAGCTTTTATTTTCCAAACATTTAGAGAATTGCCCCTTGTGTAATGATTATTTCTTTCGATAGCAGGTCACCTCAAATCATTCTGCGCACAAAAAGGACAGCTAAAAGGTAGGATGAAAACTTCCTGTTACCCGTTGTGTTTACCTTTCATGGACTATTTCCAAAAGAATACTATCAAGCCCCATACTGCTCTCATATGTTCTATGGATGACTCAGTGCAGTTGATACTTTTCCTTGGCCATCAAAGTCACCAGAACTTTCGTCAACCGAACATGTATAAAGCACGGTAGGTTGCTAAATTCAGGATGAATACTAGACAGAAGGAAATTAGAAATGGCTTCTTCTAATCCTCTTGAAAATACTCTTTTTAACTGTAATATTAGTTTAAGAACCGCTTTTCGTAGAGATGACTTGGTTTTATGCCAATGCAACTTCTATGTAAGTACCAGTCGTTGAGTAGGCGATGAAACGGTTAAAAGTGGATCGTAAGCTAAAATTCAAGTGTTAGCGGCTGATGGTCACGTATCGTAAGATTCTACTCGAAAGATCTACGGGAATAGCGGAAAATATCCATACTTTACAGATGAACGGGTTAGCAGGGTGAAAGCTGGATCATACAAGAGATTTCAAACATCCTTCCATATATTTAATATGTAACTTCAGGTTAATTGCTCCTCAAGTTTAGTTATTAAAGGTTGAATATATAAAATTATAGGGATTCTAATATCATGTCTATTTCTTCCTCGAACCCTCTCACACCCGCCACCTCCGGGGCGCGACACAATCTTCTGGCATCCATTCATGCATTTCTACCAGAAATCAGTGATTTTTGAATTTAGTGGGCAATTACCATTTCCAATTTTCGATCATTTTATTATAAATAAGGAGGAATGAAAATTTTAAATGAAATCAATAGCTTTCAGGGTAGTTCGAAAATTTATTCGTCAACACACAATATAAGAAATTTGATTATCATCTGTTTTGCAAGAATTTTTGCTTTAGAACGTCTTTACACATTCCCCCCCTCCCCATTTGTATAAGTTTCTACTAGGAGTATCCACAGAACAATTTCAAAATCTTTGGTTTAAGGAACTACATGGTATATGAAAAATAGTTATGTCTCTCTCAGCTAATAGCGTTGGACAGGCCACATGAAGATTCCAAAAAAAGGGGGGGATCGAAATGGGGAGGATTCTGTTATAGCGTTTATATTACGGATAGAATATTCAAGCTCAGGCTAATCAAGTCTCAGACTTACCTGCTTCCAGCTACTAAACACATATTCTATCACAAAGTTATCAAACATTATGAAATAAAATTTGTAAAAAGAAAAACGATTAATGTTTTTTCAATCAAAAACGAGGGAAAAAGCATATATGTTATCATTTCATTAAAAGTACTTCCTTGTCAAAGTGTTTAGAAAACCAAATGAATGTCAGCCTTTTTGAGCTCATTAATCTTGTTGCCCTGGTATGTAGGAAACCTATACGCAATGACACAGTTTGAGTGTAGTAACCCCCCTTTTTTCCCCAAGAGGAACATTTTGGTTTCCTCATGAGGTGAGAAACAAGACTCAAAATTTAAACATTTAAGAGATTTGATGTTAAAATGCGTGGAAATCAAGTGTGTAAAATATTACTTTTTAATACTAATTTCGTCAGTTATGCTCTGCATAATCTTCTGCAGTCTCTGTCTTTATTTTCTTTTAGATCTTGAAAAAAAAGAGGATTCTAACCAAAATCATTTAATAAGCAGAAATGAATACACCACACATTATGTTAAAAATAGTTTTTATAAAGCATAATTAATTTTACTTCGTAAATGTTCTCAATAGTTAGTTTTTCGTAATAATCCTTTCGACGTAATAAATTATAGGACACTTTTTTTTTGTGTTGAGGTAAGATTTTGTGTATAATAATTACTTTTCTCTAAAATTTATATTTTTAAAATTGTGTAAATTTACTGTTTGAATGTACTCTGTTTCTTATATGCAATTATGTATACTGAAGTGACATTTTTGAAATATTCTTAAGCAGATATCGTAACAAAAAATGACAATTTTCAATAAATTCATAAGGATGCTCGGTGAATTAAAAGCTTGTCTTTCAAAACAGTTTAATATATTTATTAAATTTCACTTCAGTATAAATATAAATGTCTAATTAATATAGACTGTCCACAGATCTTGAGTCTTTATGCTTAATAGTTTCTGGGAAAAGGAACGGGAGGATATATAAAACGTGATGTTTATTGTCGTAACGAGAAGCTTGTTATATGCATAAAAATACATAAATTTCATGTTTAAAAACAAAAAAACAATTTTATTTTGGCTGTTTTAGAAATCACTTGTCCAGTTTAGAGAAACTTTTGAATTCTGATATTTTTAGAAATGTTTGCATGGGAGCATACAAAAACCCTAATGAAACTTTTCGAAATTTCATATAAGCATGTATTCCCAAATACATACCAAAACCCTATTGATACATTTTCACATTATATTCATGATGCTTTATGGTCAACTTTGATGTGGGTAATGCATCAAAGCTGAAAATTCTTGAAATAGTTTTACAGAATTAAAGGAAAATGAGAGAGAGGGAGAGATGTAAATACTACAAAATATCTCGTTAGACAAAAACTCAAAAATGCCATGCATTTATTTTCTGGTCAATTCAAATAAAATAGGAAATAAAAAAAGTCTTAAAATAAAGTGATAGAAGCTCACATTTTTAACAAAATGTTGGGAATTTTGTGATGTGAAGTAACATTTTATATTAAAAATTCCATTCTGTCCAAATGATGTTCCTCAGAATCTACTCAGTGCAATTTTCCATTATATTACTGATACTGATATATACTGAAGTGAGCATTTTGAGATATTTTCAAAATATTTGGTGATATCGTTACAAAAAATGACAATTTTCAAAAATCTCATGAAAATACTATGTTTATATGAAGTAAGTTTTTGAAAAAAACTAAACACCCTGTGGAGACCCCCTGGGTCTCACCCTGGACACCAAGATTAATTTGAGGCAAAGAATCACCAAGAGCCATTTTGTATAATAATAATAATTATTTATTATTGCAATTTCTCAAAAAAACTCTAATAGCATATAATACTTTTATGTTACGTCAAATTAAGGGATTTACCTTTATACTAAATTAAATTACGAATTATGCAACTAATTAATAATTACGCTCAAGATCAAGTAAGGTCTACCGAAATAGGAGGTCCGAGAAATACACGTACTCGAATTCTTAACTTTCATTAACTTTAACTAATTCGACTAAACTAACGCTTATTTTAAGAGTACGTAAATTATATTTACCGTTGGATATATCAGCTTTCTGGTACTTCCGTAGAATCGCAGCAATACTTCTTCACTATCCTAATATCCTGGAATCCTCTAAGATTGAGGTTAAAGTTGCTGGCTCAATAGCCTTCCATCATCTACATTGCTAGCTTACAACGCTCGACTTAAATACCTTATCTAATTTGCATATCCCGTTCATCTTTTTGGAGTTGATTGGAAATATACGCGAATTTATAATCCCCAAAAAGGCGCCTAAGAAGATTAGTGGAAAGGTTCCGAACAGATTCGTCACAAACCCCTCCAAAAAGAAAACGGGATTTATTCGAAGGTCACAAAACGGTCTGAAAATAAATTACGTAACCAATTCCTAAACTTGATTTATAGTCCCGACTACTTTAATACATATATATATATATATATATATATATATATATATATATATATATATATCTAACAATCGGATACTTTAAAAATTCTCCTTCCTTAAGGGAAAGAAAAACAATTACGACCTAACACTTTCCTTTACAAGACGTAACATTTACAGGGTTAAATTTCCCTACACCACATCCATTTGGCAAAGAAACGAGGGAAAAACCACCGAAATGGTAAAAAACCTGCCTATGTGGTTTCCTTAACTACTTATGGAATAACTGTACAACCATATTCTGACTTACACTTGAGTCTTCGTTCGCTATACAATGCTCAGGGTCAGCTACCCTGAAATGAGAACCTCTTTAAATTTTGTGAAGAAACAAACATCTAAAGTACATACAAATTCATTCATTTTTTTACATAACATTTTCATATACATCAATAAAAACATCTGGCTCCTTAAATTCCCATTCCATGCAGGCTGCGCTTGTTAGTATTAGATGTTAGCCCTACCTAACTATGCCGCGTCCCAAGTCACCGGATGTGAGACAATATATACACATACATATACATACAATTTCAAACATTTTTCAATAAACCAATAAAATAAACAACCAAAGGAATTATTGCATCTAAGCGAAGTCATACATAGAAGTAAACAAATGCATTCTTACAAATGTTTTCTCCACATTTATACAAAAAAAAATTAACACAAAAGCTGATTTTTCTCATCAAGAAAAAAACACACTCATTGTAGTGTCAACTTTTGCTTGGCTTCTTAAATTAAAAATCCACCCGTGACTTGCTTCATTGCAATAATTCTTCCGACCACTTGTTCGAAAGTAGAAAAAAAGAAACGATACAACCTGATTTTTTTCTTTGTCCTCTATTCGCTCCTATCCACCCGATCGCCGTCTAAGGCTTCCATACTGAGGCTCCTTCTCCTGATGTTGTTCTGAGGGATACTGTCGATTCCGTTGCTCCTCCGCACCTCTGGAATTCCTTCGGGCTGTTTTACTCCGCTACGTAGGTAGTAAGGACAAGGTCTCACTGCTGTCGCCTGTTTCGACCAGACTGGTCTCCTCTCAGCTGCCCTGTTGGTTCCACTTGTAGTTGTCCTTGTCTCCCGGGCCTTGTCATACTGGACTCTTGCTCCTCGCCTGCTCTCTTCTGTAGGTGGATTGCACTGCCTTATATCTTGTTGATGTGATGGAGCTGCAATAGATACTGCTCCCTGTGAAAAATTAAATTCCTGTCTTCTATATTTATGTGTTCTAAAAGCTACAGAGTATGGGACTGTTCTCTTTATCCCTTTTGGTATTACAGGTGTTGGTCTTTTCTGGCCTCTATGTTTGGACCCCTGGTACGATCGCTTCCTGCATATTTTGGACCGCTTTCTATCCTTCTTCAATGTCCCATATTATCGTTACCCGAGGTTTTCCTAGAACTTTTCGATTTTCCCAGGTATGACCTACTCGACCCATTACTAGACCTCTTTCCTTCATATAGTGTCTCATTATTACTATCAAAACTAATTGTGTCGGACTGTCTTGGATGGTACAATCGCACTTGGTCAATATTAACTGTCACCCTTCCCTTTTTCCAAATGATCAAAAAATTGTTATTCCGAACTTCCAACACTCTGTATAGTCATTCAAACTTAGGCATAAACTTTCCGACCACCCTCCTACCCGCAGCACTAATAAAATGAGTTTGTAAACGGTGTTTTTTTAGAGGTATAGAACTTTAAATTGCAATAAAACAACGATGTATTATTCAATTGACATGAATTTTTTTTTCGAAAGATAATCTTGTGGCATTACATTTTAAATATGATTTCTGGCATAGGACTGCCACGGCTGGCTCGGATGTAGTCCAATCTGGACGTCCAATTTTCGATGACTTTTTCCAACATTTGTAGTCGTATATAGGCAATAACACGGCAAATGTTGTCTTCCAAATGGTCAAGCGTTTGTGGCTTATCCGCATAGACCAATGACTTTACATATCCCCACAGAAAATAGTCTAGCGGTGTTAAATCACAAGATCTTGGAGGCCAATTCACAGGTCCAAAACGTGAAATTAGGCGGTCACCAAACGTGTCTTTCAATAAATCGATTGTGGCACGAGCTGTGTGACATGTTGCGCCGTCTTGTTGGAACCACAGCTCCTAGACATTATGATTGTTCAATTCAGGAATGAAAAAGTTAGTAATCATGGCTCTATACTGTGTGATCACCATTGACTGTAACATTGTGGCCTTCATCGTTTTTGAAGAAGTACGGACCAATGATTCCACCAGCCCATAAAGCGCACCAAACAGTCAGTTTTTCTGGATGTAACGGTGTTTCGACATACACTTGTGGATTAGCTTCACTCCAAATGCGGCAGTTTTGTTTGTTGACGTAGCCATGCAACCAGAAGTGCGCTTCATCGCTAAACAAAATTCGCTTATGAAAATCGGGAACAACGACAATCTCGTTTTGGGCCCATTCGACGAATCTACGCCTTGCTTGATGATCGTTTTGATTAATTGCCAAACCAAACTGAGAATAAATTACTTGACAGCTCTTAAATCGGTCGCCATCTTGGAAAGTAATGCCAACTTAAACACCTATACCTGGAAAAAAAACACTCTTTAAAAACACCAAATCATCGACTTTGATGTTAGCCTCTCTGATTTTCCGATTATAGTATTTTTCCCATGTCTTATGTTGTTTCCGCATATTCTGCCTTGCCTCATCGAATAATTTATCAATATTTCCTCCCACATATTCAGTACCCTCTGTTACATTTAGTAGTTTAAGAAAAGGTGTTATAATTTTAGTACCTAAGAATACGTCAGCTGGAGTTTTACCTGTCGTTTCATTTACTGATGTGCGCAGCACGAAACAGAACTCTTGGAGAAATCGTCCCAGTTATCGTGATTTTCTTCTAAAAAACAAGCTATCATCTGCACGAAATTGCGTTTAACTCTTTCCACTAAATTAGCCTGTGAACTGTATGTTACCGTTTTCATATGTTTTATGTCCAACCTGTGACTTAGATGTTCAACTACCTCGAAAATAAATTGAGGTCGTTATCACTAATTAAAGAAATCCGAACTCCGTAACGTGAAACATAATTTTCAAAAAGGGCGTCAGCTATGGCCTGGGCTGAAGATTTTCGTAAGGGAATAAGCTCACTCCACTTAGTGAAGTGTTCAGTTATTACCAATAAAAATCTATACCTTTCGGGTCGGGATGCGGGGTAGGGGCCTAATAGGCCTATCGTTACGATTTCATTGGGGTAATTCGATACTATTGGAATTTATCGACCAGCTGGTAGCGCGTTTTTGTAATTAAATTTTTGACACCGGTCACAGGTTGATACATATTCAAATACATTCAGGAACATTGAAAATAGCGACCCAAGAAAAAATCATCAGATTGAAATGAAATTTAATACACATACTGACGCAGATGAGAGATTCACTTGATCTCAAAAACAAAACAATTAAAACAATACAGGGTATGCAACGACACAAATAATGCGCAACTTCAATAGCGCGTTGGACCACCTCCAGCTGCAATACATGCCGCCACACGGTCCGGCATTGAGTTGATAAGACACCTTATGTTGTCCAGAGGCAGATGGGCCCACAAATCTTGAACAGCCAACTGTAAATCATGTACAGAGTGACACAATGGCATCTGCCGTTTTAGCTGATCCCACACGTGCTCTACAGGGGACAAATCGGGGGAGCGGCCCGGCCATGGAAGGCTCTGAAAATGACGTAGGAAGTCTTGAACAACTCTTGATGTATGCAGACGAGCATTATCTTGCTGGAAAATTGCCCCTGGAAGAGACCATTTAGGAAAGGTTGGTTAGGGGTCGAAGAATATCATCAACGTAACATTGACTCGTTAAGGGTCCACGCATCACAATTAAAGTGGACAGGCCATCATAGGCTATGACCCCCAGACCATTACACCAGCTGTGCGGGTAGTGAGACGTAGAACAGTGTGGGGGGAATTGTACTGTTCACCAGGGCGCCTCCACACCCGTACCCGGTTATCATTTGTCCCCAAAACAAACCGGGATTCATCACTAAACACAACCTTTTGCCCATCTGTGACATTCCACTTTGATCTGACTTGGCACCACTGTAGACGCAGTTGCCGATGTTCCAGTGTTAAAGGGAGTACACGGAAAGGGCGATTGGATTTAATATTTGCTTCTGCTGGTGTCTGGAAATTGTTTGAAGAACAATTGCTACGCCTACGTCTGCTACTATCGTTGAACGAGTCACTGTGGGGTCCACAAGTGCTTGCCGCACGATCCTTCGATCCTCTCTCCTCGTGGTCTTCCTGGTTGCTCCAGACCCGGTTTTCCAAACATGGGTACTTTCTCGTGTCCATTGCTCCCAACAATTTCTAACGGCACACTCCGAACGATCCACCTGGCCAGCAACACGGCGCGTCAACCAGCCTGCAGTTTTCATCCCGATGATCAGGCCTCTTTCAAACTCGCTTAACTGTGAGAAATGTGTTCTGGCACGTTTACCAGGTATGTTTCGCTTACTAAAGTCTTCCTACAATCGGCGGGTAATCATCACGTTTATGAATCTTCGAATTTGCGCTGGCTTATATAGCACCCTCTTCCTGACTGTAGCGCCACCTTGGCGTGTATGAGCATGCGTATTGGCACAAAACTTGGATGATTTGCATATCACATTACGCTGTACTTATTTGCAAAGTTTCGCGATTGTACAGAGTTTTTTTTTCCCGGTATAGATGTTTAAGTTGGCATTACTTTCCAAGATGACGACCGATTTAACAGCTGTCAAGTGATTTATTCTCAGTTTGGTTAGGCAATTCATCATAAATAGACTCACGCCTGAACAACGCTTTCAAATTGTGCAATTTTATTTCGAAAATAATGGTCGCGATTTTCATAAGCGAATTTTGTTTAGCGATTAAGCGCACTTCTGGTTGAATGGCTACGTCAACAAACAAAACTGCCGCATTTGGAGTGAAGCTAATCCACTAGTGTATGTCGAAATACCGTTACATCCAGAAAAACTGACTGTTTGGTGCGCTTTTTGGGCTGGTGGAATCCTTCTTCAAAAACGATGAAGGCCACAACGTTACAGTCAATGGTGATCAGTATAGAGCCATGATTACTAACTTTTTCATTCCTGAATTGAACAATCATGATGTCCAAGAGCTGTGATTCCAACAAGACGGCGCAACATGTCACACAGCTCGTGCCACAATCGATTTATTGAAAGGCTCGTTTGGTGACCGCCTAATTTCACGTTTTGGACCTGTGAATTGCCCTCCAAGATCTTGTGATTTAACACCGCTAGACTATTTTCTGTGGGGATATGTAAAGTCATTGGTCTATGCGGATAAGCCACAAACGCTTGACCATTTTGAAGACAACATTCGCCGTGTTATTGCCGATTTACGGCCACAAATGTTGGAAAAAGTCATCGAAAATTGGACGTCCAGATTGGTCTACATTTGAGCCAGCCGTGGAAGTCATATGCCAGAAATCATATTTAAAATGTTATGCCACAAGATTATCTTTCGAATAAAAAAAAAAAATTCATGTCAATCGAATAATACATCGTTGTTTTATTGCAATTTAAAGTTCTATACCTCTAAAAAAAAACCCTTTTCTTAGCTTCCTACTTGGGTCGCTTTTAAATTTACTACTTTTTAAATTCAGACATTAAGATATTGATGCAGAAAATATAAAACGACCATCTAAAATACATGAAAAATCCAGTCTGCTATAAAATGATCTTGACAAACAAAATCCGGCATTTTCGCTTACTATGGCAGAGCCGGCTTAGTCAGGTGCGATCCGGAAAAACAGAGAGAGAACCGCGGTTTTGATGGATGCCGCTCTAGCTTTTAAAGCTCCCAGGAAAAATTATATATATATATATATAAATTACAAATGCAAAAATAAATCTTTTAATTTTCCATACATTTTTATAACAACGAATTGTGGAGTTGGCTTCCAATACATTGTTGTGTTTGACAATATCTAAGGTAACCAACCCTACTTTAGATAGATTTGTACTACTTTTTCGTAACCGTATTCCTTTTAAAATTAATTCGTGCAGCCGAAATACACCTTTTGTACCCTTAAAAATTTATGTTAACTATAACGGTTAATTTTAATTTATGCAACTTGTGAAATGTTCATAATTAACCATTTCCGTCTAAACAGTTTACATGAAAAAAAAAAAGTTTGGACTCCTTCATTCATTAGGGATTTATATAAGATTCTAACATTAAATTTTATTTTTCACCGAATAGGATTGAGTGAAAGTGTATAGTGCTTCCACACCACAGGTCTGGGGTTCTATTAACGGGCTGCGCAAGGTCGACTCTGCCTTTCATCCTCGCTACATTGGGTCGATAAATGAGTACCAAGCTTGCTTCGGGTCTTAAACACTGAAGGTCTCTCTTCAGACAGACCACCAAATCGGGACATCTGTTCATGCACCTCAGCGTCCAATGGTCACGTGTATTATGATGGGCACAGTAGTTCCTGGCCCTCATGGATTGTTGTGCTTCTGAGTTTGAGTCTTAAGTTTGAGGATTACCTCACTGGGGATACCCCTTAGATAAACATGTATTTCCACTCATTTGCAATTAAACATTTTTCTTTCAACTACGTTTATTTCAGAAGGAAGTTTGATTTTTCAAATGTATTTGCTTAATAACATGTATATTTGTGTATTAAATTAAAAATTTGATCAGTCCAAAATTACATATTTTTAGCTCCTCTAAAAGCTTTTAGGATTTTACAACTGATCTTACAATCCATATACGTTTTATAGTAGTATATTTAAAAATGATAAGGACATTTTTACGACTGTGTGAGCTGTTATGCCTCGTTTATAAATTTAAAAAATTGCATTCAGCTACAGTTTTTAAAATGTACAGAAATAAGTGGAGCAACAGGATACTTACATATTATGAATATTTTTGACTGCAGTAAGATATATTTATATTTCAGTTTCTTTACAATTTTGAAGAGAAGTTGTAAGCCATTTTGCGAATAGTTAGATATTGAGTATAAACCCATAGGCTGTTTAATATTGTAAAGTGTTTTTCTTTGATACCAGCACACATTAAAATAAGGCTCATTTGCAGTTATATGATCAGCTTCAGTGATATTTAAATTTTCAAAAATAGTCTACACGTACGAAAACATTCTTTCACAACCGCACACCACATCTCATACTATATCTTCCCTACAGCAGGAAATATTTGTGTATACTGAAAAATTTAATACAGGATACATTTCCAAGTGTTAAATTTGTTTTTAAAATTTGGTATGAATACATTGTGAAACTGTCGGTTAACTTCACTGAACAAAATTGTTTTAAGTGTACTGTTTTGTAAGACAAGATTAATTAGGGAGAACTTTTCTCACAATAGAATTTGTAATGACTGAATTGTGTGAAAATGTAGTTATCGATGTGTGACATTTTTCCTTGTAATAAAAGAAACAGAAAGATAAGAAATTTAACTTGAGTAGAAAATGGTTAGAAGTACTGTCATGCGCATTTGAAGAAGTATATCCCCCATTAAAATTAAAAATTATTGACTGAATGTGTGTTATGTCCATCACAAATGCCGATGTAGAAAAGGAATTTTTATTTAATACAAGAAGTTCGAAAAGGAGAACACTAGGAAGGAAAATTTAAATTTTTTCCGAAAAATATTCAGTTAACATAAAAATATCTTTTATATGATTTTAATTAAAATAAATTAAAAGTATTGAAATCCTTTTTATGCTATTTTAAATTAAAAATATAACTGAATAGAGAAAGATCGGTTTTATTTCATAAATATAATCATTGTATGTAATATTTATTCTGTTATTGTTTAAAAATGAGATAGGGCCTTTGCTCTTTTTTACCTCATTACTTTTTTTTTTAAAACAGGAAAGTGAGCGCGTTTTCTTACTCTCATATTCAAAAATGAATACAGGATGCTTTTTTCTGGTTCAAATCGAAATACCAAAAATATATATATATATTTTTAATTTTTAAAAAATGACAGAAAAATAAATTTTCTTTGAAGAAAATATAATTATTTTTCAACTTCTAACATACTATTTGTTTCATTTTTTTCCTCTTTTTTTTACCTTTCATTTCGTTTTTAATTTTACTGTGACTGAACATATAGGAGAAAGAAACACCGTATCTCTTTCAAAGAGGATTGATCAAGAGAGGATATCTACGCTTTCAAAGAAGATTGTCCAAGGCAACTTAACAGCTAGCTGTAAACGATTAAACTCTTGGTTCTTACTTTTCAAAGCGACCGAACTGGGTCGTAAAATTTTCCCCGTTCGACCACCCAAGTTCTAAAAGGGGAAAGGAAAAAATTCTGTTGCATTTTTGAAGGGAATCGCAAAATAAGAGTTAAACGCTTTCGGAATAACTTTTCAGGAGGAAGGTGTCCAGTTAGAGGGTTAATATTGTAAAGTGTTTTACTTTGACACCAGAACACATTAAAATAAGGCTCATTTGCAGTTACATGATCAGCTTCAGTGATACTTAAATTTTCAAAAATAGTCTACACGTACGAAAACATTCTTTCACAACCGCACACCACATCTCATACTATATCTTCCCTACAGCAGGAAATATTTGTGTTTACTGAAAAATTTAATACAGGATACATTTTCAAATGTTAAATTTGTTTTTAAAATTTGGTATGAATGCATTGTGGAACTGTCGGTTAACTTCACTGAACAAAATTGTTTTAAGTGTACTGTTTTGAAAGACAAAATTATTAAGGGAGAACTTTTCTCACAATAGAATTTGTAATGACTGAATTGTGTGAAAATGTAGTTATCGATGTGTGACATTTTTCCTTGTAATAAAAGAAACAGAAAGATAAGAAATTTAACTTGAGTAGAAAATGGTTAGAAGTACTGTCATGCGCATTTGAAGAAGTATATCCCCCATTAAAATTAAAAATTATTGACTGAATGTGTATTATGTCCATCACAAATGCCGATGTAGAAAAGGAATTTTTATTTAATACAAGAAGTTCGAAAAAGAGAACACTAGGAAGGAAAATTAAAATTTTTTCCGAAAAATATTCAGTTAAACAATGAAGGATATCGATTAAAAATAAAGGGATAGGGTTACAGAAGCGAATCTATCTCGTAAATATTGGATGTTAGAGAATGGCTTCACCAAACATTTATCTTAGTATTCACCGTTTTTGAATTCCTACTAATAGTTCACTGTCTCCCTATATATATATATATAGAGAGAGAGATAATATTCCTGGTGAGTAGTAATGATAACTGTAACGAAAGGACATGGCGTAGCCATTGGTAATGCGTTCGTTAAGGATTATCATATTTTAGATGGTTGATATTCTATATTTATGATATTGATGAGGCAGTCTCGTAGTTAGTTAATCCGGTTTATTGAACATTTAACATATTGCGCTCCTCCAACATAATAAGAAGCAGACAAGAAGACACAAAACTCAAACCAAAATGCAGATGGTAATGCATATTGAAGGCAAACAAAGAACAAGAAGAGTCAAAAAAATTTCCAGAGATCTCGCTATTTATACTAAGCGGAAAATCACATGATCTGGGTGGGTGGATGTACGTAATCCTAAAGGTTAGGCGGGTAGCTAGTTAAAATAATTAAGGAGTTGTCTTGAAGGACTGGATTTGAAAGGATACCATAGAAATTATTGTTATTTGAAAGGATACCAGAGGGAATTATTGTATATATATATATATATATATATATATATATATATATATATATATATATATATATATATATATATATATACACTGCTGGACAATTGCTAAGGACGGATCACAAATTGCTATAAAGCACACCATTAAGCGAGACATGAGGCCTAGTAAGATAAAATATAGTTGCCACACTGTTCAGACATTAGAATAAGGAATATTTATTGTTCTGGAAAGTACAAAAGCTGTGAAACATCTGAAAGAAAAAAAAAATGTTCATTTGATCTGCGTACGGAGAAATGGAACAATGCATCTAAAAGTCAGCAGGCACCTTAAAGAAAGGTATCAATACGGGATATGTCCACCGTGGAGTGTGATGCAACATTCCACACGTCGTACTATACTTTGCACAACATTATCCAGCAGCTGTTGAGGTAATTTATCCCATTCCTCTGTGAGTGCACGGATGAGGGTGATCTTGTTTGTCGGAGGATAGTTTCGACCAGCAACTTGCCTCCCCAAAGCATCCCACACATTTTCAATGGGGTTTAGATCTGGAGAACGCGCTGGCCATATCAGACGTTAAATACCCTCGCTGTCTAGACAATCCTGAACAGCGAGTGTTCGATGACATGTTGCGTTGTCGGCCATAAAAACAAATTTATCACCGCCAGCACCACGGAAAAGACGAACATGAGGAAGTAGAACTTCATCAATGTATCGTTGGCCCGTCATAGTCCCATTCGCAACCACATGAAGGCGCGTGCGGCCATTGATCATGATGCCGGCCCACACCATGATACTGCATGTCGGATATCGGTCCTTTACCTGGATATTTTCTGGACGATAAGCAGTACCACTCTCTCGCCAGATCAGTTGGCGTCTACAATCCGATGACAGACTGAACCTACTCTCATCTGAGAATAGTACGCATGCCCAGTCCTGTTCAGTCAAAATTGTGATGCTCACGACACCATTGCAAACGGTCAGTACGGTGCTGTCTGGTCAATGGGACACACACAACAGGTCTGCGTGCGTATAGTCCTCCTCCTCTCAAACGTCTGGCAACAGTTTTTCGGGAGATCTGCTTTCCTGAGGCAGCAAGAAACTGATTTGCCACCTGCTGAGCTGTGGTGCGCCTGTTCCTTTTGCTGATAGGATGATATATCTGTCTTCTACAGGCGTCGTACTTCTAACACGACCTCCCCCGTGCCATCTACTACACATTCCAGTAGTTTTAAATGATTTCCACAGCCGTGAAACAACGCTGTGAGCGATGTCGAACTCCCTGGCAACATCTGTTATTTTTCGCCCTTCTTCGATCTTTCCAATAATTCGGCCACGCATAAAATCATCTATGTGATGTCGGGAAGACATGCCAAAAATTTTAAGTTCGTCTATTAAATCTTTCCTGTAAAACTTTGACTTGAAACAACAACTGTCCACACGCGTCAAAACCTTTAAAGCTCTTATGAACGCTATCACGGGATGAACAGACGTGGAAAAAATTTGCATACTCCTACTTCTTCTTACTAATATGCCGCCCTTATTCTAATTTTCCACATTTTGCTTGCTTTCATTTTGTGGTTGCTATGGATGATAGTGTTATCCGTCCTTAGCAATTGTCCAGCAGTGTATATCTATAAATGTAATAAGAAAACTTTTTGGCGAGTGGTTGATTTAACCAATGGTAGAGCGTGGCCGGTGGTGTGATTTTGCTGCGCTACGTGGGAGTAGTCGAGTACTGTATTATCGCCTGTAAATCAATAATTCACATCTGAAAACAGATAAAGATCAAGTAAGGACACAGAACAAGAAGCAAACATCACGGCACAAGCACAGAACGCGCGGTCACTGGCTGATGACATGAGGAAGGGAAGCAAAGAGAGCGATTACACAAGATTCGTTGCTTTGATACCGGCAGTGGTTATTACGTAATAGTAGTTCGGATTGAATAGAATGGGCGGGACAGGCATTTCAGACTAGGCATTTTATTTTGTAATTTGTCATACATAGTATGACAAATTACAGGTGAAGGTTGGCGCTGCAAAACTTGTTTAAACCTGCAATCCTCGTTCCTAAGGCCAGGAATTTGTCTTTATACTATGTGCCTCCTTCCTACTTTTAGTTATCTTAGGTATATAACTATATGTCTATTTTTATATATTTTTTTTTATGTATTTGTGTATATGTATATATATGTATAAATTTATATATATGTGTATGTATATGTATATGATTACATATTGAAAAAATTCTTTTATATTGGATTATATATATATATATATATCTTGTTCAAATTTTCAATCGTCAATAAAATACTTTTTACTCATCTACTGAAGTTCAAATACATTTTTTTAAATATGTAGTGGGGGACACTTGATGTTCATATGGTTTTTCAAATATTAATTCATTAATTAAATTTAATTAACTAAAATAAAATTTTTCTTTGTTGACCTATGTAGGAATTGATTTAATTTTTTTATTCAGTTAAGTATATTTTTGAAATTAAAACGTCCAAACTATTGTTCTAAATTACTTTTTGAGTTGCTTCGCGCGAGTTTTATAAACATGATTTATTGAGTTATATTAACGCTTCCGTGAATAAAACGGTTTCATTACTAGGTGGCGTGAATCGTGATATCCCATCTGCGACAAGATAAAACAATCTTTTTTAGTGCATGAAATACTATTCATGCAACTCATAAAATTTGTTTGCTTTAAGATATGGAAAAATTCTGCGAAAACATTTGGCATTCTTGAGGGATTTCTTCCAATTATCTCCCTATAATTCCCCTTTTAACCAACGACGATATTTTTTAAAAAAAAACTACAATTGAGCACTATAACAATTGAGTAAGGAAATGCCCAAATAATTAAGAATGGTTCCCCATAAATCGAATGGAGAATATAATTTACAGTAACAAAAATGTTTTCACAGAATTTTCTTATCAGTGTAATGTAATTTCTAAATAAAAAACGGACCTAAATTAGGGAAAATTTTCTTCGATCTGGAACCAAGCTTTCTCGTACTCTCCTTAATGATTTCAACGAAACGTTGGTTCAAGCATCAGTTCCAGGGAATGCATTTATCTTTTTTTCCCATTCTCTCTTTAAGTAAGATACCGCTCAATTATCTGCGTAATTCTATTGGAACTCTTTCTTAATTGAGGATATTCTATTGTTTTATATCAAATAAACAGTGTATTTGAACTGATTCAAGGTAGAAGCTCATGACTGGGTGTGGGCTGATTTAGAGACAAATAAGAAAGTCAGATTTGAATGTGTGAATCGAATGACACAATTGGATGCGTTCAATGCGTGTCTCTTTATGGAGACATTGAAGACAGTATGTTTATGCAATAATATGCAAATAATGTTTTATGCATCTTCGAATAACGCTTATTTTTAATTGATGTTTGTTTATTCACTTGAATGGTTTAGCTATTCGAATGAGAAAGGTTAAGCATTAATATGGATGAACTCTAGATGCGAGTTAACAAATATTTAAAAATGAACAATTTAAGGTTTTGGATATAAAAGATTGTCGCGATCCTTGGGTGTGAGAAGGTTCTCAATCTAAACAATTTTATTTCACTTAACTTATAATGCACTTTCACTCAGACCGTAAGCATGCAAACAAAAAAAAAAACCCTACGATGCCAGCTAACGAACCTCCTAATGCGCCTTCCCCTGCTGTAACATCCTCCAACTGCACAGGAAGGTTGGAGAAAGTTTCATTTTCAACATCTTTTTAATCCCATTCATATCAATGATAGATTTAAGATAATTTTAGAAAATCACAGCAATGATAATATTAATAGTAGTTTCTTCAAATTTAAAATTCTCATAGATTTAGTTTGAAAAGAAAGTTATATTAAATTTAATGGTACTTTTTATAAATAAAATAAAAGTTTGCCTCAAGGTAGACCTGCTAGCAATAGTTGGGCTAGTTTATATTTACATTATTATGAAAATAAATATATTATTAATGCTATTAATAATATATTTATACTATGCTACTAATACTATGATTATTATATTTTTAGATATATTAGTGAATGAATTGTTCTTGGTAAGGATAATAATTTTAAAGCCAATATAAATTTTTATCCTAATTACTTAAACCTAGCTAAAGTTAACAGTATTCTTTTTAAAACTGATTACTTAGATGCATCATTGCAGATTATGATTTATCAATTACACAGTAATATTTATGCTAAAAGAGATGCTTTTAATTTTAATATTACTAAAGTACCCTATTGGAATTCGAATATATCAATTTCTATATGTAGAAATATTATTTTTGACAATATTAATCGAAAAAAAAATTAGTGATAAATCTAATATCAATTTAAATTTTAATATATTTATTATTTATTTTGTTGTGAACATGAATACCCTATTAATTTTCCTTTCACTTACATTTCCAATGGTTTTAATTACATGACAAATTTTAATAGTATTTGCATTAGGTTTCAATTTTTTCTAATTTTCATCTCTAATGTTATTCTCTCTCTCTCTCTCTCTCTCTCATCGCTGTTATTAATTTTTAACTCTACTGTATTTTCTTTATTCATTAACAAGATGGCACTATATAATTAATAAAATTAAATATATTTTGTTTTATATTAGAATTGCTATGCCTGATTGAAAGTGCACTTCATTCCAAAAAATTTCCTATCAATATTTTAGTTTTTTAAGATTAAACTCTAGACATTTATACAATTGATTAACTAATCTTTACTTTAATGTGGTGCCGCTCTTAATTCGTTTGATATTGGCGGGAAATATTCACATGGCGACTTATTTTAATAATATTTCTTACAAAATTTCTATACTAAATCAGTGGATATGTATTTTATTAATTTTCCTTTTAAATTTTATTTAATAATAGCAATAGTGTATTTTATTTTCTAATAATGACCTATTTATAGTATTTCCTCTTTTTCCTATAGCTCAGTAATATAGGCGAATTACAAGTGATGGTTGGCGGACCACAAAAAATTGTTTAAGCCTGCATTCTTGGTTCC
Organism: Trichonephila clavipes; assembly: GCA_019973935.1. Lineage (NCBI taxonomy): Eukaryota > Metazoa > Arthropoda > Arachnida > Araneae > Nephilidae > Trichonephila > Trichonephila clavipes. The sequence goes on along the minus strand of BMAU01021280.1, from coordinate 191,368 downwards.
TAAGGCCAAGAGTTCGCTATTTTACTATTGTGTGTGCGTGGATATAATATTTCTTACTATTCTATCTAGTTATACTTAGGAATATTACTATTTGTAAATATTATTATGGATTTATATATATATATATATATATATATATATATATATATATATATATATATATATATATATATATAATTAAAGTAATTTATAACATCCAACTCAAACATCTAAACACCGTAAAAAAGACAAGATAGGAATTGACTCAGGTCATCAATTCAAAAGTTTCATTAAAAGCAATTGATTTTGATTTTAACAACCTTTTAATAGCTTCACTTGTATGTTACGAGGAATCTTTGAACTCAATTTTTACCTACTTTAAAAGGTCAGATTCATTCCAAATTTTGATCACTTGTCCAGGACCGTTGACAATACAATAATATGATAATTTGTCCTGATCAGGATCATCAGGACTAACGATTTTTCACATTTCCCGCATCTGGCCACTCATTCCAGATCCCATTTTCAGAAAAGGCTAAGTTACAATTTAGTTTGATTAACTATAAAATCGTGTTTTTTATTTATTTTTTTAAGCTGATATTTATTTTGTGCTGGATCCCATTTTTTGGGGGCCATTTAGTACATTTTGGTTACAACCTTGGAAATTTATTGCAGTTTATTACACATTATATCTGCTTATTTATTAGTGTTAGTGTTTAGACATGTTCTCTTTTAAATCTAATTCCATAATGGATCAGATTTCCCTTATAGAAATACATTTATTTATCTCTAATTTTTTAAAGGGAATGAGTGAGAGTTTATTAACGTCGTACTATAAACCACCTCAAGGAATACTGGCAACGAACCTTGTAGTTTTCAACCTCGGTCAAGTGATCAAGTCGACACTTGTGCTTGCACTCACACCACTCCACGGGAGGACTTGGAGCTACGACAGATTGAATGTGCGCCTCTACACGGTGGGTCTTCATAGGCTTCGGAACTCGAACCCATGACATGCCGGCCACAAGTTCGTGACCCTAACCAGTACGCTACCACGGTCTTTTTTGAGAAGGAAAGGAGAGAAGAAAGATAAAATGAGAAGTAAAATGTCAAAATCAAGTGTAAAATTAAGACCTCGAAAAGCACTATTGTCATAAATAGCAATGAAAAACAATAGGGGTATTTGTACGATATTTATTTCATGTCAATTATACAGAAGACAAATTTATTCTTTGCAGTCTTTTTCGCTCTGGTTTACTTCAACCAAGTTCTTCTGACTGAGATTTTTCTTCTTTATAACGTCGTACAATTCGGTCTTCTTCTTGTCATCAATGTCCTTTGTACGGGATAGAATGAATAGTTCTTCTGCAAGAAGAACAATTATTTTGACTGAGTCAAATTATACAATTTCTGTTAAAAAATTTTTCTTTACTGCCATGTCAAATATCATATCATCCCTTCTGTTTTAGATTTTTGGACAGAATCCTAAGTTACTAAGTAAACCTAACAGAAACTTTGAATAGTTTAAAAAATCATTCAGTAAATTAACTGGAAATGTTTTAATTAATTATTTTCAATGAGTTTGTTTTCTAATTTTGTTCATTCAAAAAAAGAGTAGATAAATACTTATCAAATAACGTGCTTAATGTTAAAGTGAAAATTTATTGTATATATATTAACACACATAATATATAGTTATAAACCAAAGATAACCATAAATAGGAAGAAATCTATATAAAACAAAAAAGATAAAAGAAAAAAAATGAACCATAATATTTAAAGAGTACCGAGACTAGAAATTAATCTTCCCTAAATGTCAAAAATAAATAAATAAATAATTTCAATGGAGAATCTGAACTAGCATAAAGGAAACTTAAACGGGTACCCAGATTCAATAATTTCCTCAGAGGATAATGTATGAACTAACTAAAAGAGTGGGTGTTAATGACGAAAACCCAACATTTGATCTAAATCATACAATAAGAGTTAAGCATTAAAATTGTATTACTAAATTCTCAGATTTGTAGAATGTTTCAAATAACTTTTTATTTTTTATTACACAGGAAAATCCAGCTCATGCCTAAGATTGAAGCCTATAAGTCGGTCTGTCAAGAAAACTGCTATACTGTGTAAATTATTTGGGATAAGCATTTTTTTGTTTATAAACCGCCTAAAACTGCCTTTAGGTGGTAAAAGTAATCAACGATGACGATACCAAAGCTGTTTGACTGGTTTATTTTCATTAAGGTATCCGACCACATGCAACAACTTTTTTTTTGAAAAAATGGAGATATGGGGATTTTTTGTGATTTTTAGATTTTTTAAGTATATTTTTTAAGGCAAAAATCGTAAAATTGAAAACAAAATTATTATTATTATTATTAAAAGGGGAAACAACTGGAAAAAACTACATAAACGGGGCGCTCTCTGTACAAAAAATTTTTGAGCGAATTCTTCAATTTTAATGTGTTCCTTTGTTATTCATGTTTGAAATGACCTTCAGGATAATAGATATTTTAATTTTTACAGAAACTAGAGCACTCTATCTTAGTGACTATATGTAATAGCTTAAAAGACCATGATTATATTCACATAAAGGACTGTAAATTTTGAAATAAAGCAGTGATTGATAAATCTGAAGGTCAAAACACTTCTACTGTTATACAAAACATGCAAAAAAAATTCAATAAATTACTTTTAAAACTTTTTGAGCAATCGCTATCCCCGTTTGAGTTTTTTGAAAAAAAAAACTTTTCGAGTAAAACACATTTTAAAGTTTGACATCGTATGAAAAGTTATGGCATCTTCTTTTACTAAAACACTTGTAGTTTTTATTCTAGTGAATGGAAAATAAAAAGCTTGGTATTTTTATTAAGCTAATAAGATGGCCTATAAAATAAAATCATAAGAAATTGTCAAATTTTGAAAATATCATGATTTTAGGGTAGTCGGATACCTTAAGCATGGCTAAGTTTCATTTGTGAGCTGAGTGTAACAGGTGGATGTTAGTTTTCACGATTTACTTTCGTATGTTTAAAAGTGGATATCAACCCGAGAAAGTAAACAAAAATGGTTTCTCTAAATGATGACACTTTTATGACAGTGACTTTTGTAGTTAATGTAAGTAAATAAAATGTATTAAGAATTTTGATTACATTAAAAAGATCTGGATCATCGCCCATCTTAAAAAAAGAGGAAAATATGGCCCCAAACGAAAAACTACTCAAATAATAAAATCCTTATAAGAAATATTAAAATTAATCCAAAGAAAACACGCTTAGTTTTTGAAAAAGATTTATTGACAACTCATTTGAATGTTAGTAGTTGAGCTATAAGCCTAAGTTTCTAGAAGCTGGCAGGAGAGCAAGAAGACTAGGGAAAATGATAATTTTTAACTTCTAAGATGAAGCCAATATGTTTAACATAGTTGAAGAAATAGAAATGATGAACTGCTAACGATTGGAATTTCTTGTGATGAAGAACATAGATTTGAAATGTTGTGAGACGAGGTATCAGTGAACCAACTGCCCAACCCCCTCTGAAACATATGACTTTTGAACGACACATGACACTGGAAGCTTAGTTCCTACTCAAGTTCTTCAGAATTCAACAAAGGACCTAGAAATCTTACGAGGAACAGCACTTGTTTTAATTCAAAAGTAGTCATTTTGTAAAATACCAGATTTCAATCCCGTTGTTTTCAAGTTAGACGACAAAAGAATGCATGATAACCAATACTAAAAAAGTGGGATCAAAGATATGTTCCAAATTTTGTTCAAAAGGTTATTTCTGCTAAAGAAAGACCTATTTCATGCAATGATCAATGTTTATAAAAACATCATTTTTTTAAAAAAAGTTTTTACTTTGACTTAATTAATTTGCGCACTATAGTACAACCTGAGTTCGCCGGGTCGACCCACGGGACTAGATTTTCTCACCAAGGAGAGGCATAGTTCTAGAAATATCTATTCGTGAAAGAGATTTCTTCCCTCTGGAACCATCATTGAACATTTTGACAATTCCTTTTTATTCTATGTTTTAATTTGCTGCTTTTTCGTGGGGATTACATACTATAGGTTTATTACTGTTAAAAATACATAGAAAATCCTCTTTCGCTACACAAAAAAAATAAAACCTAACAAACAATTGACATAATTATGATAGTGATATTTAGTGATAGATATATACAGATATTTACAATACAACTAAAAACCCATAAGGCTTCGTGCTTATATGAAATTCTATACATACCTGTGTATGCAAGCATAAGCTTGTGGCATGAATACAAAATGGCGTGTGTATCGTAGTCAGTATCGAGAACCCATAACGGATATTTTCTAGCCAAAACTGGAAAAAAAATTAGTAACAAATAAAAATTCTTAAAAATTATTCAGCATATTGATATTTACTCATTTTATAGTTTCTACTTATTAACTCACTTATACCAGGTTTTCTTCATTCCTTTTATTAAAATATAATTTTATTCCTTATAACTTAATTTATGTTTTAATATTTAGAGAACCATGCAACAAAAAAGTTTTTACATTTCTTCTCGAATGTTGTCAAAATTATTTATAAGCTTTAAAATTCTCTTCTCTAATACACGCTCCGTGGCCGCAGTAGCCTAGTGGTCAAGGGAACGGACTCGTGACCGGAGTGTCATGAGTTCAAGCCTGGCACAGCTCAAGACCTGTCATGTAATTAAATATGTCGAGGCTCAAATGTCCTCCCGTTGGTGTGGTGTGGAAATAGGAGAGGGGTGGTATGCCAGCACAGGGTGTCATCCTCGTCACTTGACTGAGGTTCAAAATGGCGAGGTCCGTCACCCAAAGCCGTTGAATAGTGCAACGTTAATATTCACTCATTCTAACCAATGATCTATGTTTAATTGTACATGACACTAAAGAATATTTGTTTTTAAAAAAACGAACAATTACCCCCCTACCTCGCGGACCCCTTTTTGCGATATCCATATTTTTAAAATAAGAAACTTGACAAAGAATTGATCAGTTTATCGCTCTGCATCTTCTCTCAATTTTTTTTTTCGGATTCAATTTCTCAAGCATATATACAACTGCCTCTTGGGGGGGGAAACGTATTCAAACTAGATCTGATCAAGATATTTAAAGTTAATTTATGGCCAACATTTTTCGAATGAACCCTTCAAAAATGACTTGACAAGCAAATACTAAAATTATATGAAAAGCAATAGCATATGAACTGGAATGGTATTTCAGATTTAAGAATTCTCCAGAGCGCAAGTTATAATTTGAAAAATGTACGGAAAAAAAGTCACCAGTTTTCTACTTGAACGTACTATTAGTTCTGATAGATAGAAGTTGAAACAAAATAGACTTTGTAAAGAAATTGCACTCATCACTCGAGGAATTTCCATCGTTATTTTCTTTAACTGTTCCAATTGACCACAGTTTCGAACGGCTTTCAAATATCTTAGGAGCCTGTTGAAAAATGGAATCGTTTCAGCACTTGACTAGGACTTCCGAACCTTCACCTGCTTTGCATCTCTGAGCCAAGTCTCTTTAGCAATATTCTGGGAGTCCAAAACTTTGTCTTTGTAAGGTTTGCAGAAGTTATTCCTCTTAGTCTTCATTTACTTCTTTTTGAACGTTCATCTGTTTAGCAAAAAGATTTCAGCAACCACTTTCACGAGAGCTCGCATGAGCACAGTATCTTATTAGTTCTATAAATGAATAACCTAAATGTTCAAAAACCCTAAAAATTACTGACGAGCTCTTTTTTTTGATGCAGAGAAATATCTTCTGTTCAAAGTGTTAAATCTCTGACTAATTTAGAACAACGTACGTCAAAAACTAGAATTTTTTGAAAAATATTGCAGTCGAGTACTCTAACGACGAAATTTAAAATCGTCTCATACACACAACAGGGTTTTAGTTTCAACAAATGATCTCAAATTTGTGTATCAGAACTTATGACACTACTAAGTGGAACTGTATTTTTTAAATATATTAACATTCATTTTTCAACGTCTTTACTTCATTTGAAACAGTAATATTATTAACAGGGAGAGATATTTCAACTAAAATAAACAAATCAAAAATATTCTTTAACTCTAGCAAATTCAGGCCATTTTTTAAAAAATAAGTTTGTGTGACCAAAGTTACTATAAAATTTTGAAAGTCAATCTACTCACTTGTTCCTTTCAAGGGATTTACCAGGAGCTTTGCTGGTTCATCTTTCTTGGGAGTAGTTAAATCAGAATATTCAGATTTCCATTTGTCACTGGAAAAGAACATAAAACGGATAGTTAATATTATTTAGCGAATGGCAATACGAGTCCCTTTAAACAATCCACTGGAAGCTCAAGTTTCAGTTGACTAGTCCCAAAGTTTTACAAGAACCCTAAAAAATTGCAAGTGAAAAGAGTTCTTCAATTGCATTTGTTTTTTCTCTAGAGAATTCATATCATCATACATGACAGATATTGCCCGAAAATGAAAAAGCTAACAAAAATTCAAATTATATCCAAAATAAGTTCTTGCAGTTTATAATTTTAAAAACTTGATGAAAAGACTAATATATTTAAATTATTTTATTTTAAGATGTGAGATAGCTATTATGTATTTCATTAAATATCGTATTAATGTTATTTAGAACGTTTGTATAATAATAATTCTAATATTAAATATTAAAGTTATTTATTTCACTCAATAAAATAGTTCCGACTTGACTTATGTTCTGAGGAGAATCCAATGTGTTGTTGCACCGAGATGCTGTTTCGGGTTCCTTAAGATGACGGAATAATAATATTGTTTAATAAAATCACTAAGAGTAAGGGGCTCAATGTACGGTGAGTTTTAGGATGCTAAAATAAAGCTTTATGCAGTAGATGTTATGGTCGCTGCCGTTTTTGAGTAGACTCCGCAGGGGTGTCAAACTCACGACTCGCATGCGGCCCGGCTAATATATAGGCACACAATAATATATAATGAAATTAAAAAAAAAATTCACCCGAGAAGCATGAAAGATAGTAGCAGAGAAAAGTTGTCAAGTGTGTCAAGACGTCAACATTCAATTTGTCTGTTTCTTTGAAGTGTGTGTGTGTGTGTTACAATGTATTATTCGAAATCCACCTACGCTTCTATATAGAAACATGGATTCTCTTTTAGGCCCCCCTAAAGTGTTTGCTTGCTAGCCCTTGAGTTTCACCTCCTTGGTGTGATTCCAAAAGTGGTTTATATTGACCACCAGGGGTCTATGACGACCTGCAAGGGGTCCACGTCAGCTAAAAATAATTTAGGGGTCCATGAGAAGGAAAAGGAGATCTACGGTAGCGACTCTCTCAGTGTAAACCAGATCATGACTTTAATTTTTACAGAAAATTTAATCAAGTGGAAACCAGATTTATTTGCTCAATTTAATGAGGTTAATTGGCAGCATAATTTTATTAAAATAAGGACCATCGTTCCAGCAGCTATAATATTATTTATTTTTATTATTATATTATTCGTCACGAATTTTCCTAGTTTCTCAATTTGTCACAGACAATCTGACAAATTGAGAAACTAGGAAAATTACGTTTGAGATTACTTTGACTATGGCAATACCACAGTAAGAAATCAATGGATAGGTCCCGTTGAAAAAAAATGTCAAATTACAAGAGGAACTGATCTTAAAATGTTCCAACCCCATTTTTTACTAGACACTCAAATGCTGCTCTATGCTCTAAACAATCTTCTTTGAATAATATACACAATCAATTGTTGCTTTTTATTTAAATGCTTTGATTAAATAAGGTCAAGTCTTCTTACCAAAGGGAAGATAAAGGCTATACATACGTAACTGTGGAAACAAATTTGTGGAGCATCGAAGCCTTGGCTCCTTGTTTCTTTTCAATGATGAAGGTAGAGCATCTCCTCGAAACTCGATCAACGGAAGCGGTGGCCTCGATCATGTACCACGTGCCAGAGAGCTACAAAAAGCGAACATCTATGTATACAGGAGTCTCCAAAGGGAACTAATGTTCGGAAGAGGTGGGTTGACAGACCGGATGTCAATAAAAATGTGTACTTCTTTTTAAAAGCATTATTTCGTTCAAATGAAACAAGTTTCCTAGATTGAGATTTCGGGAAATAGACTTGTTAAATTTTGATTTCACATTAAAAAAGCTTTTTTGAATTCAAAATTCTCTTTTTAGTTTGCTTGTTACAGCAAGAATTCAAGAAAACGGACTAGAACCTGGTGCTAATCCCTTTCATAAGTAGAAAAGTTGATTGAAAAGATTATTTACAAAAGAACATTTAGTGAACGGTTTATTTTAAGAAAATCTAGTTTTTGATATAAATTCCTTTAAGGTATCCGACTACGTTCGGAACCGTGATTTTGAAAAAGCACATAAATGAATAATGTTCATGATATTTAGTGTCACTTAGGTTAGAATACATATATGAAATTGTTTTAAGAACATTTTGACAAAAAAATTATTTAAATACAATATTTTGGCAAAAAATTAACTTAGAATAACCTTTTTTTCAAAATGTTCTCCTTTTAGAAAAAATGCTTCTAAAATAATAATATTTTGCTTATATAAATTAAAGACTTCCACAAAGAGTCTGAACTATTCTTTTTGAGAAATTCATATTATTTTCAGAGTTACAACCAATTGAAATAATTATCAGCGTTTTTGTTTCTTAATATTTCTCCCCTCTGTTTTCGTAAAACATGGATATACCCACTTCTAAGTTACATATTTCAAAAATTGTAGTTGAGCCTCTGTATTTCTTATTTCTTATCTGTATTCAGGCAAAATATTCTTATAATAGAAGCATTTTTGAAAAAATGAGAATATTTTGAAAATGGGTCATTCTAATTTCATTTGTTGTCAAAATAGTGTACTTAAATGATTTTTTATTGTAATAATATTCTTAAAACTATTTTATATACATTTTCCAATCTAAGTGACACTAAATATCATAAATATTATCCATTTGTACGCTTTTGCAAAATCACGGTTCCGAACGTAGTCGGATACCTTAAGATAAACGAAAATGCGCTATTTTTTAATCAAAAAGATAGATTTTGTCAACAGGTACCGGAGAACAAAAAATCTTCAGAAATAACTTATTTATTTCAACTAATATATTTCGACCATGTAAAAATGATGAACGTATTACCAATCCTACAAATAACTAAGCAATATTAAATTTAACTTTTTCATAACTTTCTATTAAAATGTGCCCTATATCATCACTTGAGTCGAATGCTTCAATCAAGATCAGGTTCTAACATCTCTAATATTTTTTCCTCTATAAACTAAACTTTGAATCTACCCTATGCAAGCTAATCAATTCCAACTGGGATTAGTCTCATAAAACGAAGAATTCCGTGAATTTATACCAATTGTCGCGTTTCAACTGTGCAACACATCTCCCATACATTATCAAATCAATAATATTAACGTCCCTTTTTTGTAAATTAAAAGATAAAAATCAAAATTAATTCATTATAAAAAAATCAACTGGAATATTCCAGAAAAATTGCCTTCAATCAAATCAACAATAAATGTTTAGAGGAATAAAACTGTTGAATGTTTGAAAAATACGTAAATGAAGGAATGGAAGCCTTTTTGGAAAATAGTCATTTAATTGTTAATAGGATTAAAATTTTAATTTGATTGCGAAACACTTTTGCTTAAAAAAATATTTCATTCTCGGGTTATTCGAAATTTTAGCTCAAGTTGGATTCCAAGGTAAAGTTTAAAAATTCAGACTAAATTAATTTTAAAATGTAAGCATGAGAGAAGTAAACAAACACACTTTTATTTCTCATATTTATATTTTACATATTTGCAATTTAAATATACTTTGATAATATATTTCACGTAAAGTTACTTTTTTCCTCTGCAATGTGAATTTTGATCTTTTCCTTCCAAATTCAACTTTAAACTAACTATTTTATTTACAAATAGTACTTAAAAATCAATGTATTTTTGAATCTACTCAAATTAAATTTTAGTAAATGCCAACTCTCCTTAAAAATATGAATAAAAAATGCAGATAGTATTTCTATATTACTTTCCCTCTTTTTAACACATAAAATCTTATTTTAAAATTCTAGAATTTCTTTGCAAGCAGTGTTCAAAATCTGTCTGTAACGTAATAATTCTTTACGAAAAAACTTTGAATTGTTAAGTGATTCTTAAATAAATATTTTCAAAATTAACACAAAAATTAATGAAAAATTTTGATTAAAAATCAACAAATAAAAAGAGCAATAAATTTTTTCCCGCATAAAACCCAAAGGTATATTTGAAAATATAAAAATAACCATGTTCTCTGTTTCAATATGAGATCTCTTATTCCTCGATCCTCTTGAACTAGCGAAGAGAAATCTTGAGGAAGATTCGATGTCTGGAAAGGAATTAAGGAAAAGAATGGCTTGCCGTACCTTTTCTAAATCAAAATCCGCCTGCACCTTAGGGGAGGGACACTGTCCAATGGCAGCCCGTCCCACTGAGGCAGAAAGACACAAAAGAACAATTGCAGCCCACATCCTGACCACTTTGCTGAAATCTCCTTTCGAGGTCTCCTTTCTTATAGAGTTGCCGCTTCGTTTATCATCTTTCCAGCGGTGGGACTGCAGACATCTGTCACTGAGACCTCGAACACCTGGAGAATATTAATGAATTTGCTTTTTCTCTCGGGAATATATACGAAAAATAATATTCATTGAAAAATATTTTAGAAATGTTGAATCAAATTTCTTAAATAGCATTTGTACATCGAAAAATCAATCGTAACTGTTAGAAATGTAGTTTGTCTTTTTTTGTGTGTGGGTTGGTTTTGTAACAAATAGTTTTGTCTTTTCAGTTAGTGACCTTTGGCAAGTTAACAAGTCTTTCAAGTTTTTAAGGTATCCAATCATATCTTCAATATATGTAGAATATAAGAGATTTAATAATTAAACTATTACGCGTAATGCTATATATTCGGGGTAATTCATTATATTTTGCCTAAATTGCTTTTCTAGACATTTTATTATCAAAAATATACATGAACAGTGGAACCTTTTTTTGTGCTGTCATTTTTAAGCGATTTTATTTTTGTGCGATCTTTTTTTATGCGATATATAAATTTCATCGGCGCCACTGTAATGTTTTCTATCAATGACATACATACACTTTAAAACACTCTGTCCATTTGTTATAAACAGTCTCTCGACACTGCACGTTCAGTTGCTTTCTCTCAACACGCCTGCGCTGGATTGAAGAGGAAACTTTCAATGGCAGTGATCAATCATTTGATAGGTTATGAAGACGAACAAAGAGAACCGGATTATTTGATAAACTACATGCAGGGATACAGCTTTCCAACAAATCGGAAAAGCATTTTCTTAAAATAGATAACAATTCCGAAAGGAGTATGAAATTTCAAAAAGAGCTTCGATCATGAATCTTCAATTGTATACACAAGTGTAACATAAAAAACAAAACCTCTTAATAACTGATTTAAAAAAAGCCTCTTTCTTAAAATAGGTATTAATCCGTTTCATCTCAGTAATATTAACAAAAATTATACAGATAGTAATGGAAAACTCTCCGTCTTCATTTGTGTATGTTGAAATCTATGGTGCGGCTGGCAAATAGAGTAACAAATTGGTTTTCAGAAGTACACTGCCTACTTAATATAATGCACTTTTGACCCCAAGTCCTCCTTCTGTACTGATTTCAACTCCCAAATAACATCAGTTTGGATGTCTGAAACGCCGGCAAATGTGTGATGCAACAATAAATTGCACACAAGTCATTTGTGAACTCTGCAATAAAAATTTCTATTCCCTTTCCCATGTGAATTCTGCAGATATTCAAAATCTGTCAGCTAAGTTGTTGCCGAGGCACTTGAATTATTTTTCCAGAAGTTTTTAACACATCCACGGACTTTATCGGTAGTGCATTGCATCAGGCGTTGTTCAAAGCAACGAGCATTTTTTTCAAAATATGGAACATGTTTCGCCTTATTGATCGGCATTCATAATTGATTGAAAGTTTTCTTGAGACTGAGAATATAGATTAGATTTGGATAATTTAGCTTCTTGCGTAGCTTGTGATAAAAGGTTGCGAGCTCTTTAAGAAACATTGTCATTTATATTTTCTCATGATGGGTAAATAGTAGTAGTTGGTTCATAGTAGAGATTTCTCTGCGTTTTCTATTTCTTTAAAAGTGGAAAATAAATTGTTGCTCTCTTACGCGTGGAAGCTCCATTCTTGGTTCCAGAAAAAAAATGTATTCCATGTTATCGATAAACTTCTACTTCCTTTGTTATCTTACGTTAAAAAATAATTAAGAGAGTTATTTCACAAATTCTACTGCCTACAGTAGTATTAAGATAACATTCAGAAGAGATTTTGATTCAGAATAAGAAATGCAATACAAACTTTTCAGTTGAGTTTGTCACATACTTCTACCAACCTCTTTCCACTTACATTTTTTAAGGTTATTTTTGGGATATTTGAAAGTTAAGTTTACCCCTTAAATAATTTTTATGCATCCATAGAAGAATTTGCACAAGAATATTTTCAGTGGAATGGTATCAATTTTATCACATTAGTTGCATATTTATCGCTTTCAATGAAAATTTTATTCATTCAAACTTATGTAAAACGTTGATTTTTTTTTGAAAGTGCATTGCGCGGTGATTTAATTTATTTCTCGATTTTTTTAAAAGAATGTTTCAGGCGCGAATTTTCACTTTGGAAGTATTGGTTGTAAGGTTTGTTCGATTTCTTAGCAAATGCTTCCATTTCATTCAAATGAAGCCGTGAATGATTTATTATTTTTATTAGTCATTAATATTTTCGAATTGTTAAAAAGCATTTATTTACTAGTTGTTACAAAAATGATTCTTTTTAATTAATAGATTGAATTCTTATTTTTAACTGCTTTTTTTTAAAAAAAATTTAGTTGAGAAAATAATTATTTTAAAATCTATTATTCATTTTGTGAGGCGATCCACTTGAAACGCGTTGACATAATTCAATCAAATCATTCTTACATACTTCATAACAAAAAAAAAGACATCATTTGCGAACCTTTAGGAGTATTTGAAAGGGATCAAGAAGAACTTTGTTTAATTAATCAATGGATTTGAAGAAGCGAGGATTCCAAAGAAGAGAGTTGAGCAGGAAAAATAACTTATTCAGAATTTATATAATAATTCACAAGGAGTTCTTTCTCCAAGTGAATAAAATGTTTCTCAATTACGGTCTTTATTATCAATTCTTTCATTGTCATGTATTAAAGTGATTAGGTTTGAATATGAAATGGACGAGCATGTTTCCTTCAAAATTATCGTATTTTTTAATTGTTACCCAATTCCTTTTTCGGAATATGTACTCACCAAATAAAAAGACAAAACAGTTATGCAGTAAATTAGCCAAATTATTTTATTTTTATTTTTCAATTCCTTTAATTTTCTCTCTTCTTTATTCCAACTCAGTGTGTAACTAAGTTTAAATAAATTAAGCCCAAGGCCAACAACAGGCGTTCTTCTAGCCCCTTGCCACGATGAATTTCATGGGCCTCGATCTGACTACGTCAGACAGGTGACATTAGAAGCAAAACAACATCAACAAAATTGTTTTAAAAACAAGCTTTTATATATATATATATTTAAATGCTCTAAAAAGAATAAAATAAATTTTTGTTTTAAAACTTTTTTTGCTATCAACTTATAACATCATTACACAATTTACGATACAAAAGATTGTCGCAAGATTTAAGTACTCGTATTTACTTAGTTTGAAAATTTTAAAAATTAAAATCAATCAGATCAAGTTATTTAATTTCCTTGACAGGTGAGTCTCGCGACAAGCTTTTATATCATAAATTGTGTAATTACGTTAAAAGTTGATAGCAAAAATTTTTAAAAGAAAAGTCTATTTTATTTTTTTCAGAGCATTTAAATAAAAGCTTATTTTTAAAAAAGTTTTTTTACTTTTTAGTTATCACTGGACATGTTTCTCAGTCTGTTCATCTCATTCAACGCATCATTGTTGCAAAGTCGTTTGCCGGTTAAATTTGAACAGGCTAGCTCAAGGGTGCTCAATCTTTTTTCCCGCCAGGCCACGTACATATGATAGATATTTCATTCGGGCCGCAACAAAAGGATAATGGGGGGTGGGGATAAACACTGCAAGACCAAAACATTGGACAAAGCAAAATTAATCAAAATAGTAAGACTTTTTTTTTGCTTTGCTTTGCTTTTACTATAATACTATATTAAAACCGAAAAACACACAAAAAATTTTAAAATTCGTAATTTTAAACCAATTTTTCAATCTTTGTGCAAAATTTGGATAATACTATTTTACAAACGTAAAAAAGGTTTCCAGTGATTATCTTTAAAAATGACGACGTTTTAAATGTTTTATTAAAAATGTGAGTATTTTCTGAAAAATCGTAAAAAAAAAAACGTTTTCGGCATTTTATTTTTTAAATGACTAATTATAAAAAAGAAAAGCTTGAACTCTTTTAGTGCAGAATACCGATTCATTAAGGTATCCGACTACCTTCAGAACCATAATTTTTAAAAGAGCATAAATGGATAATTTTCATGATATTTAGTGTCACTTAGATTATAATATATTCATAAAATTGTTTTAAGGATATTTTTTGACAAATTTTTTTTATTTAAATACAATATTTTGGCAAAAAATTAACTTAGAATAATCTTTTTTTCCAAATGTTCTCCTTCTGTGAAAAATGCTTCTATTAGAATAATATTTTACCTATATATAGCTCAGTTCTCTGTTCAGAGGCTCAATTAGAATTTTTGAAGTATCTAACTTAGAAGTGGGTTTATTCATATTTTACGACAACAGAGGGGAGCAATTTTAACAAAAAAACGCGAATAATTATTTCAATTGGTGGTAACTCTGAAAATAATGTGAATTTTTCAAAAGTTCTAGTTGAGCCTCTGTAGAGAGGTCTGAGCTATATACAGACAAAATATTATAAAAGAAGCATTTTTCAAAAGGGAGAACATTTGGAAAAAAATGATTATTCTATAAGTTATTTTTTTTTTTTTTGCCAAAATATTATATTTAAATATTTTTTTTGTCAAAATGTCCTTAAAACAATTTTATGCACGTATTCTAATTTGAGTGACAATAAATATCCTGAAAATTATCCATTTATGCGCTTTTTTAAAATCACGGTTCCGAACGTAGTCGGATACCTTAACATGAAAAAAAAAATTCCTACGGAACAATTTAGCAAAAATCCTTTTCATGAAAACGCATCGATTTTGTCTCATTTTGGAAAAAAATCGTAAAAAATAAAAAAATATCATTATTTTTTAAAAAGTATTATACCGTATCGTGGCGAAATAAATGATCTTTCCGATTATGTAATTATTTTTTTGTCTCAGTTTGATAGAAAGAATAAGATGGTTTTTTAAAAATGGTCGAAAAATCGGAACTTCTTTAAGCTCAATCTGATAAGCTGCTCGGCAGGATAAAAAGCTAACACACACAAGGGTAAAAGTTTTTTAACTAATTGCAATATTGGAATATAAATGGTTAAAACATGCATTGTCATCCAAACTAAACGTATATACAAAATTTCAGTTCAATCGGTTGAAGACATGAGCTTCAAAATTGAGTTGCAAGATTCCATCCGAAGAATTTACATTGCAAGTTAAATAAAAGCTTGTAAAATAGCTGCGTTCTCATATTATCTCTAAAGTATTATCAGCTGCGCACTTCAACTGATTATTTCCACATTGCTCTTCATTTCCGTTTCTCTCATGGACTCGCATCATTTATCGGATAACATCTTTTAACACTTGGATGTAAATAAAAAATCCGTTGCTACGAAATGCAACTGGAATCAAATAGCTATTTCCAGTTCCTGTTTTACATGAGCTGTTAAATCACAATTGGAGTTAAAAACAAGACAAAAAAATGTTAATGTGAAAATAAACAGCTCCTAATCATTTATTAGATCTTGGTAAACAATCAACATGCGGATAAATATAATTATATTAAAATATGTCTAAAAATGAAAACCAGTTACATAAATTAATATAATCCTACTAAATGTTTTCTATTGTTATATGTTATGAACGAACTGGAAATAATAGAAAAAATAAACTATCGTTACAGAAGAATATTTAAGCACAAAAAAGGATAAAAATAGAATTTACTTATGGTTTTAAAATAATAGTTCAAGAAACATTGATATTTATTCTTTTTAATAAATATCAATTCTTTTTTGCATTGTAAGTTACAATCACTGTTAAACACCTCTGAAGTTGTAGTGACTTGCGCCTTTACAAAGTGGCGCAAATTTCTTTTTAGCGTTTACAAAGAAATTATTTCAATCATTGCCATCACAAGATTCTGTTTTCAATTCTATCGGGATGTTTTTATATTCTACTGAATAATACAATTAAAGTATTTGTTTTAATTTAATTTGTTTCAAGAGGAACATAATATGTGGTTTATTTTAAATGTTTAGTACACAAATGTATGTAGAACATAATCGATTTGACAAGCACAATTGGAATATTCGCTATTAATTGGTCTATTCGCAACCTCCTATTAATCCTCTTGGGAAATTTTCTTTTTTTAAATATTGTTTTATTGAAAACTTTCTCCCGAAGAAGGTCCTATGTATCAAGGCTTATATTTAAGCATTAACTTTTAGGTTCGATAGAGAGAGTGGAGAGGTTAGGAGCTAGATGATAGGAATTAGTGATTAACGCAAAGCAGTAGAAAGCTATTCGAGAGTGACTAGTGATTAATTGCTTAATATTTAAAATTGATGATTGACGATTGGTCAATTAGATGTTTTAAATTGAAATAGTGCGGCTTGAAGTAAAATAGCTTAAAATTGAAATTTCGATTATTTAGAACGTAGATTACCAAAACGTTCTAAAAGTGAACTATTCAATTCATAATTAAATATTAATTATATCGTCTACTTTGCCCTTGCTCCAATACTTATTTATAGATGCATTTCCTAACCTGGATTGTTGAGATTTGTTCGGTTGTTGAGACTTGTTAATAAATTATACTGTTTCATCATGGCTGATCTTCATTCTAACTCTCGAATACTGATGGATGTGAGGAGACATCCATCACAGACTTTCAACAAAACTTTCATATATTCACAAAGGACTCTTATTTCAGTCGACATGCTCTTTTTAACAGATTTGAGAGAAAAAAAAATATGTTGTAAAAGAGTAAGGATATTTTTATATGAAACGTAGCTTTTTTTGCTGTAATTATCATATTTTGTTGGAATACATGCCGAGCTCCAAAATTCTCTGAATATTTATGTAAAATAAAAGTTAAGCTATATGTGAGTATTTTTATGTTGGCATCATACAAAACATAAAAATAAATCGAAAAAAGCGTGATACTCAGAAGCTTATTTGAAACAACAGAACAAATATTTCCAGAAAAGGATTTCATATGATGGATTATTTTTGCGAGGATAGTAATATGTATAAGCTGTAATATTGAAATAAAATTTGTACAAAAACGGAAGAAAAAAAATCGCAACACTCCTATTCATGTATTAAAATAGAAATGTTTTCTGCTGATCTGCTAACACTATCGTTCAAATATGTTTATTAACGATTAATTAATTAGGAGTAATGATTCATATTTACATTTTATTATAGTTTACTGTACTCAAAGAGTATAAAAATGACTTTATTTATTACTTTGTTTCAATCCGTATACAAAGAAATAGTAATCTTAAAACTATTTTCTAAAGGCTCGACACAAATATAGTTTGTAAATGATTTATCATAAGTAGAAAACACAAAAATCAGCAGACGAGACAGTGATTAAATATTGTTCTATCTGTTTTTGTATATTTTGAAATATACAAATTTATCTGAGAGTTCTTTCAGAAGTCCATTTAGTCGGGATTTTCATTGTTTTCTGAATGGAATAGCTCCATCTCATTTTCAATAGATTGTTTCAAACTTATTAGATTCAGATTATTAACTATTTCTTTCTTTTGGTTGATCAAATTATTTTCCATTCGGTTCACTGTTCATCTTCCCATTTGGCTGATGAATGTTTTTCTTTACTGAATGATCAACATCTTTTCCATTAAGTTGATCAGTGCTTTTTTCATTTGACAACTCAGTATTTTTCGCATTTTGCTCATCAATATTTCTTCTGTTTAGCTGATCAGTACTTTTTTCATTTGGCGGCTCAATATTTTTTCCATTCTTCTCTTCAATATTTCCGCTATGTGGTGGATCAATGCTTTTTTGACTTAGCTCTTCAATGCTTTTTTCTATGGGTTCTTCTATATCAATTTTTGGATGGGGTTTCTTCCGAAACAATCGAAAAAGCAATCTCAACCCACATATAGCAGTCTGAAAGAAATAGAATCAGAAAAAAAGTTAATAAAAGGTCGAACACTTTTCAGAGATAAAAACTACACAAGACAAAATGTGCCTTGAAAACTGCTTAAATACTTTTTTTAAATGTAAAATTTGTACGTATATATACATAGCTTATTAATATAAATTATATATATATATATATATATATATATATATATATATATATATATATATATATATATTCAAGATCAATAAGTTTTCAGCACTCAATAAAATTTCTGAAGCACAAACTATTTTAATTTTTAGGATACTGTGCTATTGATTGAAACTTGAAGTGAGAAATTTTTAATATAAAAATTTCCGGGAGGAGAATACCCCCCCAAAAAAAAAAAAAAAAAAAAAATTTCTTGTTTGTACTAAAGGGAAAATACTTAGCCATTTGGGGAAGCTCTTACAATCTTAAAATTTCATTACGCTACACACAAAAGGAAGACCAAAAAAATTTTAAGTTTGGCTTTTTATTAGTTCTAAATCGGAAATTGACTGACACCTCTTGTTCTTCTTGAACAGCTTTCCATACACAAATAAAAGGCTTTATTTATTTTATGTTAAAGGGAGCATCAGGATGGGATACACGTCTTCCTTTTTTAAAAAGAAGATTTAAAAAAATAATTCATTTAATTTAACTGGATGTTTTTAATATCGAATATTTTAATACACTTTCAAAATGCAAATTTTCAGTGCCCATAATGATTAAAAATATCGATCTTCAATCTATTTTTTGTGTTTTTTAAATCACAAAAGGGCGTCAGAATGAAAAGATACCTCTAATTGAGAAAATTGCTATTATTCAAAAATCATCATTGGTGCATTAAATCTAAGTCGATTCGTTAGCTATGAACTATTGTGATGATACGAATAGCTTACAGGAAAACAATATATTTGGTTGGATGATATTTTTATGTATTCCTGAAGAGAAATATGTATAATACATAAGTTATATACACCTCCTTTTAATGCAATTTTAAGTTGTTTCATCATGTTAGCTAAAAACAAAGCTTTTCTGCCAATTGATTTGATAAGTTCATGGCTTATCTTAAACGATAGATATGCCCCAAAGCAGGGAGGGGGCTGGTCTAATACATAAGATAGTACTTCAAATAAAATCTTTATTTATCAACCCCGTAATTTGTTACAGTAATCCATGACGAAACGAGATTCTATTCCTATTAGTAGAGTAACAAGACAAAATAATTCATTTATAGAAGAGAAAGAAAGAGATGAACAAGGTTTTTGAATTGTAATACTAGAATGAAAAGAATATCCGTTCACCTGAACATAGCTTTCTTTTGAAACTATATCTTCAATTTAATGACACAGATCATGTTTCTAAATGCTAAAAAGTCGCATTTAAATGCTAAAAAAATGTGTTTTGAGAAATTTCGTTAGTGCTTAGAGTTCAAATAATTGATTCATTGTTTCAAAAATGAAGGGTTGTGGGGTATTTGCTTAGAAGAACACCTTAACACCTCACAATTAAAATATTAAATCAGTATGGAAATCTTGGAGATACCGCATTTATAAAAAATCATTTGTGAAGAGTTAATCACGGTAATGGTTCGAAAATTTATGGTGAAATTTTACCACAAATAAAATATTCTGGATATTAAAGCTTATTATTTGACTCTAATCCAGATTTGACACACATGAACCGGCTCAGCAAAATTATTCGATATGCAAATGATGGACAGTCACAATAGAACGTTTTCTAACATTTCTTGAGTTAACAACGCATCACACAGATAATAACTTAGCAAAATAGACACTTTTATACTTCTAAGAAATGTATCCTATTTTACAATTGTAAGGGCCAAATTTATATGATAATGTTGCAAATATATCTGCGCGTTACAGTGGTACACAGCATAAAATCTTAGAAATGAAATGAATTGCAATATACGTTCCATGTTCAGTGCATTTGGTAGGTGGAAGCACCTTCAATCATCCGTCTTTTCTTTCTTAATTGAAACACTTTAAAATTTTTTGATTTTGAAAAATAAATGGCAAAGTTTAAAAGATGATTTGCAAAATGAAAATATATTGACCTATGGAAAAGAGCTAAGATTACATTACGGTTGTAGAAGCATTTAATCAAATTCGAAATCTTTCGATGGGAACCAGAAGAGAATTCCTGAAGTCCTGTGGGAGGAAATTCCAGAGAAAACAAGACAAACACAGAAATACAATGATCATTTGCTTTGGTCTGTAGAACCAATCAACAGTTTGTAATGTTTACCTGCAGTGTTTCTCAAACTTTCAATATTTGCCACCCAATATTCAATTATAATTTGCATCGCACCCCCTTCCCCCCTCTATACAATAACAATGGATTGAATTCAATAATACTGTACTTTGATGCTAAAACTACAATATGATTTTAAGCTCTTAAGTGCCACCGGCGTATATAAACGTTTCACTCAGTCAAAGCGTCAATTGTCCCGGATGTGTATATATATACGTCTTTCCGAAGTACGATCTTTTCTCTGCACTGCTATCCATAAAATGACTCCGAAGGCTTTAGAATGCACTTAAAGGACCTTGACAAAGGATTTGTTTATTTATTCCCCCCCCCTCCCCCAACCCACATACTCGCGCCTACGTGGAAAATGAGGATCAATTAAATTATCTAGAAAAGGGTTCATTTTTCTATACATATATTGGGTTCACTGGGAATTATTAAACTTGTTCTTTTTATTGTTCAATTCATTATAAAATACATTGTGCAGTACTGATACATTTATAAGCACATTATATCAGTGCAAGTGCGTATTTATTTTGTATTATGTCAGAATGTATTTTGTTTGTATTCTTTCAGTCAAATCAGAATTTTTCTTTAAATAATCTTTTGTGTTTGACTTTTCAATAGACTCGCCCCCCCCACGTAGTTATCACGACCTCCTAAAAGGGCGCGCCTCACAGTTTGAGAAACGCTGTTAAAGGGTCACAACAGATAGTTTTTATTAAAGATTGGGCAGACGTTTGAAAGATGGACGAATCTTTCGTCAACCAAGCATCCGAGGGGAAAGTATAATTAGTATCAGAAAAAGCAACAGCAGTTTGTTTGGTGAATAATAATGTAGTAATTCATGCATTCAACCAATATTATCTACCACTGGGACGTTCTAGAGATTTCATTTCGTCCATCCAGCAGAAAAGAAGCTTATTATTCAACTCAAGTATCAAACTGTTCAAAAGCATCCACTTGTTCAAAAGGTTTTTGAATGCATCGTAACAGCATTATTAGTAGTGTTTCTAGAAAATTGTAATAATGGTGCTTTGAGTTCCTCCCCCCCTCCTTATCGATTGTATATTAAAACAAAAAAAAATGACTTAGAAAGAACAGTATGAATATTTAATATTTTCAATTTGTGCACCACATAAAAATGATTAAAACGACATACTGTGATGGAACACATCCTATTGCAGTTATATGAATGCTTAAAAACTAGATGCTGAACAGTGGAGAATCGAAATTCAATTTTGATAAGGTCAGTCGTGTAAAGTTTAAGAGGCTTCAGTAAGTTAAGTCTAACGGGGCTTGAACTATTTCTTGGTATGAAAGATAAGTTTCTCCTTGTTAGTATAACAATACGAAGCCAATCGCCAGAAGCTCGTTTTGAAACAATAGCGGGACAATAATAACATTAATAAACAATTATTCACAACATTTCTGGATGATACTTTCATTTCAGACAGACTTATCTCAAAACACTTATTATTTGATCTATGCTTTTAAATGAACTTTTTGTCCTCCCCTCCCCCCCAAAAAAACTACTAGTATGGGAATTATTTTGTGTAATACAAAACTGAACATTAAAATTACAACACCAGGAAGAAAAGCAATAATAATATTTTACTTTCCATGCTTATCGTAATACACTTTACACATCATAGTAGGAAGAAAACATGATTAAATTTGTTAGTAATTTTAGGGTATACAGGGTCTGAAATTAATACACACAGCTGCAAGCCACCTGAAGCAGCTAACAAGGCTCTAAGCTGATGTAGCATCAAGTCGAAATAGCGATAAATACGGGCAAGTCATTCCATGCTGTTTGAAGGCTGCGACACGCTTCATCTAAGACTGAAGAAAGATGCCGGTCCAGTCTCTCAGCAATCCATGGCCAGATCTTTTCAATAGGTTTGAAGAACGTGCTGATCAAGGAAAACTGTAGAGTACCCTCTGTGTTGAGGTAGGTCAAGACATGACAGGCAACATGTGGCCTTTTCTTATGTTGTTGAAAGATCACCCGCCAGACACCTCAGAGATAGGGTCCAGCCATAGATAAGGTTACTCTGGTTATTCTGATTACCAACAAAGCAAACGAAAGGTGTTCGTGTCATAAACTAGGTGCAGGACCTGTATGACGAAATGGAATGCATCCAGATCAAATGCGTTTTCCTCGGTTCCTCCAGGCAGGAATGCGTCCAGCTTTATGCTACATGTAGAACCAAGACTCGTCTGAAAAAATGATGTAGTGAAACCCCTTTATCCAGTTTTGTCGTTGCTGCATTGTCAAGGGAAACTGCAATAATGGTCACCGTGTAGGTAGTTCGGGTTGCTCCAGACATAATTGAACTCTCCTTGATGATACTTATCCCGATGCAAGACAAGTCCAATTCTCGATCCAAGATCCTTGGTGTAGCTGCCCAATCCTGCATGGTTGACCTGACACATATCTATATTCTCCAGTATTAGTCACGGTTGAGATCTTGCATGGCGCTCAGCACCACCTTCCTGAGGTATTGATTCCCTATTCATATGACATTTTTTGGATTTCGACCAATGTGAGAAACAATATCAAGGTGCGATAAACTGCACTCTTAATTGGTCGTTATTGAATTCCAAAAATTGCCGGTAAACATTTCTCTTTCCTACATTAAACATAACACGATCTTCTTGCAAACAGCCAGCATTCAAAAAATAATTCCGAATGAGATACTTGCAGCGTAATTTTCCTTTTATACAGTTTCAGATGCTGTTTCTTCCTCTTGCGGCCTTTGATTGAACTTAAATGCTAATCGTTTGCATATTTTAGTATCTTCTTTTCATGCGAATTTAATGTGTTTGTATCATCTCTAATTCCTGGTAATGAAATCTTAATGGCCAACAATGTGTAATATATCAGCTATTTATGTAAAGTCAGATAAATGAATAAAACGATGAAAATTATATTTTCAGGGATTTTTCATAAAGAAAAAGTATTTTAATTATCTATTAGTGGTTCAAGTTAACTATTCTATATTATATTTATATAAATTAATACGCTACTCACCACAATGGTTTCTACAACTGTTATAGCAAAGGTTGCATATCTGTATCCTACATGGTCAATTAAAATTCCTCCAATCGTTGGTCCAAAGAAAGCTCTGTTGAAAGTTGAAATTTATTAACTCTCGAGTGTTTTTAAAAGAAATATAGGTACATTTATGTTTTAAGGATAATACATTGCAAAACTTGCCCAAAGCATGCTGCCGAAAACAACAATCCAGAAATCAAACCATATGTTCCAACATCATCAGGAAATCCTCTTTCGCTTTATAAAGATAAGAAAATGCATCTATAGTAATTGATAGAATCAAATATTTATATAAAAATCATAGCATATTTAGGTTTTCATGTTGGATTCTTGATATATATTTCATTCATTATAAATAACATTATTAGATAATTAGATTTGTACACCTACACAGTAAGCTTCATTCCATGAGTCAAACTGCTGACGATCTGGCCTGCCATGCCTAGACCAAGCAATACCTGTGATACAAGAACCATCGTAACAGATCTGAAAAAAATGCAAATATAGAGATAATATTTCTATTAATAATAAGTATAAAAAACCGATGTAAGCCTGTGACGGGTTCTATTCGCACCCTTCTACTAATCCTCTTGGGACAAAAAATAATTCCTTAACTGTTGTTGGAGTTACCGCCTTCCATAGATAGAAGCTGATTTTATGCTAATTTGAGTACTATTTACACCTAGCAAAGTGTGTGTTAAAGTTGGTTGTTAGACTTCTCTTGCAGTAAGATTTACGAAGAAACTATCGGAAGCCTTGGTGCTCTGGTTAAGAAGCTCTATACAAGAATATCAAGTTGAGACCTGGCAAGTGCTGTTTCATCGAATCACTCAATTAAGTGCTTAATTATTTGTCTTAGGAATTTAAGATAACCAATTAATTTGACTGTTGCCTCACTTAATAATTTTTTAATAGTAAATTGATTGAACCAAAACAAATTACGTTTTTTTCATCACAATGCCTGTTCATTCAAAGTCCCAAACTTCACTTGCGACCTTAGGGTCACGACAGGTTGACCTCACCGACCACGAATTCGTTCTACAACCGCGCTTTGATATCAAGGAAATATTTTTTTACGATTACTTCCTTTTAAACGAAACTTCCTTTTAGACGAAAATGTGCCTTTTGATTTCCAAAACTCATGTAAAAAAGTATATTAAAAAGAATTGATTATTTAATCAATCACTATTCGTCGGTTTATAATATTCCTCATCAGCTCTCTCTATCCCCTAACTTGTCGAAAGTTATTGGTTTTTAGTAAATGAAGATTGATTCGGATGCTTATTAACTATTATAAAAATTTGGTCATACGGACCCCATATCTAAAATCAACTCAAACAGAAACCAATGCAAAGACAAAAACAACTCTTTTCAGTTCAATTTCTATGAAATATTTTTTTCTATTCTTTTAACTTCAGTTGACAGTATTTCCACTTGGTTCAATTGAAAACACATATGTTTTATATTGAACAGGCACAAGCTATTTTATCCATGCTGTCCGTTATAATAAGATTGAATCAGTTGAGGTGGCGGTAAGTTTCCTAAAGAGAATATATTTACTATGCAGCAATTTGGGCAGTATATTATTTTAGAAATGCTTTATAATCAGCCAGTCGTCTGCATTTCTGGTTCTAGTGCAGAAAAACGAATTTTCTTCACACATGAGCGTAAAAATGTCAATATATGAAGAATATATTATGTAGATGTTAATTGTAGTGATGAAAAAATTCCATATCGCAAATACATCTTGAAATTCTTCTCAAAAACTTGAAAAAAAAAACTGGAAAAAGGGAATAAAGTGCGAAGGCAAACTACGAGGACGATGCGGCACTATATGGAAAAAGTGCAAGAATTGGTAATATTTTGTGAAAACCGCAAAGTAACCATTTTTAATTGTTTTAATACAACTCATTAATTTGTTACTATTTTTGTTTATTTTGATATTTATGGTATCATTTGAAAATTATTAACAAAATGCCTCTCCATTTGACAAATTCTGCTGGCTGAAAGCGGTGGCCAAGATAACGTGTTCAAGTAGGAAATATTTCAAATAATAATATTTCTATTCGCGTTCTATTACTGTTAGAAAAGCTTTACTTTTCATTTCTATTCATTGCTTAATAGAATACAAAGCCAGTTGGAACTTACGTTGGAAAGTTGAAGAATGGCACGGGACCCACAACCAAGAAGCACACTATAAAACAAATTCCTCCAATGAATATCAGGATTTGTGCATTAGGCTAGAATTGTAATAATAGTTGTATAAGAATCATGTACATAATATTCGATTAGAATAAAATATATATTTGTACATAGAAAGATAAATAACATTTGGATAGTTTTCTTCTTTTAATACCTTAAACTTTTAGGAATAAAATAGTATTCCTGGGTAATTAATTATTAATTGAGTGCACATACTTTGTTGTTAGGACAAGTCTTCAAAACAGGAAGTAGTTTTCTAAAGGATGCATTTTCTATCTTTTAATCCTTTTTGGAAATTATGCAATAGAAAATAAAGTATTTTCAAAAAGGAAATGTAAAAGTAATCTTGAGATCAATTCTTCGGAATTTGGATGCGTTGTGTTTTCATTGTTCAACTCATCAAGATTTGTTTCGAAAAACTTCAAAACTACTGACTCGGTTACAAAAATGATTTGCAACATTTTTAAGTTTTAAATATGCAGAGATATTCAAAATCTCGTTGACAAAATGGAAAGTGAAAAAGATATATAGAAAAGAACACACTACTTTTCAATACGAAGAACCTAACACCCTCAAGAAGATCCGTGCACTTTTGAATGGGACATTGAGGGGAGTTGTATTACTGAGTGGTGGGCTCGAGAGTAATAAAAGAAAAATACTCCCTTTTAATATTTGCAGCTGAAGAAATAATATCACAAGAAATTGTAATTAATAAATTAGTAAACATTTTCTGTATAGTTAAATAAATTTCAAGAAAATAATTTTTTCCTCTTAGTTATGCGAACAGAAATGAGACCTTTATATATATATATATATATATATATATATATATATATATATGTACCATTAACTCCTACTATAACCCTTTTTTTATTCTTTTCTGCACCCGCAGTTTCATACCTTCCGACTTCGATGAGTGTTAAGCACAATCATTCGTGTGTATTAGAACTGTTAACTGTTATTTATTTTATTTTATCAACCCTATGTACAAAACAAGTTCATTAAAATTTATCCAGTAGTTCTGCAGATAATCGACCCAATCTGAAAGTTCTCTTAATTTTCAACACCAGTGTATCTTCCTTTGTTTCTGCTATCAGATTGGCAAGACTTCACCATCCACATCTAGAAAATTTAAAGTTTTTATCTTTCAAGTGTTTTTCAACTACTCTAATTAAAATTTTAACTATAGTACAACGTAAATATATTTATAACTTTGTAAGTTACAATAAAAATTTGGAAAAGTCTATCCTCATGAGAAGAGTTTTGAGCACGGACAGTCAAACAACACAACTTATAAATTAATTCACAAAGCAAGATTGTGTAGAGATGTGAACAAATCAAAAGAAGATAACCCTATACAATCCACTTATTCCAACCAGAGTGGAAATAAAATGTTTGTCGAATCCTTCTTGCTTTTCACTGTTGAGTTATTTTTGAACAACAGTTTCCGCTATTGTTCACTGTTGCAGGGCTGTCATAAAAGACATTCGGATGGTGAGTCCACTGTCATGCTCTGCAACTTTTGTTGCTTTACACTTGATGTCATTTTTCATCTTGAATCAAAAGAATTTTTGTCAACCTTTTACCTTTTCGAAACGCTAAGTGCACTACAAATTGTATTGTTCAAGAGACATCTTGATTTCGTTGATGCGTAGTCAAATTCAAACCTTTATTGTTCGTGAACAATTTCATTATTTTTTTTTAGAGGTGGGACTTTTTCGGTCCAAACTATGCATATTATTTACTTTTCGAATTCTTCGGGGTGACATCAACCAATATTTGGGGTTCAAATACTGACCCAACACATACATATTTTAAACTTATCAAGTCACTTCTCTTGGTTTTGTGTATTGTGTATTCTAAAGAAAGAATGCAAATCAAGAGCAAAACATTTACCACTTTTTCTGCTACAATTCCCCATACTGGAGCAGATACAGCATCTAATACTCCTGATATTAGAAATATGGCACCTATAGTTGTTGGAGTCAGTTGAAACTGTAAAAAACACAAGGAGTCAAATTATTGCGATAATTTTTAAATAAGTATTTTTTAAGAATCTTTCCTTTCCTTTTCATTCTGATTAACTGTCAATTCATTGAAAAAGAGTTCTTATTTTGTTCTCTATTTTGAGATTTCTGTTGGGTTGGAATTCTCATCTACAGGATTACCTGTCGTATGTGGGGCTCCAATGTAGCTTCGTTGAATCCTAACATAGCAAAACACACGCTGATGGCCAAGATGTCGATGAGAAAGTCTATGTTAGCTACTAACTGGCGGACGCTAATAGACTGCGGAGGGACATCATCTAGGAAATCAATCAATATTTCATTGAAACTTTAAACACACTGGGGATATATCTATCAATAGAAACAATAATGTAGGAAGAATAGATTTAGCATTAAAGAGTGAAATTATTCAAAAGAAAGGAATCAATTCAAAAGGCACAAAATAGCAAAAATGGGATGAATATATCATTCACTTAGCTCACTTCACTAAACAAATTAATCTCCTTAGAACGTTGGTCGATGCTTTTAATATTTATTACATGTTTAAACACTGGTTAGCTTTTATTTCTATGTTTTTTTATTGTTTGCGTATCTTACCTGTATCAGTAAATAGAAACATATTAACAACCGTGCCGGTAAGTAATAGAGCTCCCACTACTAAGAAAGGAAGACTAAACCCTCCAGCCTAGGAGAAGAAAGAATATTGTAATTTGGATAAATAACAGCTTTTTCTAGTAACTCTTAATAAAATTACAATAAAATCTCGGACATACGTTAGAAACTTACGGAATGCTTTCGCAGTGAATTTTAATAAAAACATCTGAAAACTAGTGAGGGTTAATTGGATTAAAATTTTTTATATATATATTATATATAACTAAGGCCTTTTCTCTTTTAATATAACTTCTAAAAGTAATCAAAATAAAGTCGTCAACCAAACAATTCAATAACCAAACAATCAAACTATTTACATTAAATATATTTTTATAAAAAAATTAATTTTCCCTTTAAAAAAATTAATTGCAACGAATAACCCCCAGTGTCTTAAAATACATCAGTTACTATAATACTACAGTTGGAATAAGTTATAAAGCTTTACGAAAAAATACCTCGTACAAAATTCCTCCGATGACAGGACCGATTGCCAATCCCACAGAAAAGGTTGTTTCTACGATGGACTGAAACAAAATATTTATATTATTACTGACTTTATTCATATTTGAAATTCCTTACCATCACTGCATCTTTCATAATATAGCCCTGACAGTCCACATATTCGTTCACAAATGCGAAATACTCTTCAAAGCCACTTTATACTGTTTGCTGCGTAAAATCTGGAACTTGAAAAAATTCCTAGTAAATATTAGATTTTCTATTTAAGTGAATACCAAGGTCAAAGTTTCAAGTGTAACTTGTTTTCTTTCCAGTCTTATCTACTACTTTACAGAGAACGGTGGAGACGGAGGGGAGGGGGAATATCATGAAAGGGTAATTTGATAAAAAAAAATGTTCACGTTTATTAGTTTTCAAGCCTCCTTCATCCCAATGACAGAGCCCCAACGGATTAGAAGTTTTTCTGTTCCGTCTAGTGGATCGATGTCAGAACATTCTCTCAAAAGATATGTTCGAGAATTATGTTTTCCTTCGATGCCTCTACTACGGCGCAATGTGCCTATTTTTCAATATGGTGGGGGTTACATTTCTGAAAAGGGTAAAATCCTAGGAGAGCCCACACCCTTGGCGACAAACTGAAAAAAGCGCCAAGCAAGAACAAGATGGCGGCAAGGAAATATAGCGGGATAAGGTCGATGCATAATGAAAATATATGTAAACAATACAGAAATTAAACATTTAAGATAAAAAATATAAAAACAGCACTTACTTTCTTACTGCTGATCTTTTCCGAGTGGAGGGTACAGCGTAACAACAGATTTTAAAAAAGCCTTAAAGGTCTCATCAATAAGCGAATGATCGTGTGAGCACCGCCATATTTATTCTGCGAGGTAATGGTCGAACATACATTCGGCGTGGCAGGTATGATTTCGAAGAAAGCGTTTTATTGCCGACTACGTTACATCATGCCGATCATTACATTTAGGACATTCATAACTCGAAGCAATCAATCCTTCCTTCATACACCATTCAATCAATTCTTTCTTACCTTTCGCATTCAACAAAGTAAAAAATTCTAAAGTATATTCCCTCACACACGCAACCAGCCCGGAGCCCAACAACAAAATGAAATTCGAAATGCACGCCCACAAAATACGAAAATGCTAGAATTAGTTAGGGTTGCCATATGTAGTGTTTAAAAGTAGGGTTACCAAGATGGTGCAATTATCGCCAACCAAAGTAATTCGCGCCAAGGGTGCGGGCTCTCCTAGGGGTGAACCAAGAAGGCAAACGTTGTTTATCATTATACATTACAGATGGTATTGAAATTGATATACGGATGATATTACGGAGTGTTAAGAAATTATAAAGTCCTGAATTAATAGGTGCATTTCTGAAAAATACATACTACAAAAATTTTTAAATTGACAGGGAAAAAAATTTGTACTTATTCACACACACACACAAGTATTAAGAATTAACTCATATTTTATAAAAATCTGCTCATTTTTCTAAAGATTAAAGCTCGTTAAGGACCATCTGAAAAATGAGCATTCCTACTTCACATCAGGATCATTATAAAATGCATGCATTAGTATTTCGCGCGTGAAAAGTTTTTATTTTATAAATGCCATGATAAATTCGAAAGAGAAATAGCTTAATTAATAAAGTATTCTAAAACTGCCATTCACATAATAATGAAAAAGATGATTGAAACAAAATAAAACAACCTGAAAAAATGAATTTTGACATTTCGAGACGATCGATACATTCTTCGTCTAAAAAGGTCTTTCGATTATTGAAATTTCGGAAAACTTTAGCATTAAAACTTGACTTCTTACAGAGTGTTAAGTCGAATCTAATATGAAATTTATGAAAATGAAAAAAATGTCATGTGGTGGAATGAAAAGTGGAATCTTTTCTGATGAAATGAAAAATTTACTTTTATGGCTCCAGTAGTTAGAAACAATGTGACTGGATATTTCACAGCAATACATCTTTCATACATCTAAAGAGATCCAGGAAAAAAAAGTTGCGTCTTACTATTGCGAAGTGGAATTCCAGGCTTGAATCCTATGCAAAATGATTATAATATGTCGCAAGGCTTTTGCAGATAATAAACATTTTTTTATGTGCCAATGAAAAAACCGTAAGTAGTATTATAAAAAGTATAAAACAATAGTACAAGGAACTTGTGTCATGTTCACCAAGGCAAGCTGCAGCTGTTTTGTAGGTCTAAGGTGGCTCAACGAGTTATTGAGTAGGTGTTCATAATGTTTTGGTTCTTCAGTATGTATCGAAATCTGCTTTATCATGGGTTTGAGTTTTGATGCCAGTAAAAATCCAACATGTAACGAGACTGCGCCGTGTTAAATTCGTCGAGACTCTGAATTTTTTTTAAGATCACACTTCGAAGCTTCACGAGAGCTATTGCTGACGGTCCTAGGCAACATACTGAATTACGGTCAAGTGACGTGGAAGACGCCTGACTTAGAACCCCAATCATCAAATTTCCACACCCCGCACATGTGAAAAACTTTGAACCTCGACTTGTATAAGGAGCATCATCCCCTTCACACGAAGGATCTCTAGTGGTACCAGGGTCGGATCTCGACAAAGCCGATAATGAGTCCGTGAATGTGACCATTTGGACTCCAATAGTTTACGCTGATGTAATGTGTGGTGCCTGCTCAGGTCCTGACTTGACTATGGTTCCAAACTACGTCGTGTTGTTTCTAGATGCAATGTTAAAAACAATCCATCGGATTATTCGAAGAAAAGAGAATATTAGTTTTAGATCTTTATCGCGTATATATTCAGTGTGTCATGTACCGAAAATGGAGTTGACTGGCACTGGATAAATGGCACACTGGAGTTCAAAATCAAGATAACGTAGTTTGCACATTAAGACAAATTGCTCGATGAGTACCGAGAAAAAGATAAGAAATAATTCTAACAAAGATACACATTTTCAGTGTGAATGACGGAGCAGTGTACATGAGCTTCGCATTTAGAAGAGAAGGCTTTGTAAGCGCCCGTGCCAATTTTGGTTCTTTGAGCTTGCACACACCAGCGACTTTCGTGTTTTTCAACATACGTACAAACATGTGTATTCTATAAAAATGAGTTAACCTGTGGGCAGTCTCAAGTTTAGATTTCTAAACATTTGAATGTAACACGTAACATTGTGTGCAATTTAGAAAGATAACGCAATGAGACTGGATCTGTAGAGAAAAGGCCTGGAAAAATCATCTAAAAGCCTCGGCGACGCTTGAAAATTGATATTTGGTCATTCTAACGAAACGTAACGGGAACGGCTGTCTCGTGAATTTTATGCAACCATAGGAAACCAAGTTTCCTCGATTACTCTTTTCCGAAAGCTATACGATGCTTACAAAAATAGCTGTTTGCACATTCCGTTCAATTCTCTGTACCTGTTTAGCATAGTACAGAATATGGGCGCTGTATACACTCATCAATCTCCATTCAGACTACCTACTGATTCCCCAAGTATCTGCTTTTAGTGAGATCTTTAAACATCTTAGAATGGCAGCAGAGGTTGGGTGGTTCAAGTAAGCATCCTATCTGATGGATGCATTACTCTGTGATAGCTGTGAGGTATGAGCTATGAGCTACATGTTCATCTATTCAGGAATGCATTTAGTGCCTTTTTTCATTTGTATGCATGATGACCACATATAGCACTTATCTGATTGAAGAACTATCCAAAAGAGACAATATTCGACGGGTATAGATTCCAGTCCTTAATCTTAATTTTATTAATGTCTGAGATGCTTCCTTGTCGGTCATTTCGATATTAACCATTCAGGATATGAAACATTTGGTTGCTGGTGGAATGGGACTGAGTGTCCCTTGCCCTCTCATGTCTAGCATGAGCACCTGTTGTGACAACTGAAATGTAAAGGAGTTTTTTGTTCCGTTTTGTACCCTTTCTTGAAATGACCCACGATCTTGCTTGGATACCATCACTTTGGTAGGATTTTTTTGTGCGCTATATCAGCATATATTCCTTTTTGCATCGCCAAAAATAAAAGTTTCGCAAAGAATCCTCTTTTATAGCATAGTTTGTTAAATCCTTTTTTATCCTTCGATTGGACTGGATTCAAGCTTTCCGAAGGCAAATAAGGGGGGAAATTCTTAAAGGTTGCTTAGAACTACGCGAATACATACTGTTTAAATTAAAAATTTAACTAACTTTTTGAATCAGTAGGAAATTTGTAATATACTGCCATACCGATATCTACGATGATAGACGTATTTATAATCATCAGTATCATTCTCTTCAGAGTCACCATATTTCCTCTTTGCTTTCAAAATATTAGATTTTTGAGTAGGAGTTTTATGAACTGGTCAGAATACTTTAAAGTTTATTGGATTACTAAAAAATATTTATCAAATATTTGTTCATTTTTACATTAATGGTGAAATATATTATCTGAATTCTTCAATAATTAGTTCATGACAAACGAAAACGGTTTTTTAAATTGCAACTTATTTTCATCAGAAAAGGTGCAATTCCAAAAATAGAACCAATTAATAATTTAAGTTATATTTGTTTCCTAATTACCTAATTATGCAAATAGAGTCAGCTTGGGGCGATGTTGCTAAGTGAATAGAATTCTAGGTCCTTTGAATGTTTTTAAAAGCTCTCTTTAAAAAATTATACTCCCTTCAGAGTAGTTGAAGTTTCAACCCAATTCCGCTTAATACGCAGGTGTGTGTTCAAAGAAATGGCCTTTTTTTTTTTTTTTTTTTTTTTTATCTAAACGTTATTTTTCTCAGATTTGCACATCTAACTATGAATTGTGCTGCCCTCTCTTGAGAAGATCTATAACTAAATTATGATGTGAAAAAAGTATAAAATTTAGAAGGACCTCAAACCTCAAATGTATCACTAAAAATCCTAATTTCTTTTTTATTCCGATTTATGCTGAACATGTATTCATTTGAATCTTTAAGAGATGGATTTTTTTCTGAGTGTTTTAAACCATTTGTACGTCGCAAACTATGGCATTCGCCAAAGCCCAAAAGATCTAAGTCTTGACAAAATAACTTAAGATTGGAATGATTGAATTTATTGATTATTTTTAAAAAATTCTTCGTGTTCAGAAATTTTTATTTTCTACTTTTTATTACATCAATATCAATGGCAAACAGGATAGGTGATCTATTGAGTAGATACATCCTTTTTCTACTGTAATTTAATGGAGCCAGTTAGAACAGAAAAAAGAAAAACTGAAACTTGATTTTTTTTTCTTTTCTTTTTTTACTAAGCTAATTCGAAAATAAATTAATGAGCATTTTTTAAGACACTTTGAAGAAAACACGTTTCATTTGATAGATTTCAATACCTTCATTTCAGAAGTAATTTTTTTTAACACGTGTTGTCAGGTTGATTTAAAAAGCTTATCTTAAGGATGAGTTTAATTTCTAACTTGAATCTTAGAAAGAGAAGATTTGCGGAAGGAAAGAGTTGGGTCAACTTGTCATGGTGCAAAATTGGAAAAATTGGATCTCCGCACTATTAGGAACTGATTGAAGGCCTCCAAACTGGGCTTTGCTTTCTCAAGAGAAATTTTCCACTGGAACGGAATCGACACAAAAAGTCATGCGATCAAAGAAAAGATAGCGCCATTCAAAAACTTGTTCCAGAGTTGAATTCTTAAGAAATTGTCACGCAGATCCTCCAATCTACGAATTGGAGGTGATTATTTCAGTTGAAAGTACCAACCGCTTGCAAAAGTAAGTGAGGAAACAATACCAAAGGAATTATACAAATATTAGGAAAGAATTGAATAAACGAATATCACACGTTGGAACCAGAACAAAAATTATGCCCCCTTTTCTTTGTTTCCCTCCATTGGACTATTTAGACAGTAATTTAGATGTTTAATAATGAAGAATAGAAAATAAAAATAAGAAAAGAGGGAATTGTTGCTGGGAAGAAGTGGATATTGAGACAAATGTTTCCTCGATTAAAAAAAATGATAGAATTTTCTTTGTTACCTGATATATGGATGATTAATGGTTTCCCCAACTAATATTTTCTATTAATTGTTCCTATTTATCCATGAATAATTATCCAACCAGTAACACACAGAAAAAAAATAAGAACAAAGTTTCGCAGAATAAGTCCCTGCATATCAAGCGAAATCATTAAGAAAGCTTCATTTCAGAACATTTTTTACCATTGATTCATTCATTATTTGCTTACGTCGCTCTTAAAGGCCACACAAGGGTTAACCGGCCATGAACCTCGAGCCCCGAGTGACGTAGGTGTCTTGATCTACAATCTTTATCACAAATAAAACATTTGCTTTGTATAATATTGTTTGTCTTGTTGAATTTGTTCTCAAAAGTAAGTATTGGGGAAGCGGGTTTTTTTTAGAAACGTGAGTTTTGTTATTTAACTCTAATCAAATAATCAAAGCAATAAACAACAGTAGCGCACACAGGAATTTTTCAAGGGGGGGATCCGGTGTCGAAAGTTGACCATTCTTGTATCATGTTCCTTTTAGTTGTATCGATTTTGGGGAACAAAACACAATAAAAAACTAATTATTGAATGAATAATTAGCATTAATTAATAAAATTAATCATTAATAACAAATACTTAATTAAATATTTTACGTACTATATACTTGGAATTATAATCCATAGGAAAACATATCATGGGCTTTGGACCCCCCTTGTGCGTGCCACTGATAAACAATATATAATAAATACCGGCGCACTTTGAACAGAAAAAGATAGGATGGAAATGTACAGGTAGGTTCCAAGAGAAAAAAAGGGATCTAAGAAAGTCATTTCAAAGAAATGACCTACCTATTGAACTGAATTCTGTTTCCAAACACCTCGAAGAAATGAGGCAGGGGAGGCGCGGTAGAATTAATTAAAAAAGGGGCCTTTAAAATATGGCCTTGACTACTAGGAGGAGTATACGGACGGATCGAAGAACAATTCGGAGACTAGTTTCGCTGTGGACATCTTTTTCTAGGGACTCCTTCAAAAGACGTATCTTTTTACAATCAAATCATACAGCAATGTCTTTTTAACGGAGATATCTGCAATTGGGTTCTCTGTCTATTGGGCAATATCTAACATACGTAGTTATACCGACAGTCTGTGTCCTCAATATTCCATAATTTAACAAACAAATCTTCCTATTTAGAAATTGTTTTGAAAATCAACTCGATTTCTATCAATTTTTTTTAAAGTTTTTGGGTTGAAATTAATGTGAAAATTATTAGAGCAGATTACTGAGTTTAACTTCCCACTTCAGATGGCGAAGAATTGAGTGTGCCTCCTCTTCAAAATGAGCTTAAAGGAGGGGTGAACACCAGCCGTCGAATCAAAAATTATTTACCAACCCCAAATATTTATATTAACCCTTTTCCGGGGCACATTGTTCAGTTTTTAACTGACCATGTGGCCTGTCCTTATATTTACATATATTTCAATAAAAAAAAACTGGCCCCAATTGTATCTGGGGTTGTATTCGGATCACTATGTGTCTGTTCCAATGCACTTTCACAAAATTTATCTCCTTATTGACCCGACTCATATATCCCATCAATTATGATTTAACTCTTTCCTTAACAGTTCAAATATTCACGTGAAGTGAATTTCTTGTTTTAAAATTGCAAAAGATATCTAAAAAAAATTGTTGACGTTTTTATCAAGAAAAAAGGAGGTGTGTGTGTGTGTGCTAAAATAGATTATATATTAATTCTGGTCAGTAGCGCACACAGGAATTTTTCCAGGGGGGGATTCCGGGGTCTAAAGTTCACCATTCTTGTATCATGCTCCTTTTGATTGGTCGATTTTCGATTTCGAGATCAACCCAGTGTCTGGGGCACACACGGGGGCTTATGAGTCTGGATCCTTCCCCATATCCCTGTATTTTTCCCGATTGATTGTAATCCCATGCATATAGTACGTAAAATTTAATTGTTTGTTATTAATAATTCTTTTATTAGTTATTGCTAATTATTTATTCAATAATTTATTTTTTACTGTTTTTCATTCCCGACAATCTACAAAATCAAGAAAATATGTTTGGCTGCTTATTAGGGTATGTTACGAGAATGGTTGACTTTTGAATGGCCCAGTGCCATAGGTGTGGTGAGATTAAAAAAATCTACAATATTTATTATATTTTAATAATAAATATGGAATATGTACTTACCTGCATAACTAAAATAAAAAAGCACATATTTTTAAAATCGAGTTTTAAGCAAATTGCAAGATACAAACACAATTATATAATAGCCACAAATATAACAATATCAAATGATTAAACAATACAAAATACATTAAAAAATAAAGCATTTTCATCTAAAGTTATTTCTCATAGTTTTAGTCAGTAGAAGACTTAGTCCATATACTGTCAGCCAATCTTGAAAATTTCCGTATGTAATTATTAACAACTAATCTTCAGGCAGTCACTCCAAGATGTCTTGGCGGTCCACCGGTCGATCGCGATCGACGTAATGCCTACCCCTGCTGTAAAATATGTAAATGCTTCTGTATTCTTTCAAATGTTTTTGTTACTAAGTTCTCCGAAACCTTGGAGGGAATTATGAATCCCCCCCCCCCATACACAAACACTTTAGAAAGTGAAGTATTTTTTCATTCCCTCTACAAATGGGCTCCAACTCGAGTGTTTTTCCATCCAGCCAAATGAAGCGAGTCTAAGTGGTTCCTATGAATCCCTGGAATATTCATTTTTTTTTGGGGGAGGCGTTTGGAGATTCATGAGAGGTTTCTTATAAATACTTGAGACCCATTGATATTATTATCAAAGTTAAAATAAATTAGTAATGATTTAGACGTATTCAAAATTTTAGAGTAAAAATTAAAATTTTAATTTTTACTGTAAACATAAAATTATCACATAAAATACAAATAATAATAAGCGTCTCTCAATGGAAATTGGGCCGTCTATGCAAGGTTAAAAGCCACTCCATGTATTAACTTGTCTAAAATACGGCAATATAAAAGAGTCATGCATCTACTAGTCACCAGTTGAAATTTTTTGTGCATGGTCTCTAGTTCTGAAGTGAATGCAACAGATTTGTCTTAGTTTTGAAGGGTATCATTCTTCGTACTGTTACAAAGATAAAGGACGTTTCGTAAGTATTTTCGAAGGCAAATGATGTTGTTTCATAAGTCAAAATAAAAATCAATCCATTGACATCAGGCCCCCGCTAAAGAACAATACTGAATAGATATTAAAAAATCAAAGTTAAAACATGATAATACAAAAAGCCAGTAAAATTGACATATTTATTTCAAACCGTAAGAATTGCAAAAGTCTAGAGGAAAAGAAATCTTACGATGGGTGCATCGAATATAGCAGTATCTAATACAGAATAGATTCAAAGATAAAATATTTTCATATTATCCAATCAAGTGGATGGAAAAAAAAGTATGCTTTTATATTTTGAAGCAAAAGTAATCATTTCAAAAAATGATATT
Source organism: Trichonephila clavipes (assembly GCA_019973935.1). Classification (NCBI taxonomy): domain Eukaryota; kingdom Metazoa; phylum Arthropoda; class Arachnida; order Araneae; family Nephilidae; genus Trichonephila; species Trichonephila clavipes. Next base: position 152,859 of record BMAU01021280.1, on the reverse strand, counting down.
TAAATGTTTTACTTATTTGTACGTCAACATTTCCTTCGCGAATGTTTTTGTTCTGTAATCAAATTACTTGAATTAATTATTATGACCAAGGGCTTGAAATAAAAAGGGTCTCTAATCTCCACTCCGGAAATGTCAGTGGAGAGTGCTACAGGAATAAGGGCCCGAATGACAGTCGCGCACATTTATCAGATCGAAGAGGATTTCTCTTTGGCAAAATTTAAACGTTGCATCTCATTTTAGATAAGTAAATATTTATTCTTACCCTTGTCTTTAAATTATTAAAAGTAAGTTATTGTGAATACCTGTGTGCGTTTGGAAACATTTCGTGTCCAATTCAATGGCTTTTCAAACTATGATCCGTTCGAATTCCTCCGGGAACCCCAACAATCAACATGAGAAGGGAGACAAATGTCATGTTTTAAGAATTTTTTGCGTAAACAGTTTTTGGAAAACCAAAAACTGGTGACGTTTGGAGGATACAATTAAACTGGTTTTTCGAGTCAAGATTTGACAAAATTGCATTTTTCTGTTCATGTTCATTAGACTGGACGTTTTGAATGATTGACTGAAAATTAACATTACACTTGGAAACTATACAACTGCTACTGGAGACGAATATCGTCATTCTAAATCTTGGTCAAGTGACGAGAACGACCATTGACTCTTGAAATACCCCCCTCCCCAACGTGAGGAAGTCTTGACAGATTTAATGCGCATCAAGCCATCTACACGGCGGGTCTTGAGTGGTTCGATGGAAACGATGCTGTCTGACGCAATCCATTTTTCTTGCATCCACTAGTTTCTTATTCTTATCACCGTGGCTTGCTCTCGTTTACCACTTGCAAGAGCGTAGCTACCACCGTATCAATAATACGGGACACCAACGTGTGCAACTACAGTCCCACTAACATATCTAATAAAGGACCCCGAAGGAAGGACCCCCTCAGAGCTAGCTACGCCACTTGCATGGATTTCTAGAAAATCTCCACAAATTTATCCTGTATCAAAATAGGGGAACGTTCTAAACTAATTTCTTTATTGTTCGATCAGACATATATTGTAACATATCACGCCCAATCCGATGTTTCTTTTATGGTGTTTTATTTTTCATGGTCGGTAGGGTTTGTATAACGCAAAGTTGACATTTCCATTGACCGCGATTTTATAAAGTCCAACTTTGGGGGACTCGTTTTATTCATTCATTACTAACAGGTTGTTTTTTAACGCCGTACTACGAAACTATACGAATATTAGACACACACACACACACCATTAAAAGTAAAAAAATATTTTAGATTCCAAGATTAATATATTAAAGAACCTTTTCCTTTTTAATATAGATGAGTGATTTTATAATAGAAAGTTAAATCATGTCATTCCGCGTGAAGTATGTAAAAAGTGGCCCATTGGATCTCTTATGCTAATTTGTTTGAGGCAGAGTCAATAAAAGTCGTGGAAGAGTGCGGAATAATAAGAGAAGCCGATTCATTGGCAGTATTTTGCATAGTAGTAATCGTGGACCTTACCATGGCCCTTCCAATGACGTCAGGCAGTTCACATCCCAGCGTAGTGTAGGAGGCGGTGAGGAAGGCAGAGGCCCCCAAAGCATCCACTCCGCGGATCCCGATGGACAGGGCGATGAAAGGAAGACCCGGAGGAGCGTATTCTAGAAAACTAAGAGATGGAACATTTCAGCCGCGTTCCTTCCAATTCACTTCTGCCGAACCAACTGCAGGAGATTCAAATGATTTCAGCAATTTCTTATTAAGTACAAATGCAAGCTAGTTAACCTTAAGAGAGAGTGTCAAAAGAAAGAGTCTCTTAGGGGACAGGATTGATTAAAACAAATCACATGCAAGGAGTTTCTTCCCTTCATCAATTCTCAGTCAATTCTTTGACTCTTAACGAGGGTCTTTTTTTCACTCATGGAATTCGTCCCAAGATTTTTCTCCAAAGTCAAAATCAGTAGGAGAAGAACTGAGCTCATTAAAAACCAAGATCGTAAAATGGGTTGATATCTTTGTTCTTTGGATAGTTTTCTTTCCACCAATATTTTTATATCCTGAAAAATTCAGATCTTTCTGTTCATGGAATTATTTGAGACTATAAGGGGAATTTTAAAAATAAATGAATAAATGTCTGTTGAGATTGAAAATTACTATCATATTAAATTCGATAACTTTTTCTGCATGTTGAAAAAAGTTATAGAAAGGAAACGATGAATGTAGATCCCCCAAAAAAAAGAGTTGATTCTTTTAACTAATGATATTGACAATAATCGAAACGTATTTCCTAGATTATCGAGACATTTCCTTTGAAATGGCTTTTCTTTCCATTTGGATAAACTTTTACCTCGTCAGAATATCTAACGAATATCCTATCAACTCGATGATAATGAATAATCGAAAATGACTCCGAATCAATGATTTGAAAATGCCTTGATCGTTGAGCTTATTTCTCCTTAGAAATAATCCACTTAAGCATGAAAGAGAAAAAAAAATGTTATTTGAAAGCCGGAAAAAACTAGAGCCAATAAGAAGGCATTTAGGATCTAAAGGAGTTTTCAAAGAATCCCCCTCCAAAGGGTTTTTCTTTCATCGGAATCACTCATTTGGGGGCACATACAGAAAACGGAAAAAAGATTAAAAATTTTCAAATCCGCGCGAAGGAAATCAAAGTTGTGTTTCTTAACAAATAGTTTACTCTAGACTTTCATTTCATTTGGATTCAATAGAATAATATTTTCTTTTCTTTACCTTACGTTTTACTTTACGTTCTTAATTAATGTTGTTGTTGTTATTATTGGAAGAAGAAATGCATTGAGTTCATAACACGTCAAAGAAAACCCAATTGGAAGAGTTAAATAATAAAGATATTGGATCCTAATTATTATTATTTTCACTACGTCTGATTTTCAAATTTCATCCAATTCTAAGAAACCGTTTCTTATTTACTGAGACGACTTTCCTGTTAAATGAATGCTCCAAACCTTCTCAACAGAAAAGTATTGACATCGAATCGATAGAGAATTATTTTTAATGAAAAAATATTCTTACAAGAGGGTGAATAGGCATATTATACACATTCTCTATTTTCAAATCCAAATTTAATTAAGTCCAGTTTCTAGGTTCGAATCCATTCACTTATCACGCGGTACTCGAAAATGGAAAAATAATCTAAAAATTTATTTAAAAAGTAACTTTTATTGAATTGAAATTAAAATTAAATTTTTTTAAATGCGTCAAAGCTAAAAATTACTTAGATAATACTTGTATAAAAAAATTAAAAGCATAATAGTTATTGAAACGAAACTTTAAGAAAAAAATATTCCTTTATTTAAAAAATGCCATTTTTTTGTCATAACACACAGTTTCAATAATTTTATTAACTTCAATTCTCTTTTATATACTTAAAATTACCTTCTAATCAATGTAAATTTCGTCATTTCTGAGTTCTTTTACTTTTTGAAAATGTTTCTATAAATTTCGGATGTATTCGTGCATGCGTGATTTTATTTTTCTCCGTTTTCATCCATTTGTTACAAATAGAATGCAACTCACCTGAATAATATAACGCAAATTCCAGAGACTAACATTCCGGTCTTCATCAAAAATCCGGGTTTCAAAACTATGATCTGGAAGAAAAAGGAAAAACGATTTTAACAAAGAAAAGATCACATAACATATATAATTTTTATCATATTTTTTAACGTTTTCAGGACTGCAATTGTCCAAGTTGAGTCAGAGCAACCAACCAAATATCGAGTCAGAGCAACCAACCAAATATCGCAATCTTAAAAAAATGGAGTAAGTTTTGGAGATGTGCTGGTGTGGTGTGTTGTTGTTGCTAATGACACCTGTTTGACGTAGTCAGATCGAGGCCCACGAAATTAATCATGGCAAGGGGCTAGATGTACGCCTGTCGTTGGTTTTAACCTTGGACACTATGCAAATGATAGTACGATTTAGCTCGGTTCCACCCTAATTTTGAGGGAGAACACCTTGGAAGAGAGTCAGTGGTCTCCTACCTCTCATCCCTTGCCATCCACCTCACGAGAGGATTTGCTGTTCGACGGATGTTTAGAGTACCTCCATGCCGCGAAGGCACCATACATTTACAAACATCCATGTCTTCAACGGCATTCGAACCTACAGCACCGGTTCCTACGGCGTTCCAGATTCCTTCTACGGTTCCTACGGCACAGCAGTCAGCGTGGCTAACCACATACCGGATGGGCGACTGGTGTAAGTTAAGAAACGGAAATTCCAGCTGGTAAGTCAAAACGTAATTACTTGCATTTAATATCTTTTATCTTGAAGCGTTTATCTCGCTTGGAAGAAATGCAATTTGACAAATTGTTGGAAAGGTAAATTCCATTGAAACTATCCTTCGGAAATGAGCCGCTTTTACGATCTCGGTAAATTTATGTCCACCGGATTTGCGTATTTATGAATTGATGCAAAAACAACGAACCAATTGAAAGTAAAAAGAACCATTTGCTGTCAGTCGATAGATTATCACTGATGTCAGTAACTTATTCCTCTCCAGTGAAACTAACATCAAAGATCTCCAGGCATTCCCCTGTGGAGAATGACTTATGAATCGCGTTCAAGGCGCGGGAAGGTGGGTGGCACTCACCCCTGTGATATGCAAAGTATCAAGCCTAATTCTATGGATCTATTCGATGAACCATTCTACTGTCATTCCACAACTGATGATGAAAAATAAATAAGTTTTCGATTGTTCACGACTGCAAAAATGTGGATAGAAGATGAGTCAGCTAATATAGAGATTTCTTAAAAGCTGCTCCTTTCCAAAAAGTAATTCTATTCGCCTTTCCAATTCGTTCTAATTCGTTCCTGCTTGATATTTTTGCAAAAAGAATACATTATTGAAGAAAATATTCGAGTGAATATCCAACCATTTTTTTAAACATTATCTTTTTATTAATTGTTTTTCATACTCTATGTGGGATCTCATCGCTAAAAAAATTATAGTATTAACATTAATTGCAATGTTTATAATTCAGAGTGTGTGTCTACTAAAGATTCACAAGCAAAATCAATATTTGCTGGCATATGCTACTTTATTCAAACGCTCTTTTTCTAGAGTATTGACTAGTTTTCCAGCAGCTTCAAGCATTCGACTACAAATCGCAATAAATTACGGAGATAACACAGGCCTTCATGTTTTGAAACAGGGAATATAATGACGATTGCTATTGTTAACCTCAATATTTGTTTCAACGGATTCAAATCAAGGTTCAAATTCAAGAGTTAGTCAACTCTTTTGTGAATGATGCGCAAGTAGTGGTGGTGATTTGCAGTCAAATGTTGCTACAGTTTTTAGACGATTTTTCCTATCCGTTTTAATAAAGTCGAATTAAATTGTACATTTTATGGAAATAATGAAACTGTTTGAATTCTTTTGTTGGGCTTTCTTAGATTAGGTTTAGGATGTACAAACCGTTCGAGGTAAGAGGGATATTTACAGTGATTCGATTTACGACAACGGTCAAGTGACAAGGACACCTTAACTGTGATATCAATCCTCTCAACTATTTCAATGATCCTTTAGATTGAATGTAATTATTCGACATGGCTGTGTGCTGATGATGTTTTCAAAGTCATTGGTTATTTCATGACTTTAAAATTTGTTACCCCACAAAGTTGCTCCTCTTAAGAAAGACAGTCGGGAACATTTTATTCTTCTTCGCTCAAAGGAAAGTTTGAGAACATTTTTAAAATTTTTTTTTAATAAACTATTTAACTTACCAATTTTCCATAAATAGGAGCTGACACAAACATTACAAGTTGATAAACTCCAAACACCAATCCATATGCAGTGGCTGAAGCTTCTTTTTTTTCTGCCTAAAAATAAAACAAGGTTATTTGCTGACTCACTATTTTTTGTTGCATATATTAAAAATATTTTATCACTTCGCTGTATAATCCTTTTTTTGCATCTAAAAGCTATGTTACGGAGAAATAATTTTCTTTAAGAAAAAATATTCACCGATCAGCTCTCAGTTTCAATATTTTATATCATATATATTTCTAAAATTGCGAACCAGTAGATACTAATTTTATTCCAAATTATAATTAAAGCACAAATATATATGCAAGTATAAATAGTTATTGATACTATAAACTAAGCATTAGAATCTGTTATAAAAAAACACTGGTGTGTAAAACTTAAGCAACAGGTTTTTTCTCCTATAACTCCACGAGAAATGATTTGAGAGACATGAATTTCAAAAATGAGAGACAGCATTTTGTACTTAAACGATGACGAAAGCATAGTTGCTAACGGTTCCTGTGTTAAGAGTGCTCATTCCTCAATCAGCATCTGTTTCAATTGTTGGGTGTTCCAGGAGGGCGAAATGCTGTTGCAAGGTATCTACCCAAAGCTTCCCACACATGTTCTATTGGATTTAAATCAGGGGAGAACGCTGGCCAATCTATTCGAGTGATTTCACTTTCCACTACCTGCTGAACATCAACAGTCCCCTGAGGCCGTGCACTGTCATCCATAAAAACGTCCAATAGCACAGTCGCAAAGGGAGAAGTATCATCTCATTGATTGATTGATTGAATATTAACGTCGCACTGTTCAGCTGCACGAGGGCTTTTGGCGACGGACCACGTAATTTTGAACCATGGTCAAGTGACGTGGACGACACCTGAGCTGGCACCCCCCTCTCCTAACTACCACACCACACCAACGGGAGGACATTTCAGCTCTCGACAGATTTAACGTGCATCACTACCCTACACGGCGGGTCTTTAGTGGTACTGGGCTCGAACTCGTGACCAGGCAAGCCAGGATCCGATACCTATACCACTCGGCTACCGCGTGGCCACAAGTATCATCTCATTACATTAGTACTTACAAAACCTCTGTCAAAGTCCGCACGTTCAGTCCCAACTCCAGGGCATATATATTTGGAATCATATATGTTCTGCTTTTTGCAATTAATTTTCTCAAGTCCTTTTGAATAGAGGCCGAAGAAAGATATTAAATAAAGTATTTTTTATCAACTATTTTCTATAATAATTATACTGAACGTATTTATTATAAAAATTTGTGACAGAAACAAAAATAAAAACTTTAATTTTTACTTTTTTTTTTTTTTACATTTAGTAAGAGGAATTTTCAATTTTCAGGATTGCCATTAACTTATATTATTATTGAAAAAAAATCCTTTTCACACGTGTTAATGAATATGAAAGAAAAATAGGCAGTAAATATATAATAATACAAATTTTATATTATAAATAAATGAACATTGTTGTATGTGTACTCAATTTATTTTCAAATCTTTACAAAGAAAGAAATTTTTTGTATCGACAAAAACGTATTTTAATATGTTTTTTTCAATCAAGCTTTTGAATGGCATCTCAAAAAAATTAAATTATTATTATTATTATTATTATTTGCACTTATAATCTGATAGCTTGAAAAAAATTTGTACAAAGATTTTACATATTGTTCATTATTTATTAACTTTTTATTTTATTCATTTTCTTAATACTTAAATAAAGATCATTTAATTATAATCAAACAATAAATATTACATTTCATTTTCTAAAGTATTAATGTGTGATTAGGATTTTTTCTCCTCAGCATTGGGATTTAATGTAATGTATTTCATGTAATATTTTTTGTTCAAAAAATGCTTCAACGTTATCTTTCATAAAACTATCATACAAAATAATTTCATGCATTATTTTATCTTAAAGATATTCCTTTTTTTAATTCAGTTGTAAAATTGCTCTTCTTTCCTCTTAAAAATTATTCGTAATATTCTTGATTTTTTTTTACTTCAAGTCCTTGTGTTGCTCTTACAAATTTACTTAACAACAAATTCATCGTAATCTGAAAAAAAACATTTATAATAAATACATTGTTTAATACAATTCAAAAATTATTATGATTTTGAAGAAAAAATAGTAACTTTATTTTTTTCTAGGCATTTTTATACAATTGAGTTTTTATCATTCTTTGTTTTCTGTTTGAATTCTTATAAATTTTTGTAATATTAATTTATATCTCTGAAAAATTAGAATTGATACACTGGGCTTTGAAATAACTTACTTCCTAATAATATTGAATAGTAATAAAAATATTTCTAGGCAATCTGAAAATGTTTCTATTTCAATTAAATAATTTTCTATTCATTTACACACGAACTGAAACATTTCCTGTTTCTAAAATAGCATGCATATTTTCTTGTAAGCCTTTGGTGAAACGTATTAAATACACATAGAGATTTTATTCTAAATATGCAAGACATTTTCATGATAAACAAATCTGCTTTTTCTCTTAAAATATATTTGATATTTCAAATATTTCTTAAAATATTTAATCAAAAGTCTTCGAATTTTATAATCCATCTTTTTGGTCATCATTGGTTCGATTTTCAATAAAATATCTCTTAGAAGTTATTACGTAAAAATCAATCTGTTTTATTCTTTTTAACTATCGAAATTCGTGCTGCCATTATATATTTAAGTTTAATTTTTAATGGTATACAAGAGCAATTTTCTGAGACTTTTTTTCCTTCTCATCTGATACATTCAAAGAATTTAAGATTAATCTTAAATAAATTTTTCACTTGATGTTCAATGAATTGGGTGGCTGAAAAACACACATTTAATTAAAAATACATTAAAGTTTTGTAATATACTCCATTATTTCCCCCAATATAGATCAATAAATATATAAAACTTTACTTCTCTTTAAAATTGTAATTTATAAAATGAAACGCGAAAGTTTGTTTTACAACACGGAAAAATATTATTTTGGAAGACTTGATTACAAAGGAGGGTTGATGCCAGCATTTTTAGTTTTTTTTAGTCTAGAATTCCACCGATGATTTTTCGATTTGGCTGCTACACATTGTTTGGTCGCGGCACAACTTTTGAACCCTCGTTTAATTTTTAAACGAGGGTTTCAAAAGTTGCCATTGGAATAATGTATAAATATAGCGAGGAAGGTACCCACCTCAATATCGCTGTTATGATTTGATTGATATGGCAAAAACATTTTTCTTGTAGTGAGTTTCAAAAATGACATAAATCTACACTATTAAAATTCGTAGGTAAACAAATGTATGCACATCTACTTTCTCACTAACCGCACGACGCAGAAACTCGCCGAAGGTACCAAAAGCTCGGGAATGATCAGAGGAATCCGTTTTGATCATTTGTATCACTCTATTGCAATTAGTTAAAAAGATATTAATTAAAAACCTTAAAACGCATATTTATTTTACCCCTGTTGGCATTTTTTATCAGCGAGCGGCGAAGTTCCAATTTTTCGACAACAGCAAAAACATCTCCTTACAATAAAAACAACATTCCCTTCTTTCCTATTCAGCTCATTCTAAATAGTCATGGTCATGGTCCTCTCACTAGGCAGGTTTCCAAATCAAGCAAAGAAAAACAAAATTTCCTTAAAGGTTAGTTGTGTGAAAAAGCGTGAGAATCCGTTACACTATGACAAGGTTTCATAAATATGTACAAATAAAAATTGACGATATTTAAAAAAGTTGAGTACAGCAGTCCTATACAATAACAAGTTTCTAGCATAGAATTTCCCGTCTTACTTAATTCAATTGAAATCATTTCATATTTAACGAATATAGAGAAATTTAAATCATTAATATAGATTCTAGTTTAATTATTAGTTGAAGTCTAAGCGAACAGTTTTGCTTTTATCCCGATTCATCTAGACTAGACCGTTTAAGTTTCAAACAGACGAGAGTACTTACTCCAAGGAGAAAAGAAAACTTATTTTTTTGAAAGAGTTAGGAAACCAAAGCATTTTCTAAAATAATTCAGAAGACAAATTGAGAAATACTTTACTTGTACTTGTTCTCTTTCAAGATACGAATCATAAGAAGAGGGTTTATCATTTCGCAAAAAAAAAAAAAAAAAACTAATCAAATGAATTCTTTTATATTTCGGATTGAAAAATAAACTACGAAGCTGAGTAATACGTTTAATGTAGTTTTGAAAACAGTCTTTTCCCCCTATTTGGGCTTCTTATTGCCGCAAAGGGTTGGATGTAAAAAAAAATATTAATAAATGAAAGAAAACAAACATTGCATCTAAGAAAAGCGATTAATGTGAGAGATAAAAACTCGATTTTTTCAGTCAACAAACAATCAACTGCAAATATTTTATACAACATTTTATATTTCTTAATTTCTTCTTCTGTTTATAGATCTGAATTCCTCCAATGTTTTATAAAATGACTTTTTTCATATCTTTTTCTCGACAATTCTGTCACTCCATTGTGAACAAAAAAAAGGACTTGCATTCGAAATAATAAGAGAACTAAAAAAGAACATAAAGAAGAATTTTTTTGGGGTACTTTGAACGAGAATGTTGAAGAAACAGTCTAGTTTTCCTCGTCAAATGTTTTTTTTTTTTAATCTTTTTGCAGTTTCATTATGAAACATCAAATTACAAAACAAAAAAATAACAATAAAAAGCAAATAAATAGTCATTTCCTTTTGTTTTTAAACAAGTCTGTTCGGGTGACATAAAAGGTTGCTATGTTTTACGATTTCTTTTTGATAATTCTCTGTAATCCACCTCAACGATATTCCCACCCAAGTGGTTAACAACTTCATCTCGATCGAAAACTTGAGATGTCAATGGATGGAGAAATCCTGTGCCATTTCTTGGAGAAAGATTTCTTTTATAAACTATAGGATAAACACACATTTCTTCACAAACTGCAATTTCAATTTAATGGCATGCTTACGAAAAATATTTTAAATTTAATGAAAAACGAAGTATTGAAGTAATTCAATCCAAAAGATTTCCTTTTTCTGAAGGTAACCGGATGAGTTTCCAAAAATTTTAAAAAGATGAAAATAATATATTAATGTTATAAAAATTCTATTTATTTCCCGCTTCTTTTTGAATTTCACGTTATTTACTTTTGCAATATACATTTTTATAGTTCTTATATTTCTTTCATAATATATAACAAATATTATATAATTAATTTTTATTTGAATTTATTTTCAAATTACTCGATCATTGAATTTCATTTAAAATTCCTACAGTGTAAGATTTTGAGAAAAGTTCTAGAAGCTGTGTTTTTCAAACTTTTATGCATATGAAATACATTTTTAAAATAAATTCTCTGTTGGATATATACACTTTTTAACTTCTGCTAAAGTTCATTTTCATTCAAAATAATATAAGACAAATATTTTTATTTTTCTTTCATTATTATCGAATCAAAATATCAATGTTGGAATTTTATCAAAATATACTTTTTAAATGTGAGCTGTTTTTTCTAGATGTTACTCTACAAAAAATGAAACCGCGAGTGAAACGATTTATCGAATTCATTTACATTCAAGAATCGTACAGCTGCAAATTCCAGATCATATGAATGTTTTAACAAATTTATTACTTCATACTAAAGATTTAGTCAATTGAAATTTGGTATTTTAATGCATCTTTTTTGTGGTAAAACAAAAACAAATTTCAATTCGACAAAGAAACCGTAAGAAAAAGCAAATATGTTTTAAGACGTTGTCGTAAAATTAATGTTAAATATACGCAGTTAAAATAGAAGGGATAAAAATATGGTTCATTGTGCACAATATGATTTAAAAATTATTATTTTTGGCTTTTATTTATTTTTATTTTTATTTATTTATTTGCAGCATGCACTCCATGGAACTTAAAGGATTCTTTTTTTAATCGATAGAGAAACACACTTTACTCTCTTTCAAACATTCTACATATAAACATGAAATAAAATCACAAAGTCATTAGAGCACTCCTATACGTTTGTTCAATGAGAGAGAGAATGTTACTAATAGTATCCAACGAAAAATATATGCTATTATAAAACGATAACTGAGGATTTTTTAAAAGAATTTCCCATGTAGCACTTCATTTTATACAAGTACGCGTTGCCTAGGTAACGATTAAACAAGGTATTATTCGATCCGATTTTACCTACGAAATGCCATTAAAAAAACTACAGAAAACGCATAAGCTTGGTATTCAATGTTATTCATGTGAAATGCGAGTAAAACTATTATCAACAAAAAATACTGAATTTTTTAAGATTAAACATTTCTCATTCGCATCTTTTACTATATCAGATACATATGTATAGAAAGTGACTTTAAAGAAAGCCTTGAAAAATGGTTTTTTTTAATTGTGCGTGTATGGGTTTTCATTTTATTTAAGACTTACTTGAGAAATGAGAATGAGAAATGAAAAAAAATGAGAAGAAATTTTTAAGATTTATAAATTGATCTTGAGGCTTTTTTTCTAGTTTCAGTGATCTACTTTAATAAAGTAGTTTCAAAGTGAATTCTATTTTTAAATAGGTCCCAAAATATATCTTAATGGATTCATAGAATCGCTTGCCGATTGACAACTCCAGTGAGCATCGAAAGAACCTGTTGCTTAGAGGATGTCTGTCAGCGCGATTCTGTCAACCGAATTTTTTCTTTCACGCAACTCACATTTCAAGTACAAGGATTCGAGCAAAAATCTCAGAGAAAAGAACACTTTTTCTCCTGGTTGAGATGAAACTCTTTTCATGTCATTACTTGTTTCCAAGTCCGTGGAATAAAAATAAAACTTTCAATTATATAACCACTGTATTTTTATCTTCAACGCTAAGGATTCTGGAAAACCTTAATGAGATTTTTTGAGAGTACTTTTTTTTTAATTTAAAGAGTATTTGGAAGGGGGAGCATTCGGTACAACAAAACTTTGTTGCTGAATGTTGAAAACTCATTGAATAAAATTTTTCTTTTCCATTGCTTGTTTATATTAAGGCTGTTTTCGGCAAAAGTACAAGAGCGAAGCACATTTTCAGACAGAAAAATGCTTCAATTTTCATGGAAATTTGCAACATTATAGCTCATACATCCGTTAACAATGCAGTGTTTTAAAAAATTTCAAAATATTCCAGAAATGCTTTTTTTCATTTGAATATGTGAAGGGACAGCTCATTTAACATTACTGTAAAGAAGAAAAAATAAAACACATTTTATACCAGAAAAAATGGATCAACTCGATTAAATATGGAAAGTATGATAAAAAATGCTACTCTCTAAAAGATAGCGAAGCCGGATTATAATATTAATTTTTCATTTCTTTTTTATCTGAAAAAATGTTCGGATCCTATTCTTTAACATTAACCGAAGACAGCCTTAAGGCTTTTGAATTGTTTTCTGACGTCGACTACGGTGTGACTTGAAGGAGAGGCCTCATCAATAAATAGCCTTGGTGCAGCTTCAAAGTGAGACACTAACTCGGAATAGAATTTACGCTCACAAAGAACGCAGTTGCAGCCCCAAGTGTGTAGAAAGTTACATTCACAGTCTCTCCCGAAAACAAATGTTGATGAAAAGAATACATCATTTTTTTCGGTTGAATTTCCTTTCTTTTTAACACGCTTTTATAAGTTTCACTTGTATGGAATGGAATTTTTGAACTCGATTTTTACCCACTTTAAAAGGTCAGATGAATTCGAAATTTTGCACACTTGTCAAGGACTGATGACAATACAATAATTTCATAATTTTGTTTCATTGTCATGATCAGGATCCTCAAAAATAAAGATTTTAAGGATTTTGAGATTTGGTGACTCATTGCATAAACCATTTTCAGATTTGGTGACTAATTTCAAATTTAGTGAGGGAAAGATTAAGGTGCAACCCTAAAACCTCAAATAGAGGCTTGTGGTTAATACAAATAAAACAAAAAAAGAGTGTTCTTTATGTGAAAAAGTGTAGGGTGGGTACGTAGTTTTTCTGAAAATAGAAAAAAAAAGACTCGCTCATGTGTATAATAATAATTTATGTTCTAACTGCTAAACATTTTTTATTATTATAAAGCAATATTTTTACAAGTGATGATACGAGTTAACCTTATAGCGATACGTTTAAAAAGGGATTAATTTATGTGTTCTAACTTCTAAATATTTTTTAATTTTTATAAAGCAACATGTTTAGAAGTGGTGATAATAATTAACATTATAGCAATACGCTTAAAAGGTGATAATACGATTTACATTTAATATTTCTTCTTAACACACTTTTATGAGTTAGAACTGTATCTATAGAGACGGAATCTTTGAAATCTAACGATATGGGACTCATCCGAGGTCCCGTAAACGGAGAGAATAAATGCCCTTCAGACCCATTAATTAATACCCATTGAAGAGCAAGACTAATTCCAGCAGCCACATAATTCCGGCTCTAAATATCCAACTCAAGGATAAATTCAACAAAGAATAAATGATAGTTTTAAAATTTTTTTAAAAAACAGGCTTTTATTGTAGATCGAACACTAAAAAATGAAAAATAAATTATAGTTTATTTGTACCAAACTTTTACACTAGCTCAGCATTTCGGAATAGAACTAGTAAGAAATTGTAACAATTAATACAGAACTTTTACCCCAATGACATTAATTCGACTAATGACTCGTAAATCTTCTTATATTAAGAATTATTTTTTTAATTTTTAGTTCGATTCACACACTATAAAAGCGGGTTTTTTTAAAAACTAGAATTAATTATTAGAACCACAGGAGTAAAAATTCAGAATAAAAGTTTCCAGCGATTTATTTAAAAATGACCCCCTAATCATCTAATCTCAGAGCAAAGTTTTAGGCACTCTTAAAATGATCTGAAAAGAATTTATTTTTTTCGGGAAAAGATTTTTTATTAATATTACATTCCTTAGTGACCCGATGATTATTGGCGATATGGGCCTCGTAATTTTGAACTTGAGTGACACCTCAGTTGGCACTCACTCTCTGAACTTGTTCACCATTCCAACGTAAGAACTTGCAGCCCCAACAGATTTCATCCGGAGACCGTGAAGAGGATCCCTGTGGTTCTCCAAAACTCAAATTCTAGACCACGACATTAGGACTTCTCGACTTCACTTTTTCCGGACAAAAAAAGTATGATAACGCAAATGGATTAAATAGGTAGAAAATATCTCAATTGTAGTATTTGTGTTAATGGTAGATGGAATTTCCTATTCAATTTTTATCTTTTTTTTTGTAGTTTTAATGAATAACGTTTAAATATTTCACTTTGAATTAAATTTAAGTAATTACTGGATTTACATGTATTTATTAAGTTAGTTATCATCATGAGTATTTCTGCCGAATGTCCAACTCATTATCAATTTATTAAAAAAAAACAGGGTTAAACTAACAGCCAGAGGGAATCCAGTGTAGCAACTATACGTGAGCAAATAATGAATACTGTGGTATTAAGATCTCCTTCAATTACTCAGAGACTTAAGAAAAACTATTTAGAAAGCGGCACTTTGTTCTAAATGCACTCAATAAAATATGAAGGAAGGTCAGCGTGTTACGATCTTCACAGCATAATCCTGTCACTTGAAATATAAAACCATTTTGTGGTACATATTTGCCTAGGCAACGCGCCAAAGAAACGTGAAGGGAAAGTATCAAGAGAATTTTTGTTTTCCTTTTGGGTTCAGTTGAAAATACGGGTCAGCATATTGAAGTCAATCCATTCGAGAGCAGCTTATTCTATTATAAAAATTTCTTCCAGGAAGCTTTGGGAACTCTGTGCAATAGAATATGCGATGAAACAACAATCGAATGTTGTTTTTTACACAAGCTCCAATGAATAGCGAAAACTGTACTTTTCATGTTGGGTTATAAACAGGAGGAGAAATAACCCTGAAAAATAATGTATAAATTAATCACTGGAAACAATGCAGTTTTAGGTTAAACGGTTGAAATATTATCCCAGTGTTATTTGAATTGACTCCTAAAATGTGTGGCTTTGTGTTGTATCCCACAGGTGGACCACACGAGTTTCTCTTCTATTGATTTCCATTCAAAATAAATTAATCATTTAGTGTCTTCAAATAAATCATTCAAAAATTTATTCAAGACACTAAAGAAAAATATTTCTATCTTTTAAATCTAGAAAATGTTTATTTTAAACAGACTGGATGTGGAAGGAGTTGCTTAAGTAAAATTATGAATGTTACGATAAATGTTTAACAAAAAAAATTTGCTTTTAAAATCTATAGGGTTTCCTTGAAAACGTGGATTTATCGATATTAGCTTGTATTTTAGAGAAAATATTCTTCAGGACACGAAATCAAATTATTAAAGCGTATAACACCGATTCACTTGGTAACGGGTCTATTCGCGTACTTCCATCTAATCTTCTTGGGGAATAAAGGTTCTTTAAATATTACTCTATTGAAAACTTTCCTTCGAAGATGCGAATTATTCAAATCAAGGCTTGTATTTAAAGGTTAACTTTCTTCAGTTGGAAAGAGAGAGAAGCTAAGCGGATAGCAGCTAGTGATGAACGTAAAACTAGGCGAGAGTGCTTCGTAGATTATTTGATTAATATTAAAATTGATGATTTGGTCACACACAATTAACTGTTTCAATTGGATTAGTGTCGGCTTGAATTAGATTACTTTAGATCTTAGCTTCAAATATTTAGAAGGTGTATTGCCAGGATGTGTTAAGAGTAAGTGATCCGATTTAATAATTATCTTCTAGTATCTCATGTACCTCGCTTTTGTTCCCATATTTATTTATTGGTGCATTTCTTAAGACCAGTCAGTAAGGTAAACCTCTTTTAAAAATAGATTGAGCTTTTGATATTTCTAAAATTTCCAAATCGAGACCTTTCCAATGATATAACATACAAGCCATTATATGAATTAGAAGTATTTTAAAATGATTTTTTAAAAAATAATCAGCTGATTTACCACGCCCATTTTGACAAATAAAAATGTAAATATTGCCTTTTTAAAACTGGGGAAAAGTTGCAAAGCCTCGATTAATTTTTATTTTTTAATACCTAAATTAACTTTAGATAATTGTATAACTGCAACTGTTAGATTTGCTAAAAACCTTTGTGGAGGCAATTTCACATTTTCATGTGGGTTTTAGTAAATGTTATACTTAAAATGTAAGCATTTTTTACTAAAACTTAGGTCTTTTCTTAAGTTGAAATTCATTTTTAATTAGTTAATTAATGATTACTAAATCTTCGCGCGTTTAAGTAAAGTGTTAAAAGAAACAAAATTAGGATATATAATTGTGACCAAGTGAGAAATATTTACGTAATGAATCGTAATTATATAGCTGCATAATGCATAATGAAGATAATATGTGATGAAAAAAAATAGGATAATACTTTTACAAGGTAAGATTTTTTATAAAAATTGTTTTCTAAATGTTTTTTTTTAAAATTGTATAAGTGCAAATGCAATTGTGTATCCTGAAGTGAAATTTTTGAAATATTCTTAAGCAGATATAACAAAAAATGACAATTTTCAATAAATTCATAATAATCATATTTGCTCGCTCAACTACAAGTTAGTTTTTGAAAAAACTAATTGATATATTTAAAAAATTTCACTTCAGTATAAATATAAATGTATAATTAATACATGTAGTCAAAGTCTTGAGTTTATATGTTTAATAGTTTCTGAGATAAAGGTATGAGATGATACATCAAATGTGATGTTTGTTGCCTTTGCGAGAAGCTTGTTACATACATAAAAATACATAAATGTCATGTTTAAAAACATAAAAGCTGTTTTATTTTGGCTGTTTTAGAAAACATTTGACCAGTTTAGAGTAATTTTTGAAGTTTAAAACTTAGAAAATGTCTTCAACAATAAAACCTAATGATAAGTTTACAAAAAATCCCAGCGAAAACTTTCAAAATGTCGTATATATATATATATATATATATATATATATATATATATATATATATATATAATCAGGTATTTTTAAATACCATCTCAAATTCATGCGAAATCCATATTGATACATTTTCACATTACATTTATGTTGCTTTATGTTCAAATTTGATATCTGTAAAGCATGAAAGCTATACTAATTTTTCAAAAATTGATACAGAATTGAGAAAATTGATGTAATACTAGAAATTATCTCGTTAAAAAAAACTGAAAAATGCTATTCTGGACAATTTAAGACTTTTTTCTTACTATTTTATGCAAAATAAAGTGCAAAGATGCTAATGTTCAATAAAATGGGACAAATACATGTTGTAATTCATTATTTTTGTGATTAAGTGGCACTTTATAGTGAAAATTCAATTTTCTCAAAAATGATGTTTTTAAAACTGTATTCATGTTTTTCTCAGAATACAATCTATGAATGTAATGAATTTTTCGCCTCATGTTACTGATATGTAACTATATATATTCATGTGAGTTTTTTTGGGATTTTCCCAAAATATTTGACTGGAGTCCATATATCTCGTGACAAAAAATGTCAATTTTTTTAAAAATTCATAGTGATATTTTTATGTCACATGTTTTTGAGAAAACTAAGCAATATATTTTAAATATTTCACTTAATTGCTAATATTAATGTTTATTTATTGTTCAGACAAGTTTTTAAGCTTTAATACTTGAAACGTTTTTCAATAATAGGCAACTAACAACAACTCAGATGTGTAATGCTTTTGGTCGTTGCGAGAAGCTTGTTACATGCATAAAAATACACCAATTTCATATTTAAAAACATGAAAACAGTTTTATTTTTGACTTTTTTAGAAATCTTTTGTACAGTTTAGAGAAAATTTTGAAACTTTTAGAAATTGTGTTTGCATGGGAACATACAAATACATAATTCAATTTTTCTAACGTAAAATCACATGTTCCCAAATCATGACTTTT
Source organism: Trichonephila clavipes (assembly GCA_019973935.1). Classification (NCBI taxonomy): domain Eukaryota; kingdom Metazoa; phylum Arthropoda; class Arachnida; order Araneae; family Nephilidae; genus Trichonephila; species Trichonephila clavipes. The sequence goes on along the minus strand of BMAU01021280.1, from coordinate 134,126 downwards.
ACATATTGATACATGTTTACATTATATTTATGATGTTGTAAGGTCAAATTTGATATTTATAATGCATCGAAGTTAAAAAATCTTGACAGATTGTATATTCTGGCTGCAAAAATGTCGACAAAGTGCTGTCTGTGAGACAGCCCTTTTTCACTTTGCATTACATCAAGAGAGCCTGGAGAAATGAATATAGAACATCTGACAGAACCACATAAAGTCCTCTTTGGCGCATCAAGCTTGGCCTTGTCAAAAACTTGGTAAAAGCCATGACTATAAAGGAGCAGCATTCAAGTACCTACATTAAAAATTCCTTCGACTCAATGCAACAAAAATTAAAATATGCGTTTTTGTGGTGCCCCTGAAATAAACAGATTTTTAGAGATCCCAAGAATTACAGAAAAAAGATTTTTCATGCTTTCTAGCCTCAACGAACTCCTAAGTAAATGACAAGCCCAAAACTACGAGGATCTGGTAGAGGATATATTTCAGAATTTCGGCTGCAGTATGCCCATTAAGGTTCCCCCACTTTCCACAAACTCCCACTTTAATTTCTTCCCCGATTCCAGTGGTATGTCAGTGATGAGCACAGAAAACGTTTCCATGAGGACAGAGGCGACATGTACCAGAGGAATCGGGCTACGTCAATGCTGACTGACTGCTCATGAGAACACGTCCATTAGAAGCGACAGTTCAAAAGAAATCGAATCAGATTAAGGTAGTTCTAACATGTAGTATAATATATGTACACTTATCTAAGCAATGTGTACGCATTACAAAAAATTCTTACCAATTAAGCTTTTTCTTTTTCATATTTGTGTTCAGTACACTGAATTCATTAGGATTTGACTCTATTCATTTTAGAAGCAGGAAATTTTTGAAAATTTTTTGCCCAGGGGTAGTTAAAACAATTAAAATTGGAATACTGGCAAGTTATATGTATAGATGAAGCAAAATGGAGCTTTCCACGAATTGTTCATTTTAATTGACAGAATTCCTTTTTCTACACCATCTAAGTGTCAGTAAAAGCTAAAACTGGAGAAAAATGGGAATTTCTTTTACGAAGAAATACATCAATATCTTAAGATGACTGGGTACCATCTTTACAATTTTTCCTATTTTTAATTTTTAAATTTGGTTTTAATTGTATTTAATAAAGGTCATTATTAAGTAATAATTCCAAATAAAAAATTTCAAATTTATTAGAAAATGTTTGTAAAATTTAAATTTTTTAATGCTTTTTTAATATTTTTTAAATCCTTAAGGCTTTTTTAAATGTTTATTTTCTTTCAAAAAAAATTTTCAAAGTACCTTGTAATATACTACATAAAACTGGGCATGTATTTTTGTATGCAAATGCTCATTAATTTTATATTAATTTTTTCGTTGTGAAACCTACAAAAATTCTCAAAAAAACAATAATTTTGATTTTGAAAATTTTTAAAAAAATTAATACGCATCATAGAGCTAATTCCCTGCACAGTTTTACAAAGCATACATTTTCGAACATTTGTAAAAAAAATTTACATCTCTACTTTAATTATCAAAAAACCTTAGGGTTTTGAATTGAAGTATACGATCAAAATTTCAACCTGGAAAAATAACAGTTTGAAGTTTTCATTCTATGAATAGCATGATATAATATTCATCGAATGGTGTAAAACTTGCATGAATTATTAATTAGCTTATTTAAAACTACTTACCATAAGAAATTGTAAAGATGCAGAATAATTAAACATAATGAATATATAGAAGAAAACAAATGAAAGAATCAATATTTCATAAAACTTTACCATAATAATTATAAAAAAAATAAATACACACCTCAGAGCCAATTCCATGCTCAGTTTTGTAACTTGAATAATGCACAACACATGTACAAAAAAAAAAGCATATGCCTTTATTTTTTTCAATTCCTACTATTAGCTCACACTCTATATATATTTATTTGTTTATCTTGGTGGAATTTTCAATCGTTAATAAAGTACATTTTAAAGCACTCAATTGAGCTGAAATTTTATATGCATGATTATTTTGGATGACAATACAATAATTTAATTATAATTAATAAAAATTAATTGATTAAAACTAATTATTTAAAGAATTAAAAATGCAGCCACGTCGGCATCATTTTTGGCGATTTGTGTGTCAAAACTTGAAAAGGTTTTTTTCTCACGATTCTGTCATATGTATATGCATATTTATATTAATTGTAACTATTTAATAAAAAGTAGCTACAGTAAAGATTTTCTTTGTTTATCTAAGTAGGAATTGATTTATATTATTTTTATATAGTACTTTTTTGTTTTCCATGATATTAAAAGCCTTCGTATGTAAAATATTAAAAACGAATGATATCAAAATCAAATAACAAACTATAGGCAAAATATATCAAAATCGAAGAATTGCTCTGTGCATTTGTTTAAATAAATATCTTAAAATATTTTAATAATAATTGTGTTGAGTTTCACACATACATGGGATATATATATATATATATATATATCACCGAAAACAAATATTTATAATAATGGGAGAGTTTTGCTATTCTTGCTAATTAGTTTTTTAATTATCTTCTGACTTATCAAAATGAGATTCAGTATTTGTGCTTTGGGTTACTCAGTTTTGAAGTTACAATTTCATTCATAAAAGCACGCCCAATTTTCTATCTGGCTCATATCTTCCATAAATAATACTAGAATTCTTGCATGCATTGCACAGTTCTTTCTAGAAAGGATTTGTTACTGCAGACGTAATTCTACATACACTTGCCTCCGAAAGTCTGCGTGGCCGCGGTAGCCGAGTGGTATAGGTATCGGGATCATGGCTTGCATTGTCACGAGTTTGAGCCCAGTACCACTAAAGACCCGTCGTGTAGGGCAGCGATGCACGTTAATTCTGTCGAGAGCTGAAAGGTCCTCCCGTTGGTGTGGTAGTTAGGAGAGGGGGTGCCAGCTCAGGTGTCGTCCACGTCACTTGACCATGGTTCAAAATTACACGGTCCGTCGCCAAAAAACCCTCGTGTAGCTGGACAGTACGACGTTAATATTCAATCAATCAACCAACCGAAAGTCTGCATACAGGCAATCATCTTACTCGTTTATGCTATAATTACTATTAAAATCTCGCTTTAGAAAATCAAAATACTTGTCAACAATTCTTAAAAATTTCCTAATTCAAACAGCAGCGAAATTCACTTTAACGAGAAAAAAGAAGAATGGCCACCAAATAATCACCAACCATCCGGGCTAAAAGTGTACTTACAAAATACAGCTTTTAAAGACCTTTTATTGCAAAATAATTGCACTTAATTCTGTCTTTAAGTAATTATATGCTTATTTTACGATTTATTTAGGATTTGAGATTTGAAAGCTTTTGTGGTTTCATGACAGGCAACAGAATAGAGATCGATATATTATTGAAAGAAAAAACATCATAGATCTTCAGAAAAGGAGATTTTTAAAGCAATTGTTGGAATTGTTAATAGGGGACATTCATATTAATTGAATAAGTGCTCATAAACTACAAATCAACTAAAATTTTAACGTCCAAGCCAAGCCCGTTTGCAGTGTCCCCTCGAGAATCTGGCTTTGTAATACGCTCTACTAAGATCAATCCAAGACTATAAGCTTCATAAGTAGATAAAAGTGCTGCTGAGATATTGCATAAAAGTGGGACTTTAATTACAATTCGAAGAAAACTGAAAAAGGATGACTATCGTGCCCGACTCAAGAAGTCATTCATTTTTCGAATGAACAGAGCTAAGAGCTTTGCCAAAAAACACCTAAATAGGACACATATATCTTAGAAAAATGTAATATATTCAATTGAAAGTAATTTTTGTAATTTTCATCAAAAAGCACAAAATGTGCCTGTAAAAATTCCTGAACAGATTTTAACAAAGGGAATCATCTTTCGACTATCAAACATGGTTGATTGATTGAATATTAACGTCGCACTGTTCAGCTACACGAGGGCTTTTGGCGACGGACCACGTAATTTTGAACCATGGTCAAGTGACGTGGACGACACCTGAGCTGGCACCCCCTCTTCTAACTACCACACCACACCAACAGGAGGACGTTTCAGCTCTCGACAGATTTAACGTGCATCGCTGCCCTACACGGCGGGTCTTTAGTGGTACTGGGCACGAACTCGTGACAAGGCAAGCCACGATCCGATACCTATGCCACTCGGCTACCACGGCCACCTATTAAACATGGAGGAAGAGGCTTAATATTTGGGGGTGCATTGAAAGCTTTTCGTTTGGTAATCTGGAATTTATTGAATTAACAATCCACAAAATTGGTTACTTGAACTTATTGAAGTAAAATATTAGGGCATATGCCAAGAAATTTGCGGTGAGTAATGATTTTTACCTTCATCGGCTCAAAGGTGACAAGCAAATGGCTCCCATTGTGAAGCCATGGCTGTTCTGACATGTTCCAAACCAATTCCGAAAGTCAACCTAGTCCCCAGACCTAAGCACAATACAGCATTGGTGGGATTGACTCGAGTGAAGAATCAGGGAGAACGTAATGCATCCATGGAAATGCTCAGATCTGTCAGAGTAGAAGAATGGAACAAAATATCCACAGACGAAACAACGAAGCCAATTAAATCCTTGCCAAATATGTTGAGATAGTTATAGAAAGAACAGAATAGCTTAAAAAAGTATTCTTTTAGTTACAATCCGTTATTATAAAGGTTTTTTCCCATTGTACGCAGACTTTTGACGTGCACGATTTATGTCGTTCTCAAGTTATAAATATTTGTATTATTTTATGTAATATTCAGGTGATTGCTGCTTATACTATTTGAATTTACGACGTTAGAGGAATCAATAAAAAACAGTATTGATTCAGAAAGACTTGATTGAATTAGCGATCTTTGCAGGAAAGATGATCGCCTGTACGCAGACTTTCAGAGGCAAGTGTATATATCAAGGAAAAGCGATCATTTCTTTTAAGGTTGTCATGTCTTTTATATTTGATATTTGCCACTTATTTGAATTAATAAATTATGATACTATTTACACATTCATACCATTCAAGAAAAGTGTCATGTGTGTGAATCCACAACTTGGCTTTCTATAAAAGTGGTAAAAAAATAAATAACGACATTTATATTACACATTTTTATTACTTATACTTTACTTACTTTATATTTATGTATGTGCAATTTCTGAAAATGCTTTCTGTCACATTTGTTACTTAAAAACACATTTGCACACATTCAAGCTCTCCAAAAATTTGAAGCTATATATATTTTTAACAGTTTACTTTTCAAAATTCAGTTTTAATTACTTTCTCTTAAGAAATCTTTTAGCCTTAAAATTTTCAGTAAGTTTTCGCACAAAAGGTTCACTTGGAAATTAATTTTCACATTTATAAATAATAGTTGAAGGAATGCTATAACTTTGAATCCTTTAACTCGACATAGGTGAAATGCTACATGGATGTGAAGAGAACGTACTTTAGTGATTTTTTTCTTGAAAGTTTTAGTTTTTTTAATACCATTTGTGTTGTATTATTTTATAACTTCCTTCTATGTTCTTAAAATAACAAAAAAAAATACGAGCGCTAGTTTAAAAAAAATATCCGTACGACTGAAAATTCTTCAAAGACAAAGTTACAAAAAAAAGTATAATTATCAACGAAGATTCAAAGTGTAGCTAGAGTAAGTTGGCCTCCAGACGATGAGTGTAATATGAAGGCTACAGAAAGGCTACATTAGTTGGGTTTTTTTACGTGAGGGGATACCTGCTATTTCCAGATCGAGTCGTACACTAAAAATATTTTTTACTGCAATTTTGTATAAAAATGGAGGCCTTCTTTCTGTCCAAAACTGGGCTCCGCGTCAAGTGAACGCTCTCCTACATATGGCGAACACAGCCTTAATAAACAATCCTTTCCTCTTACGCAAATTCAAAATGAATGCATTTTATAGAAAGTGCGAGATAAGATTTATTTTACAAATTGCATTGCTTTTTGACTCCTTGAGCAAAATTTGCTTTAGTACAGTCTACCCTAGACTTCAATTCAGATGCTGTGCTAATCGAAACGAACATTTTAGTACAATTAACAAGTTCTCAAAGGGAATCGAAAAATAATTTCCACTCGTTTGAGCGGATTCTTTTTTCAAAATTCTTATAAATAGTCTGAAGGATCATTGTAAATTTTACTTATTCTTAGAAAACATTATTCAATGAAATATTTAACGGAAATTACAGTCGATATTTCTTATGCTTTGTAGAAGTATTAATTATTTATTCTCTTGATCACTCTTGTAGAAAACACTGTTCATTTTACACAAATATTGCATCCAATTTTAGTAACACATTTTCAATTTTCTGGTCATCAGATTTTAAATTGATGTGAAAAGATATAAAAAGGGAAAGAGAAAAAAAAATTAATAAATTTCTTTTATAAATGATTTTCTAAAAATGTGTATCAAAAGAAAATGAAAAATGTTCAAATTGAATGTGTGAGATTTCGCGAAACTGAGATGAGTTTTCGAGTTATCTTTAGCCTCCTGCAAACCGAGAAAAATAAAGCTTCTTTCAGTTGTTAATTTTTCAAAGCAAATATGTCCTAAAAGTGATATTTCTTAAAAAATCAGTAAATCAAAGTTTTACAATTTTGCTGTGGGGCACATCCAATTTAATAAATGCTGAAATAGATTCTAAGCACAGCAAACTATTAAGAAACTTACACCAGTGCTTCTCAAACTTTCAATACTGGCGCCCCCCTTTTCAATCACAATTTTTATCGCCCCCCCCCTTATACATAATAATTTACTGAATGCAATAATAATGCACTTTTACGATAAAGCAATGATATTTATTATAAACCGTACAAATTCATGACATAAGTATTAAATTTTGTATATGTTACTTTTAAGCAAAAAAAAGTTAAGTAATAGGATAATTACTAAGTTATTTTTCCTTTCTCTGATTTTTAAATTGGAACATATTACAAAATGCGGTGGTTGTTTAGAAGACAAAATATAGATATCAGCTAAATATAGAAAATGAACTCAGGGGGTCAATTAAAAACTCCTTTCAAAAACTTTGCTCTGTAAGACAAGCCCATGGAAGTAGCTAATAATTATTAAACTTGTTCTTAATTTAGTATTAATTAATTAGTCATAAAATACTCTGTGCACCACTCATACATTAAAAGCAGTGTTTCTCAAACTTTCAATACTGGCGACCCAATTTTCAATCATAATTTTTGTCTCGCCCCCCTGTACAACAATAATGTATTTACTGCAATAAAAATGCACTTTGAGACAGAGACGCTAAAGTTACAATACGATCTTAATTATAAACCGTACAAATTAATACCATAAGTATATTAAATTTTGTGTATATGTAACTTTTAAGTAATATATATTTTAAGAAAATTACTTAAAATATATATTATTTAGAATTATGTTATTTTTCTTTCTCTAATTTTTAAACTGGAACAGATCGCAAAATGATGCATTTAATTAAAGATTTATTTCTTTCAGCATTCATTTCTCAAGGTACAAATGTCATTAGAAAAATAGTCTAGTCAATGTCGCTCTCTATCATATCCATCACATCTGACATTATAGGCTACGTTTGCGTGAGTCTGGGCAAACTATCGGACGTCTGCACAAAACATGTAAAAATGCTTTTCCTCGTTCAATTCCAGTCAGTTTTGGTCGACTCGATACTCCTATAGCTACCGAATCTAGCTTGAATGTACATTTTTTTAAATTTCCACGTTAATTGTAATTCACGGTAATTAAGTATTTACGGCAGTAGATTAAAACAATATCATACATACATTTTTAAGTCGTAAGCAAACATTCGACCATAATAAAGAATCAACAAGTACACAGACGAACGAGCATGGTTCCGAAAATTAAATCAAGGCGATCTTCTCAAAAATACTTAAATTTTGGATTTACCACTACTGAAGTAAATGATGGAATAAAAGTCCCAGCTCGATATGTGTTAAAACTTACAAATCTGTAGAACAACATGTGAAAGTTGTTTTTAAAACATGTAAAATCATTTAGCTATGTTGGCAAAGAATTTTAAAAAGTATTTTCTGGATGAGGACAGCTTGGTAGCAAGTTACGAGTGGATTAGGGATCTATTTCAAGATACTCCAGAAGGGCTCTCAACTTCCGAAGAAATCTTCATAGATTTCACATCCAGTGAAAAATTAAAAGGCAATTTTGTAATAAATCGCTCTTTGAATTTGGGGTAGAGGTGGATGAGGAATTATCTGTACTGAAAACAAAAGCACTTCGTATACTATTACCATTTTCAACATCCTACCTTTTTCAAACCGGATTTTCTGCAGTGGATGCCTTGAAGACAAAATATAGATTTCAGCTAAATATAGAAAAATAACTCTTTAAGTGTCAATTTCTGATATTAAACCTTCCTTTGAAAAACTTTCCTCTACAAGACAAGCCCGTGGAAGTCTCTAATAATTATTAAACTTGTTCTTAATTTAGTAATAAGATTGGTGGCAGCGGTAGCCGAGTGGTATAGGTATCGGACCGTGGCTTGCTTTGTCACGGGTTCGAGCCCAGTACCACTAAAGACCCGCCGTGTAGGGCAGCGATGCACGTTAAATCTGTCGAGAGCTGAAACGTCCTCCCGTTGGTGTGGTGTGGTGTGGTAATTAGGAGAGGGGGTGCCAGCTCAGGTGTCGTCCACGTCACTTGACCATGGTTCAAAATTACGTGGTCCGTTGTCAAAGCCCTCGTGCAGCTGAACAGTGCGACGTTAATATTCAATCAATTAGTAATCAGATTGATTGATTGAATATTAACGTCGCACTGTTCAGCTGCACGAGGGCTTTTGACGACGGACCACGTAATTTTGAACCATCGTCAAGTGACGTGGATGACACCTGAGCTGGCACCCCTCTCTCCTAATTACCACACCACACCAACGGGAAAACGTTTCAACTCTCCACAGATTTAACGTGCATCGCTGCCCTACACGGCGGGTCTTTAGTGGTACTGGGCTCGAACTCGTGACAAGGCAAGCCACGATCCGATACCTATACCACTCGGCTACCGCGGCCAAATTCAGTAATAAGAAATTATTTATAAAATACATTCTTCAGTACTGATACATCAAACGTATACTGGCTGAAACACCGACTCTTCGCACGAGTTCATTTTTTAAAAAAATAAAACATTATTCTTGATATAATAGCTGAACTGTAAGGAGAGTAAAACTGTGTGCACGACATTGTATACAAAAATGTAAAATGATTTTTTTTTAGATAAATGCTATAATTGTAAACTGTTTAAAAAAACTAATTTTAATTAGCATTTAGAATTAATGTTAAATTATGAAAAAGAATATAAAATTCCGATGAAGAATAATTGTGTGTTACTTTTTAACATTTAAAGCGAGAAGACAGCGAGTTTGAGTGTTTTAACCCGGGAGCAGGCGCGTACTCGATACTAACATTAATGGTAGTGCGGGGGGACTCAGTCACCCCAATCAGTTGTTTAGAATTATTTTTACTGTACACGATACAAATCGGAATTCTAGTGAATATTTTAATTTATAGAAAGTATACTTACCTTCTTTCAAGGACTATTCAATTCTTTGATGATTTGAGAAAGAATCCAATAAAACTGAACTAAAATGATTCAAAAGTACAAGACCATAATAAAGGACGCAAATCAGACACTTTTCAATTATCCTTCAGAAATGTTAAACCAATCAATTATTTTCCAAATATCGCAAAAAACTCAATTATTTACAATTTCCCTAAGCGAAAAGCAAACGCATAAAAGATGGGAGGGAACTAATATTGATAATAACCATACCATAAGATTGAAGGTCAATCAAATGATTAGCAAACGTACTATGCAGTCTGGCTGAAAAGTGAATCATGAGACTTCCTTTTCTTTTTCTACAACTAATGTACAGTATTTCAATAATAATTACAGTGGTGAATTGTTTATCTTCTTAGAATTTTTCTCAGGGTCTGGGTTTCGTTTTTTCTTTTAACGAGTAATATTTTATGTTAAAACGTAATAAAAAAATATCTCATTGAGGAAATACAGCAAATAAAACAAAATGTTTTTTTTTCTTTAATTTGGTTTTGGGATCAAAGATAGCTATTTGATGAAGGAAAAAAGCCAGATAATAAACATAAATTATGTCAGTGTTGTTGTGTGTATTTTTTTATTATGGAAGAAAGCATTTTGTTTTACTTCTCTTTCCGGTTATTTTTTTTTAAAAAAAATCTTTAAATTTTCGATACGCTCGCGCCCCCCTTGTAGGGTCATCGCGCCCCCCCCAGGGGGGCGCGCCCCACACTTTGAGAAACACTGACTTACACATATGCAAAATAATAATTGACTCTTTATACTTCTTGAAAATCTTTAGAACCAATTTCTGTTAACAGTTATACATAAAAACATTTAGGCAAGTTGTGAATCGGAATTTAGGCTTTTTTTCTTTCTAAAAGCAGTATTTTTACAATATGTAGAATTCTTGAACACAACAAGCTCTTTTGTCTTTTTTTGTCTAAAGGGAACCGATGGTCGTAGTCTATTAGATCATCTCATCATGAGATCAAACAAAGTCTTTGTCCCATCTTGAATTAAATTTTCCGCAAAACTTATTATAAAGTTAAGAAAATCTTTTCCAGAAAGCAATTGGTCCTTTAAGCAACTAGGAATCTGTAATTGCCAAAACTTATCGTGAATTGTTACCCACACTTTTTTGTCCTTGTTTTTATTCTAAGCTAAGTTTCATTCTAAGTAATAGTTAATTGTTTTATATCCAACCTATTGAACCTATTTTTAAATAGTGTTGTCGGATTATTTCTGGCCATTTGACATAACAAGATCTTTTTTTAATTTTCTCTTGTAAGTGTCTGGTTCAAATGACTGGATGAAATCAGATCCTGTCATTTCTCTAGGATTCTTTTTTATGCTGAGACTCTTTGACTCAGGAAATCAATTCTTTATTCTTCATTTTCTTCTTTTTTTGTACAAAACATCCATTCAATCTACTGTTGGAAAATACCTGCCAAGGAACTGGCAGAAAAGGTTTTACAATGAGCTCACTGCTTCACCAGTAGTAAAATATTTTAAGCATGGGAAATGACTCTTTGCGTTGACAGATTCCAATAACACTTCTAATCAATCTGCTATTTTAAAACCTTTTTTCAACTCACTGGACATGTGTTGTGTCATTCTAATGTAGCTTTTCATCCATACTAACCAAAGAAGGAATTTTTAAACATCCGCTTCGAAAATCATTGGTGGAGTTTTTACTTTTCCTCTTTTCATCTGGATCGGATCCAAAAAATCTGTACTTCCTCATTTCATCAAAAATTAATGGAGATAACTGGTCCTCCAATTTTCAATATCAACTCGACTTTAAAATAGGAAGAATTTCAATTGGAATTTTTAAATAAAATCAGAGCTCAACCTAGAACAGAAGCAAACAGTTGAACCCTAAGAATACAAAGGAATGGATAAAAAATTAAATAAAAAAAATAATGTTTTTTTTCTCATTTATTATTAATTGAATAAAAAAGGGGATCAAACTACCATAAATAATTTTCATTACTAAAATTTACGCCAAATTCTCGACCTCTGGCCTTTTAAAAACTATCGTTATCAGAGAGGGCTATCAAAAAAGCTGAAAAATGATTCTTAATTTATACCTCCTTACCTATTACAATCAAATCGACCGAAATGGGAATTCAAACTAAAATATCCATTTTAATGAATCCTTCAAAAACTAAAAAGGTAATGAGAGAGAGCAGCTTTTAAGCTACAAATTGCTCAAACGCAGTGGCGCAACACCCGATGACCAGTCTACGTGACCATTGGGCGCTGAGGTGCAGAGCAGATGTCCCGATCAGAGGATCAGTCTGAAGGGAGACCCTCAGTGGAAGTCCCGAAGCATGCTGTGTGTGTGTGTGTGTGTGGATACTCATTTATCGACCCATTGCAGTAGGGATGAAAGGCTGAATCTACCTTGCCCAGCCCGGGAATAAAACCTGGACCTGTGGTGTGGAAGCGCGATACGCTACCACTAGACCACTGGCCCTAAGCTTCGAATTAGAAATATTAAAAAACAATGATGTGAATAATATGAAAAAAAAAATGTGCCATTTACTCTAGATCCAAGCAAATCATTCTCTAACTTTATGAGGATAACAATCATATTTATCTATGCAGTTTTCTAGACATTCACTATAGATCTATTTCCCTGAAGACATATTTTTAAAATCTATGAAAAATAGCATATACTTTTGAAGAATTAGAAAATATAATATTTGAAGAATGAATAAAATACCTTTCTTCAAATGTTTTATTTTCCACTAATAACTAAAATTTGGTCCGAAGTTTGACCCCCAACCAAAACATAAATTTGTTTTATTGTAACAGAGATAAAAAAAAGTATTTTTTTATCTGATCTTAAACGGTTTATTTTCAAATAGCATAATTCATATTATTTCTCAACAATCAATAAGTGAAGTTGATAAGAGTTTTGAAGAGGAACTATAAAATTGCGACAAAAAACTTTCCCGTAATGTAACAGAATTTTTCTCTTCATTTTATACTCAACAAAGCAAAATAATCACTAAAGTACTCTATCATTCGTTAATGCAGCTTGCAAATTATTTTTAAGAGAATTAAAAATTAAGATAGAGAGAGTATGCAAAAAAAAAAACTGTACTTGTCCATGTTAGAGCCAAATATACCAGAAATTAATCAGAAAATCAGGACAAAAGCTCCGGGGAAGCCGATTGGTCGTGGGTCCGACATTGTCGAGTCCACTGAAGAAGGAGTGAGTGCATATTTACGTCGAACAGTGGGCAGTTTTTTCAATCTGGCGCTCGGAAAGCCCAAAAATGAAATTGCAAGAAATAAAAAAACAACCCACTATTTATGGTCCTTATAAGTTCCCTAGCCATGTGGTAAACAGTTTTCGTCAGTACGCGAATGGAAATATTCTACAATCAGCGGCTTAGATCGGGTTTTTTGCTACAAGAAACACTTGCGAGCGTTAATTTCTAGTAAGAAGTTCAATCGCTTCGTCTGAAAAAGATTTTGCAGATTTAAGCAGTTTTTTTCTTAAATACATGCCATGGGTAAATAATTTCTTGGTTGGACTTTCAAATTAGGTTCAAGTTTGATTAAAAATTGTAAAAAACATAACATTTAGCACAGCATGTAACTCCTACTAACGTATGTCAGTTTTTTGTGTTTAATGGACTAAAACTTATAGGATTGACACGGATTGATCACAGTGTAACACTTAGGTTGCATAGAGTAGATATAGACCTTTAATTTAATGCCAAATTTAGCTGCTACTTTCTGCTTTTCCTTAAGTTATGATTTATTTTTCAGCGTTGGCCGATGGTATTCTTCTGCGTGGCTTATTCAATGCGTGGAAGGAAGAGCAAGATACTCGCGGAAAACGTAATGTTGTTTTGAGTTTAGTTAGGACTACAACGGACTCTGATAAATATGAGGACCAGCAGTAATTAAAATTTAGAAAAATTGTTAAAAATTTCTGCTCGTTTGTAGGGGAAAAATGGATGAGGTGGCATGGAAATGAAAAGTTCTTCTCCAAGTCGAATGATGCGTGGTTGTCGGGGAGTAAGATTTATATATTTTATTATTTTTAAGAAAAATATATAGCTAATATTTTAGTGTGGTATTTTATGTTTATTTAAGCTTATAATAATTATTTTTTCAGAATTATAAACTTTAAAATGGTTTTTCTCGATTTGTGTTTTTTCACATTCAAAATACCACTTCTTCCACAATTATTTACCCCCCAATCAATTCCATTTTTGTCCCTGTGTCTTATATGTAATGCATGTAACAAAATTAGGGATCCATTCTGCTGTAAATTGAACACTTCATTTTTAAAAAATTAAATGTGGGAAATATTAGGCTTTTGGTTGAATTTAATTTTAGCATACATATATACACTGGTGTGCAAAAATTAAGGACGAGACGGTTTTTTCAATATAACTTTGTACAAAAGCATTCCAAATCAACGCATTTAATACCGTAAGATCCCCAATACACAAGGACATGTGTAATGTAAGCAACACTTACTAAAAGAGAATTCAGAGGGATAAAGAGAAGCTTGATTGAAAAAGTAGCATGGAGCGCAATGCGACTGAAGGCCGAAACATCCCTGTGATGGGTGTCCAGCAAGAAACATCCGGTCTTTAGTAGGGGATATGATCTCCCCTGACTACTAGGCAGGTTTCACAGCGTCTGCCTATGCTGAGAATGAGGGTGTCAATGAGTTGTTGAGGCATTGCTGACCATTCGTCTTGCAGCGCCAATCGAAGCTCCCGAATCGTTACTGGTGGTAAGGTACGAGCTGCCAAGCGTCTGCCTAGAAAATCCCATACATGCTCGATGGGATTGAGATCCGGAGATCGTGCCGGCCAATCCATACGTTCAATATCCTCACTCTCTAAGAGCTGTTCGGCAGCTACTGTGCGATGACATGGTGCATTGTCGCCCATGAAAAGGAACTGCAGACCCATAGCGCCTCTAAAAAGACGCATATATGGAAGAAGAATCTCGTTACAATAACGGGTTCCGTTGACTGAACCTGCGTCGAAGATGTGAAGGTCTGTACGACTACCAAGCATGATGCCTCCCCAAACGAGAACACCGCGACCTCAATACCTGTCCCTTTCAATGATGTTCGAGGGATGATCGCGGCTTCCCCGCTCTCTCCAGATGAGTATGCGATGAGAATCGCTACTCAAACTGAATCTGCTCTCATCTGTAAAGAGTACTCGTCCCCATTCATTGTCTCTCCAATTCCGGTGTTCCCGGCACCACAGAGAACGCCTTCTCCGATGGGCAAGCGTTAAAGGTACACACCGTACAGGGCGTCGTGCAAACAGACCACCACCGTGCAGTCTTCTGGCTACGGTAAAACGCGATAACGGTCGTCCAGTCGCCTGTGTCGTATGTCTAGCGATTTCTCCCGCTGTCTGCCGCCTGTTTCTTCTGGCCTGTAAGACAATGTACCGGTCATCTGCGGGTGTGGTTCCTCGTGGACGACCACTACTGAACCCCCGGATAGCTGTTCCTGTAGTTTGAAATTGTCTCCAAAGTGGTGAAACGATGCTGTGAGCAATTCCGAACTCTACAGCCACACTTGTCACACTGCGGCCTGCCTCCAACTTCCCAATGATTCGACCTCAGGTAAAAGCATCCAGATGTCGTCTAACAGATTGATTATTCGTCATTTCTCGCTGAGGCAGCAACTCGGTGTGATTTTAACTGCTATACGGCGTGCAATCTCTTTGCCAGAAATACTGATCTTACACCGACAACATGCTTTATACTACTTAGACACTCCCCCATTACGTCTACCTGCATATCTGCGCATGTGCTACCGTACATCACCTTACTTAATCTCCTGATTGGTCTTTCTGTCCGCTCTGCCTCTTCGTTCAGCTGATATGCTAATTTTTCGACATCATCCTTAATTTTTGCACACCAGTGTACACTGCTGGACAATTGCTAAGGACGGATAACACTATCATCCATAGCAACCACAAAATGAAAGGAAGCAAAATGTGGAAAATTCGAATAAGTGCGAGATATTAGTAAGAAGAAGTATGAGTATGCAAATTTTTTCCCACGTCTGTTCATCACGTGATAGCGTTCATAAGAGCTTTAAAGGTTTTGACGCGTGTGGACAGTTGTTGTTTCAAGTCAAAGTTTTACAGGAATGATTTAATAGACGAACTTAAAATTTTTGGCATGTCTTCCCGACATCACATAGATGATTTTATGCGTGGCCGAATTATTGGAAACATCGAAGCAGGGCGAAAAATAACAGATGTTGCCAGGAAGTTCGACATCGCTCACAGCGTTGTTTCACGGCTGTGGAAGTCATTTAAAACTCCTGGAATGTGTAGTAGACGGCACGGGGGAGGTCGTGTTAGAAGTACGACGCCTGCAGAAGACAGATATATCGTCCTATCAGCAAAAAGGAACAGGCGCACCACAGCTCAGCAGGTGGAAAATCAGTTTCTTGCTGCCTCAGGAAAGCAGATCTCCCGAAAAACTGTTGCCAGACGTTTGAGAGGAGGAGGACTATACGCACACAGACCTGTTGTGTGTGTCCCATTGACCAGACAGCACCGTACTGCCCGTTTGCAATGGTGTCGTGAGCATCACAATTGGACTGAACAGGACTGGGCATGCGTACTATTCTCAGATGAGAGTAGGTTCAGTCTGTCATCGGATTGCAGACGCCAACTGATCTGGCGCGAGAGTGGTACTGCTTATCGTCCAGAAAATATCCAGGAAAAGGACCGATATCCGACATGCAGTATCATGGTGTGGGCCGGCATCATGATCAATGGCCGCACGTGCCTACATGTGGTTGCGAATGGGACTATGACGGGCCAACGATACATTGATGAAGTTCTACTTCCTCATGTTCGTCTTTTCCGTGGTGCTGTCGGTGATAAATTTGTTTTTATGGCCGACAACGCAACATTTTATCGAACACTCGCTGTTCAGGATTGTCTAGACAGCGAGGGTATTCAACGTCTTGTATGGCCAGCGCGTTCTCCAGATCTAAACCCCATTGAAAATATGTGGGATGCTTTGGGGAGGCAAGTTGCTGGTCGAAACTATCCTCCGACAAACAAGAACACCCTCATCCGTGCACTCACAGAGGAATGGGATAAATTGCCTCAACAGCTGCTGGATAATATTGTGCAAAGTATGGTACGACGTGTGGAATGTTGCATCACACTCCACGATGGACATATCCCGTACTGATACCTTTCTTTAAGGTTGCTTCTGACTTTTAGATGCATTGTTCCATCTCTCCGTACGCAGATCAAATGAACATTTTTTTTTCTCTCAGATGTTTCACAGCTTTTGTACTTTCCAGAACAATAAATATTCCTTATTCTAATGTCTGAACAGTGTGGCAACTATATTTTATCCTACTAGGCCTCATGTCTCGCTTAATGTTATGCTGCATAGCAATTTGTGATCCGTCCTTAGCAATTGTCCAGCAGTGTATATATCAACATTTTATTATTTTTTTTCTCCAAAACTAATTAAGTTATTGTAAAATCGATCTCTAAAGGTGTTTAAAACGTCCTCAGAAATATTACAAATTAAATTAATTAAAATTAATTAGCACAAAAAGAGTAAAATTTTAAAATTTCCAGATTTTTCAAAAGAAATTAAATTTGTAAAATTATGTCAATAATACGTGCGAAATTTTATCTCGTATCATTTTCTTAAATAAACATTATATGAAATGCTAAAATGTAAATTTTAAATACTTAAAGAAAAAAAATTGCTCAAGGGTGCCGAGTCCTTTTAAACCCTACTTGTTATCCTTTATTGTATATGTACAATGTTATGCTTGATTGTATTTATTTAATCTTGAACAATTATTAAATTTAATTTTTTTAGCTTGCCACACCATTTCTTGTATATATTCTCCCACGTGTAAATTACTGTTTCTTTTAACATCCTTAGATCCTTATTCAAAAACTAGTTCCACTTATCAATCATTTATTCTTGATCCAATTCAAACTAGACATAAATTAGTTAAGACACTATTAACCTTATTTGTTAGTAAAAAACAGAAAAGAATACCAAATTTACATTAATCACTATGATTTTAGATCATTATGAAGACTTTAAAGCCATAAAATAATTTCTGTGCGCCAAATTGGGAAAACTGCCCACTGTGCGTCGCAGTGCTTAGCTACATGAGGGCTTTTGGCGACGGTTGATTATTGATTGAATATTAACGTCGCACTGTTCAGCTACACGAGAGCTTTTGGAGACGGACCACGTAATTTTGAACCATGGTCAAGTGACGTGGACGACACCTGAGCTGGCACCCCCTCTCCTAACTACCACACCACACCAACGGGAGGACGTTTCAGCTCTCGACAGATTTAACGTGCATCGCTGCCCTACACGGCGGGTCTTTAGTGGTACTGGGCTCGAACTCGTGACAAGGCAAGCCACGGTCCGATACCTATACCACTCGGCTACCGCGGCCACCTTTTGGCGACGGACCTCGTCCTCTTTAACCATGGTCAAGTGACGAGGACGACACTAGAGCTATTTTCCATATCTCTCTAACGGGGGACAGATTTAATATGTCGTAGATGCCAAAGAAATCGACCTTTAATTGAATTCCATTTGATGCTCTTGGAAAGTTGAGGCTAGTTGTGTGGCAGGAATGAAAGCCATTAAAAAACAAACGAAGATTCAGGTAGGGATCAATTCAAATACATGGAGCCTCTGATAATGTCATAAAGAAGAACCGACTAAAAAAATTCCTTAGTCAATGATCATGTGGGAGTATCTCATCTCACCATCAAGGTTAGAGTGTAATAATAAATGACTTCAATCCAGAAAGTGGTGGACCACTGTTTCAAACTTAAGACCGATGCGTGCAATTTGAATAGAGTGGGGTGTGGAAGCAAGGGATGACGTCATCAGAGAACGTCTCTTTATCGAGCTCAAAGCTCTGACTTTAGAGCACATTATTTGAAGAGCAAAACAAACAAATCTTATTAAGGGGACTTGGCACCTTTCAAAAACCGAAAATCGATTTTGATACCTTTGGTACAATTGAGGTAAGTTTCGAAACGATCTGATTATTTTAAACGCAGTAAAATGCATTTTAAATATTTTGACAGCTCTGTCAGCAGTTTAAATGCCACGCCCACCTCAATGTTTACATTTTTTTACTTGAGAATAAATCCATTATTTTACATTAAAAACTACAGAGAAGCAGAGGAATCCGTTAAGCTGTGACTTTAACTATCAGCAAAGTTGTTTATTTACATTAGCTTTGCCATTTTCGCTTGCTGTGTGATTTTTAGTTTCATTAGTTTTTAACTTCATAGAAACCTAAAACAGCATTTTTTAATGCTACTTCAATCATATAATTCATTTTATTAGTTGTTGTTATCGCTAATATGCCTCTTAGAAAACGTTCAGTACGTGCTTTGCAAATGAATGAAAAGCGATGGTGTAAAGCGAAAGTTGATTGTGAAGTGAACAAAAATTCAGTTTTTTCAAATGTACGCCTGGAAAAATTGAACACTGTGGGAAAAAAGGATACCTCTGCTATTGGAAATTATATATTGGTGGACTTTAACCAAGTTAACAATCTTCTTCGAAGTGCAAAGTGCCAATATTGTGAAAAACAAACTTTGAAACTGGAGCTTGGAGACAAGTTGGGATTTTCATATAATTTAAAACTATTGTGTAGCAATTGTGATGAAAACAAAACTGTTGTAAACACATCTCTAAAGTCTGTTCAGACCAGCCATGATGTGAATTTGAGAATAACTCAAGCTTTTTCACATATTGGGAAAGGTTATTCAGATATAGAAAAATTTTGTATGGTGATGAATATAGATCCTTTTTCATCAACTACATATGGGAAGTGTGCGAGACGGCTGGATAATGCATATACTCTGGCATCTGAAAACATATTTGCGGAAATCCACCGAGAAATTAAAAATGTGTACGAGAATGGAGCTGAAATCACAGACTTAAGTGTTAGTTTTGATGGAACGTGGCTAACTCGTGGTCACACCTCACTTATCGGTGTAGGATGTGTTATAGATATGCTCACCGGATATGTTGTTGACTTTGAAGTGATGAGTAAGGTGTGTGTCGTCATTGCTCTGTGGCAAAAAAATAAGCTAGGCCAGTCAAGTGTTGAATTCAGCATATGGTATGAAGGACATAAAAGCGAATGTGATATAAATCACTTGGGCTCATCTTCATCAATGGAAGCTGCATTAACCTTGTGGAAAAGATCCACATCACTTGGATTCCGTTATATTACAGTATTATCCGATGGTGATTGTAAAACGTTTAACTACTTGTGCGAGAAAAAAGTGTATGGACCTGACATTGTGATAAAAAAGGAAGAATGTATTAATCATGTTAGTAAGCGGTTAGGAACAGCTTTGAGATCTACTGTAAAAGACTGTCGTGCTCAAGGTATTTCTTTAGGTGGTAAAGCTCATGGTAGTTTGAAAGAAGCCACGATTAAAAAATTAACTACTTACTACCAAAAGGCTATTTTGAGAAACAAAGGGGATGTGAATGCTATGAAAACAGCAATATATGCTACATTGTTGCATAGCATTTCTACAGATGCTAAACCTCAACATTCGAAGTGTCCTGCAGGAGAAAACTCATGGTGTTTCTACCAATCTGCGATTGCTAATGGGAAAACCTAACAATCATAAATTAAATGTAGGAACACCAATAAATGAAAAGTTTCTTCCAAAAATTCTACCGAATTATCAAAGACTTGCATCTAATGAATTGTTAGAAAGATGCATTCGATGTGGAACACAAAATGCAAACGAAAGTTTGCATAGTATGATTTGGGCAAAGTGTCCGAAAGAAATTTTCGTAAACAAAAGACGTGTTAAGCGGGCAGTAACAGAAGCTGTCTGCGAATACAATAAGGGTACAGTACGCACCATTGTAGAAACACAGAAAGCATTAGGTGTAGCTACTGGAGGTTCAACGAAACAACTTGCTACTATCTTAGATTGTCGAAAACAAAAATTTAGAAAACGTCGTCAAAATGCCAGTAATAAGCTAGCTCTTAAACTTATTAAAAAAGCAGTACATAAAAAAGAGTTATTAGCTAGGAGGAGAGAAGGAATGACTTATGGCGCAGGCCAATTTTAAAACAAACCTGTTTTGAAAAAATAATACATTTTTAGCATAAATTTGTTTTACTTTATTTTATTTTAGATATTGATTTAAGTAGCAAATTATTTTTATAAAAGCTTTTAAATTTTCTATTGTACATTTCATGTATTTTTATTACATTTATTTCATGTATTTCATTTATTTTTTAATATATTTCATAGATGTTTCTTGTAAAAATAAGTCACAATGATATTTCCTATTTTTCGTAATTTTGGGCTCACATACAGGCACTTTAAAAAAAGCTTATATTTTTGTTTAATATTTTGAAATTGAATTGTATTGTTTTATTTTAAAGGTATATATTTATACAACATATTGAAAAATTATTACAAAATTTAGACATTGTTTTGATATATATTTGCTGATTGGTATTCTTAAAAATGCATTTTCTCAGTTCGAGTTTTTTCATGAAATCATGGTCTTTAAAAGTACAAAACTTCTACAGATATTTATCAAACAACTTGAATTTTGGTGTGTATCTTTATTACAATGTGCTTAATTAAATTAGGGATCCATTTTTCAATATTTTGAATAAAAAAAATTTTATAAAAGAAAATGTAGCAGAAGTCATGTTTTTTTAGCTTTTTTTCCAAAACTAATTTGTTTGTTGCAAAATCGATCCCTAAAGTTATTACTCATAGTCTAATAAATCCAAAAAAAAATTTTGGTGTCAAAATAATGATAATTGTAAAAGAAGAAAAATTTTGAAAATCGGTAAAAATTTTTTTAAAACTTTAAATTTTAAATTTTTTTTTAAATTTAGGAATTTTTTTCATGGTGAAATTTCTTAGTTTAGTAGTAACTGTTAATAATGTACAAAAAAATATTTTAAAACCCTTAAATAAAAAAAAACTGAAAAAAAGGTGCCGAGTCCCCTTAACTGTAACATAGAGTGTTCAAATATTCGAAATGGGAAGTTTTTTTAGTTGTTGTTGTCGTGTCCTTCCCGTAGGGAAGGAATGGGGAGTTTGGACTTCCTAATGATAGATGGCGACACCACCTATCTCCCCCTCCACAATTTAGCCATGGAACTGGAGGGGAGGGAAATATTCACCAGGCTCCTGCACCCGTGGTTTCTACTGCGACCACCCACAAGACTTACGGATCCACTGATTTAACAAGCACGTACTACGTGTGTACTCGGAGGGTAGAAGTAGCATTGGGCATCGAACTCAGGCCTTCCGGTCTGATGCTCTAACCACTAGGCTACCCACGCTTCACTATTAGTTAAAATGAGCATTTAAATCAAATGAAATTAGGAAATAATGTTAATTTTTTACGGGAAAAACATGTTTCGAGTTTAGTTGTGAACATTAAATATTCTGAATTTACAAGCCTCGCATCTAGAATACCCCGAATTTCACCTTTGGAGCAATAGTATTACGACATATGCAAATAAAATAGTCCTAAAAATATGACAAATATATATACAGCACCTCTCCAAACTTTTAGTGGGCTTAAGCTAGGCAAAAAGCGTTTTTTTTCAGTGTTTTTGCCCCACCATGGTAATCCTAAACTTATTATTTGAGGGGGAAAATCTTTTCAAAACACATAATCTCGAATCAATTTAGCATTATTAGTGCCTCGAGAGAAATCAAAGGAAATGAGTTCCTATTCCGGGGGAAGGATTTCTTTCCTACTCTTTCAAAAGAAAAATAAGTCGCATTTTGGGGCGATACATATAATAAACATTATTTCCTTTAGACTTTGGTCTCAGTTTATGGAGAAACATTTCCGTTATCTTTCAAAACCAGAAACGTTTCCATTCTCCGTTATGAATCAACAGAAGCCTTGACCTCTGGCAATAAATAAGGCGAGGTAATCGTTGAATAATCTCATAAGGGGAGAGCACGACTCTGGAAATTCATTTGGCGACGAGACTTGGCGTAATTGTAGTATTCCTTTAGGGTGTTCAACCCTCAATGGCCGCCCAATGGCCAGTCAATTCGTAGAAAATAGCCTTCGAAACTCATGCTTAGCTTTTATACAATTATAAGTTTCAGTTTCCTCCAACTATTCCGTAGCCTGGCTGGTATATCGTCTGCATACTATGCGCGAGGTTAGGGTTCGATTCATCGATCAACTCTTTTTTTCATTTCATTTCATTTAATTATTTTTTTTTTTTTTTAAATTAAATAAATTTATTTATGAAAGGTTTATTAAATATTAAATGATATTTGATGGAATTATTTCGTATTTCAAACAGTAAATAAACTTCTTATATAAAATATTTATTATTAAAATTATTTAAAATTATTATTAATTAAAAATATTTAAAATTTATTCTTAAGCTAATAAGATGGCCTATAAAATAAAATCTTAAAAAAAAAATTTGTCCATTTTTGAAAAAAATCATGATTTTGGTACCTTAAATAAACATCGTGCAAATAATTAAATTATAATAAGTCTCTATTATCCCCTCTTGCCCGATTTTCCCCTTTGTTTCCCGAATCATTTTATTGCATAGTTTATATATTATTTAATGCTTATTGATTTATGGAATTATTTTATTTATTTATCAGCTTAAATTATTTAATTACAATTTTAAATCGCTTTAAGGACTTGGGGATCTATTAATTCTATGTAAAAACTATTGATATATTCTTAACACTGATCAATTAATTCTCTAGTTTCAATTATTAAAATAAACAACCCAATTTTTTTCTAGGAGAGAAATATAAAAGCAAGAAAAAGAACTTTAGCTCTATTATTCGGTTAGTGCACCAAGAACTTGTATTGAACGAATCCTTTGTGACTACTGAATTTCTTAGCTTGAATTTCAATACGTTTTTATTTCCTTACTTGAAATTTCTCAAATTCCCAATGCAATAGAAAGTGTTTCTACCCATGGGGTAGGAGCCCTTTAAAGAATGATGTCCCACTAGGACGCAACACGAGTGCCGTTGTCATTTTGCACCTTGGTCAAGGGACTCCTGAGCTACCCCACCACACCAACGGGAGGACGTTCGACAGATTTGAAAGATACTATAGATCCCTTGACACGGTGGATCTATAGTAGCTCGAATTGGAGTCTGCGTCCATATACAGCAACCTACGAAACCGCCTTCAGAACACGGTGAAAAAAATTAGTCCTAAATTAAATTAACGAAATAAAAAATTCAAAGTGAATTTGATAACTTAATTAGCTTTAACTCAAATGAAACACTTTTTTTGTCTAAAATACTGTTTTTTGGCATTTTTTGTTAGAAAAAATAGAGTCCTTCTCCACCTTTTGGAAACAATCCAATGCCAACATGAATTGAGAAAGATATATGTTTGCTTTCAACATCATATCATTTCATTGAGTTTTTATTATTTCCAATGAGGCCCGGGTATTACTTTCAAGTCCTAGAGGTGGAAGACCACACTTTCAATTTCCTCCCTAGAAGGAAATGGAATGGCACCCAAGGAGCATGTGTCGAACCCACAGCATTGGACGACTACAGGCATTTCTAACGACATGAACAATCGAATCAGAAGAGATGCTTCAACATATCTGTACAATTTTCGAAACAATGCAACAAATCCCTTAAGAGGGAGGAAATGAAACATTTTCAAAACAAGTCTAGAATTTATTAACAAACAAGAGATGGAGTTCTATTGACACCAATTTTAGACTAGACTCAAATCGTTGATTGCAATTTGTTGAATCAACTGACACGAAATCTTAGAGAATTCATCCGAAGCAAAGAGGTCGCCACTTAATGTTTCAAAATGCCTTTCGAAGTGAGTTGCTAAATTGGTTTTAAAAACAAAGGTAAATGAATAAATCATTAGAAAATCAATCCACAAACGTGAATGTATATTTAGTTCTTGACTCGGTTTGGAAGGTAATAAAAAAGGTCATATCTTAAAGAATAGGATTATTTTTCAATTATACAAATGTTTGACAAAATATTATATTTCAGACGTTTATTATACTTCTTTCCTGTCTGAAATGTAAACAATGAGAAAACAGCGCTTTTTATTTTGGACGACACTAAAGAAAATAGTTTTCACTTCCGAAAGAAACGTAGAAGAGTTCGCGTAAGGGCTTTTTGAATACAGAACGCTGTCAATGCACAAATATGCATATTAATATAAATACCGTTTAACAAATTTTTTTATTGTTTCGATGTCGATTAAATGTTAGTAAAATATCATTTGAATCGATTCAAAAATTGGAATTCACGAGTGGAATAAAGATCATGAAAATTTTTTCAATTGTCAGTGAAATTCTAGTATATGAGAACTCGATTTGAATTACATTAATCATTTGAAACAAAGTTTCCTTCTAAAAAAGTATCTTAATAAAGTAAACGAAAAAAAATTGCTGTCAAAAGATGTCATTTCACTTCTCTTACTGCGATTGCAGAGATTGCAAGTAAGACAGCAAAATTTCTTTCAAGAGAATGACAATGGAAATTACCAGTGCTCGTCGATCAGAGTGGATGATAGGGAACATTTAATTTCTCATTCTACAAACATGCAAAATCTCCATCAAAGAATGGATTTCTCACAACTCCTACTATAACTCACTCTCTCGATATATTTATTTATTTATCTTGCTCAAATTTTCAATCGTTAATAAATTACTTTCTGTCCATCCATTCAAGTTGAAATACATTTTTTTAAACTTGTAGTGGAGGACACTTGATGTTAATACATTTTTTCAAATGTTAATTCATTCCTTATATTAAAAAATGAGTAAACAGTTACAAACAAAACGATAGTGCAACAGCATAAATAGAAAGGAAACTTGCTCGTTGTGTCCCTGGAGCGCAATGGGTAGCGCGTCTCATCCAAAGGTTCAATAAATTCGGAGACTGATTGCTTTTGTACTATACTATTTTATTAGAATAATTAAATTTAATTCATGAATAAATAGTAAAAAGACAAAAAATAGTCCAACATCCCCTATATAGAAAGAAAAATGGAAAATTGCAAGGAAAATCGCTTTCTATTTTGTCACTTAATATTGCGATTTTGTCATATGTATATACATATTTATATTTATCGTAACTATTTAATAAAAAGTAACTAAAATAAAATTTTTCTTAGTTGACCTAAGTAGGAATTGACTTAGGTTATTTATTTTATATTACTTGTTTCTTATGAGAAGCAAAATCTATTATTGAATGGGCCGGAAGAACTCTAAGAACAAAGTGAGTAAAAATGGAAAACTGGCTAGAAAACTTGCGCGTCTGGAAATTTATTCACAAAAGAAAAAACATAAGGTATAGAAAGAGAATATATAAACATACTAGATGGTATACCCGTTCTTTGCACGGGTGAACTGAAAAATTAAACACAGATTGAAGGAAAAAGAAGTTTTTAATGAGTTAATTTTATGTGAATTGCAAATTAAACAAAAAAAAAAAAAAAAAGCTTTTTGCATATCTCAGCTAAACAAAAAAAAAAAAAAAAAAAAAAAAAAAAAAGAAAGAAAGAAACACCTTTCTTAAATTTTAAGTATGTAGATCTAATAGCTGATAAAAAGGATTTTTTTTATTTATAATTCCTCGTAACACCCTTGAGGGTCGATTTTTCAAAATACCTTCCTAAGCTGATATCTGCTCACCAAAAGTAACACATTGTTAAAAGTTTTGCGTAATCAACGCTTAAAGTAGTGTAAATAATTTATATCTGAAAGTGTAATACATTAACATTACTTTCTGTTGTATTTAGTTTATTTTAAAATTGTAATATTCGCAAGCAACGCCGTTTCTTAAATTATAATGGCGATTCAATAAAAAACATAGCGAAATGCTAACGATAGAGTCAAGTTGGCACACAAATACCTAGCTACTTTCATAGCTCGAGCTTTATTAGAGCTTTGTAAGACCGCCGTGTAGGGGCGAAATGCACTTTAATACTTTATCCAACCGCATTATGATTTACTGCAGTTTTTTTCATACAATATTTTTTTGGATCACTACATTTACAAATTAAGGGATATACATAAACAAAATACTCCACTTTGGAAAATTTAATCCGTTAGAGCTAATAAATGAATTAAAGATATTCCACTGTAAAATTAATTATATATACCATTCACTTAAAATAAGTAGTCAAATCATTTTCTAAGGTCTTCATTAACATACAAAAACATAAGACACTTAAATTTTGACAAACTATTTTTTCCGCTAAAATACTCATCATGGAACCCGTGCTGCCATATATCTTGGAAGAGTGGATTTCAAAGAATATTCCTGCTAAGTATTGGTAGAATATTCCTTCTAAGTTGGTGTGGTGTGGTAGTTAGGAGAAGAGGGTGCCAGCTCAGGTGTCGTCCACGTCACTTGACCATGGTTCAAAATTACGTCATCCGTTGCCAAAAGCCCTCGTGTAGCTGAACAGTGCGATGTTAATATTCACTCACTCACACACTCCAAAAAATACAGTACAGTAGTTATTGCGTTTTAAAGTATAAAAATAATTATATCTGCCTATTCAATTAAAATTATAGCGTTATAATTAACTACTAATCACAAACAAGTTTTGAAAGTTTGTCCAAATGATGCAGTGTGAAAGAAAAAGTTTATTTACTTTAAGTATCGGAACTGATAAAAGCATTTATTTGGAAAAAGATCAATTTCTTACTACCAAATGTGCATAATAAAATCATAAAATAAAACATTAAAATAAAAGAGAGATTTATAACAACCTCTCCCTTCAAAACTTAATTTTATTCTGAAATAAAAAAATAGGCATTATGCTGATCAGTGGAATTAATTAGAAGCGAGCACCTTGCGTAGCCAAAACAAAAAAAAAAGTTCTTTCACAAACCAAAGATAGATATATGCTGACGAGGGTTTTTTTGCAGTGCAAGCTAGAATTGCTCGCAGATGGCTGAATTTTTTCCTACTTACTTGACAAATATCGTTATATTTTAGACACTTCATACAATATCTTTATAAATTATAGTCTATGCTATAAATTATAGCCTATGTGCTATTCTGATGTATAAGCTATATTACTGTACAGTTTCATTAAAATCCATTCAGTTCTTTTTGCAGGAAAGACCCACAAAGATCCTCACAAACTTTCGCATTTATAAAAAAGAGTGTTTTTTTTCCAGGTATAGAAGTTTAAGTTGGCATTACTTTCCAAGATGGCGACCGATTTAACAGCTGTCAAGTGATTTATTCTCAGTTTGGTTTGGCAGTTCATCAAAACGATCATCAAAAAAGCAAGGCTTAGATTCGTCGAATGGGCCCAAAACGAGAATGCCGTTGTTCCCGATTTTCATAAGCGAATTTTGTTTAGCGATGAAGCGCACTTCTGGTTGAATGGCTACGTCAACAAACAAAACTGCCGCATTTGGAGTGAAGCTAATCCACAAGTGTATGTCGAAACACCGTTACATCCAGAAAAACTGACTGTTTGGTGCGCTTTATGGGCTGGTGGAATCATTGGTCCGTACTTCTTCAAAAACGATGAAGGCCACAACGTTACAGTCAATGGTGATCGGCCATTATTACTAACTTTTTCATTCCTGAATTGAACAATCATGATGTCCAAGAGCTGTGGTTCCAAGAAGACGGCGCAACATGTCACACAGCTCGTGCCACAATCGATTTATTGAAAGACACGTTTGGTGACCGCCTAATTTCCCGTTTTGGACCTGGGAATTGGCCTCCAAGATCTTGTGATTTAACACCGCTAGACTATTTTCTGTGGGGCTATGTAAAGTCATTGGTCTATGCGGATAAGCCACAAACGCTTGACCATTTGGAAGACAACATTCACCGCGTTATTGCCGATATACGGCTACAAATGTTGGAAAAAGTCATCGAAAATTGGACGTCCAGATTGGACCACATCCGAGCCAGCTGTGGCAGTCATATGCCAGAAATCATATTTAAAATGTAATGCCACAAGATTATCTTTCGAATAAAAAAAAATTCATGTCAATCGAATAATACATCGTTATTTTATTGCAATTTAAAGTTCTATACCTCTAAAAAAACACCCTTTATATATTAGATTTAAGGTTTTCTTTTAGAACACGTATTAGAGAATGTATCATCGATGGATGTTAAACAATTCATTAAGTAATTGAAAATCGCCGTGAAATTCCTGAAATTATTTTGAAAAATTAAAAATACTGATTCAATTGTCCAAACGTAAAAAAAAAGACAAGAATTATGCAAGATGCTACAAAAACAGTCCCCAAGAGATGAGAAATGACACAGGAGTACCCAACACCTCACTTATTTAGAAACTTAAAGATGAGAAGACCTTTCTTTTTAAAAGAAAAAAAAATTAACTATGATATGTGTGTGCTCTATAATCTCTGAAAATAAAGTCGTCGGGCCGCAAGTCCTCTCGTGAGGTGGGACACCCCTGACCACCCTCAGAGTGATCTCCCTCTAAATTGGGGTGAAACTGAGCTAAATCGTTCTGTCACCTGTATGGGGCTCAAAGCTACGACTAACGACAGGCGTCACTCAGCCCTTTGCCATGATGAATTTTGTGGGCCTTGATTTGGCCTTTGCCGATCAGGTGGCATTAGTAACAACAACAGAGTTATGCCATGATGCAGCACACAAAAAAAAGAAAACATTTGAGGTCATGAGAGTGTGCACCTCGAAGAGGCTTTTTCGAAATTCGCCTTGGGCTTTTTAAAAAATTCAACATTTTCACCAAATTTCCTAATACCTGGTGATGATGAAGGGAAAAAATGTGGTCATTTCTGCTTCATGCTATTTTTTTTCCGAGGATTGTTATATATTTTTATATTTCTTTCTCATTCTATTGATTTGTTTATTCTTTAGGGTGGACATTCAAATGGTTTTGGAATGGTAAAAATTATTTTTTCAAATGTCACGGGGCTCTTTCGAATTGAAGGAAAGATCCAATGGCAGTCGCGCTCGAAAACAACACGAGGGCTATTCGCGATGCCCCTCGTTCTTTGGAACCATTGTCAAGTACGAGGATGACAATAGAGCTGGACTCTCCTAACTTCCTCACCACACCACCGGGAGGAGATATTTAACTTGCAGCAGCCGCTCTTCACGGTGGGTCTTGAGTGCCACTCGAACTTATGACACATGTTCGTAAATATGACGGTTACCGTGGCGACAGAAAAGTAATAAAAATATATGCCCTTGGAAACAATTTTCTTATAATTTCTATTCAATGATGTGAGTGGGATCCAATTTTTCATCACATTGCATTGCATCATGACTTTTTTTATCATAATATATTCATGTATATATATATATAGCTTTTGGAAATCATATACATATACATGGTACACAAAAATCATACGTATTGATTTATTCATATAATATACATATTTCAATTATGACTTTAGCTATTTTTCTTGTATTTATTCATTAAAATCAAATTTATATAGTTTTCTGATTTAAATTCATACTAATTCCAGTTGAAGGCTGCTTAATATGTTATTTATGGTAGTATTTTGTGATTTTTTTGTTTGTTTGTTTTTATCTGATTCAGTTTATATTCGCCCCAGAATCAGCAATGCAGAAACTTACTTGTGTTATAATTTTAGATTAAAATACATGTTTCTATTAAATCATTCTTTACTGCAAGGCCCCAAATTCTTGTTCTCTTAAAATCATTTCTAGCGCTTGGATTTACACTCCTTAAAAATCAATATGCTTGCAATGCTGAATTTTACTATTTTTTTTTAATTCAACCCGTGCGAAGAAGGTCTATTTCAGCTATCATTCATAAAAACTACATTGCGTTCGATTGATTGATTCATTGAATATTAACGTCGCACTGTTCAGTTACACGAGGGCTTTTGGCGACAGAGCACGTCATTTTGATTGGTTTGGTTTGGTTTTTCTTCTTTTTTTATGGCGCAAGGACCAATTTAGATCATAATGCGCCAAGAGAGACAATAAGAACAGTTAAATAAGCCATAATCGGGCATAGTCTATACGCCTTTCTTAAAATCTATAGATTCAAATTAGATATGATGAATAAACACAAGTGAAACTTATGAATTTAAACACAATTGAGGAGCACGTCATTTTCAACCATGGTCAAGTGACGTGGACGGCACCTGAGCTGGCACCCGTTCTCCAAAATGCCACACCACACCAACGAGAGGACGTTTCAGCTGTCGACAGATTTAACGTGCATCGCTGCCCTACACGGCGGGTCTTTAGTGGTACTGGGCTCTAAATCGTGACCAGGCAAGCCCCGATCCGGTACCCATAACCCTCGGCTACCGCGGCCACTCCATTGCGTTCAAAAATAGTTTCCTGTTACTTTGGAGAAAAGACATTTTGAAAAGTCGGATGCAAAGGGAAAGTTTGCAGATTTTTTTTAAAAAAAATTTCAACTTTATTTATCTCCTTTTATTCTATCGTAATTTATTATTTTAATTATTAATTTAATATTTTTTGCTGTATTTTAGTTATGTTTTATTTAATTTTTCAAGAAATATCTGGAAATATTGAGGTTATATACACTTTTAATTGCATATATAGTCTGGAATGCAGTTGCGTAACGGAGAATATTAGGTTCCCAAAGCCGATCCTACAAAGGCATAAGATAACATAAGTTTGGGGCCTCCACTGCTTCAGTGTGCTAAACTCTAAATTGCGAAAAGTAAACAAAATATATACTTTAATTATTTTTCTATTTCCTTATAATAGTTTTTTTGTCTACATTTTTTTACTATAGTTTGGGATCTATCACGAATTTTAATTTGAGAGTTGCTTCATTTATTAATTGTGGCTTGATCTTTTCCACTAATTTCATTCTCAAAAATTGAAATTCAAAATCAATGGATTTCACAATGCAAAATAAAAGGGGTTTGGAATCGATTGAAATATTTCGCACAAATTGGGATGAATCAAATTCTTATTGATTTCAAAATCAATACAATTTTTTTCAAGTTAACCATTGTTTCTATTGGATTCATTATTATATATGTGTATTTTTCTTTTTTAGGTTGGCAACCGATAGATGGGACAATAAGTTGAATTACGATAGGTGATACTTAATGTCCATTTTTTAATGTTATTAAATACAGTTAATAGAAATATTTCTAATAACATTCAAAGTGATCAGAGAATATTTTACTATTGATTTCATTACGTCAAAAACCTATCAATCTCGGCAGACATAGACAGACTCTCTCCATAAAACCTTTTTTTCTTATTTGCATCGGCTGCAGTCCAACTCCTGTACCAAAACAATCACGAAAAGAATATGGAGAAATAACGTGAACGTGTCGGTCCAGCAGTTGTACTGCAGTCAAGGGAGGATCTTAACTGTCAAGCTGCCCGAGGGCTACTGGTGACAAATTTGGTGATTTGGATGAATTCAAACTGGACTAGACTCAAACCAAGAAAAATGGAGAGACAGATTCATCCATTGGCAAAGAAGCAATATCAATTTGACTAATCAGACCGAGCTAAAACTATTTTTCGAAAATCTTTTTTACAGAAAAACTGCGCTTTATAAATTATTTTTCCGGCTCCTCTAACATACATTACGAAACTATGAATAAGAAATAAATATCCAAAATTTCTGCGTCACAAATGTTTAATACAAATTAAAATTTTCCTTTCATTTTTAATTGAAAAGTTCTTTTCCTTGGACTGGATTCCATGAAAAAATGGAGTAAATTTTTAAACATTCTACTACGAATTTGGAATTTTTGCTTAGAAGAAAACATTTTGCATTTATAGTAAAAAACATCCAATTTGAGCTAAGCAAAGCTGATTTTGTTCCAAGCACAATCTTGGAGAGAAAACCAATATTTTTAAATTAAATATCTTGATTTTTTTGTTTGTAGAAAGGCATTTTAAAACAATCGATTGAAGTGTAAATCTAGTTAGTGATCTACAAAAAAAAATGATTTTACTAAAAAATTTCAAATCCTTTTCATTTTCAAAAAAATTGTAAAACTGTTTAATAGGTGTATAATTTTTTTTAAGAAATGGCATATTTACTCAAGTTCAAAAGGTTTTCTTTCCTTCCTATATAAGTTATTTTGGATCCAATATTCTAAAGGTAAGACAACAAAGAATTTTAACTATGTGACTAAATCTTATGTACACGAATCGAAATGGTTCGAAGATGATTAAAAAACACACACATACTTAGTGAAATTATTTTACGTTTTTAAATATTTCAACGTAAAATAGGCCGAATATAACTTTCGAATGTATTTTCTTTTCTTACCTCCGCGGGGTATATGGGGGCCATGAGGGAGTAGCAGCTACCTAAGAAGAGATTTCCGTAGGCGATGGCCAAGAGGATTTTCAGTTTTTTCGCCGTCATCTGGGGGGAGGCCTTTGGCTTGTTCATGAGGAGCGCCGGGGAAAGAGATGCATCCATTCACAGGGCTGAGGCGGGAATGATCAACTCTCTTTCCAAGCTACCAGAGGGAGCTGCCATCGACCACGCTCTGGACGAAAATGTCAACACGAGAATCTATAAATGCTCTTCTCAGTTGCGGAACATAAAAAATCCTCCTTCGAAGTAATGTCGACTCTACAGGTGAGTGAGTGAGTGAGTGAAGATTAACTTCGCACTGATCAGCTGCACGAGGGCTTTTGGCGACGGACCACGTAATTTTGAGCCATGGTCAAGTGACGTGGACGACACCTGAGCTGGCACCCCCCTCTCCTAACTACCACACCACACCAACGGTCGACTCTACAGGAATCTTGCCATTGGGTTCTTTTCATTGTTAGATTCAGTTGGATTTCAAAATATTGGTTTCTTAATAATAATTTTCCTACCGCTGCATATTTGAGCTTTGAAATAATTCATTTTGGAGTGCCCTAAAACAGAAAGTACATCCACGGCTGACATATTACTTTACTTTAAAATGCACCAGATGATTTCAATTTCTTGATTCATTAATTGTTTGATAAAACCGTGCTTAAAAAGGCGTATTGGATTCTATTGAACCATTTGCAAGTCCCCTCTCCAAGCTTCCCCATCCCTCGAACGCAAGGATTCGGAGGGATTGAACGAGCTTCAACTGTTCTACGCAGTGAGTTTTTTGCTTCACCAGGACTCAAACTATGACTGGTCAGCTAAGGAATTGAAAGATTCGAGATATCTTAAATGGGGGGGGATCCTTCACAAAAGAAAAGAAACATTCATTCGAGATTCGGAAACCATTCGACTCACCAGATTGAATATTATACAAAATGATTATTAAAATTCCAAGATTATTTCTGCTGAGCAATCCAATTTCATGTCAATAAAAGAAATGAAATTCAATTCTCCTTTCATTTCTCGGTTTCTTTTTAGTGGAGTTCAGGTCTTGTCTCTTGACCAATGTTCCAAATGACCGGCACCCTCGTGCCGCTTTCGAGTGAATACAACTCTTAATTTACCGTTGATGGTTTGCTTTTCTTAAGGTCAAAGCAATAGCATGGGCTGAGGGATAAGGGTCGCGTGGGCGTCAAGTCTTGGATTCAAGACCCTCTATGGGAAGGCTCCGTCTCGCTGGTAGGGTGTTGGAAAAGGAGTGGGCCAGCACAAGTGTCCTTCTCGTCGCTAGTCCGTGATTTGAAAGAACCAGCTTTGAAAGATTGCTTAGATGCAATCCAATTACGATTAACTGTTGATTGATTGGTTTTTTTAGCATAAAATGTGGCAGCGAGAGTTGACACTCAAGACCTGCTGTGTCAATGGACGTGAAATATTTCCGAGGTGGGTTGGTTTTAAAAGGACGAGTTCCGTAGTGGGATGTTAATATACACTCGTAATTGTAGAGTTTGGAGGTCTGGAAAAGTAATGAATAGATCAACTTTTGGATCTGATAATCTAGCGGCGATTAACAAGTGTTACACCAATATAAAATGTTTTACTCACTATATGTGAAGGAAATTCATCTCATAAATAAGTTGAATACATAGGATTAAAAAGAAGAAAATAAATATTTTTTATTTTGCATCCTAAGTTGTTCCACTGCATTCTTACGCCAAATATTGTACCTTTTTCAGCAATATTCCATTATCACATCAAAGCATATGCAGCTTGACATGAAACTTTTCAAAAGGAAATTATAATTAATAATTGAAGGGATTGGATTGGCTTGTTGCACTTTAAAGCTCCTAATTTTGAGCAGATTGAAGATACCTGAGTCCATTTGGAGATTTCTAGGCTACCTCCATCCAACTCTAATGCACCCAAGTAGCATAGGTCAGGAGTTGGCAACCCTCACCATAGAAAAGAAAACATGGAAGAAATTTTGGAGTTAAAAAAGGTTCGATTTTTTGGACTTTTCTCTCAGCTGAGAATCAATTTTCGTCTTTCCGTTCTATCTACCGGTAATATATTGATCCTGAAATTTTCAGTAGATAATTCAAGTCTGGCTAAATATTTTTTCTCCAATGCCACGAAATCTTGAGTTTTTAACTTTTATTTAGAAGACAATGGAAACTGTCATTTTAATTGCTCTCCCCGAAAAAATGGAGCGT
Organism: Trichonephila clavipes; assembly: GCA_019973935.1. Classification (NCBI taxonomy): domain Eukaryota; kingdom Metazoa; phylum Arthropoda; class Arachnida; order Araneae; family Nephilidae; genus Trichonephila; species Trichonephila clavipes. The sequence goes on along the minus strand of BMAU01021280.1, from coordinate 98,949 downwards.
GGAATTTGAATGTGAATTTTAATGGCGCAAGGGCCAACTTCGACCAAGCTGCACCAAACACTCGTTAAAAAAAAAAAGTCTTTTTCTTTAAATATATAAAAGTACATGCACACATGCATATGTATACATGCATGCACACATACATACATATAATGTATTAAAAATCTAATTAAACACACAAATCAAATCAAATAGAAAAATCCAATTTTTAAAAGAAAAGCAAATAGATTTTGATGGGGAGGTTCTCCCACCAAGTCAGATAAGGTTAAAACAAATGTATGAAAAAAAGTGATGTGATGATAGCTAAAAACTGGACAATCTATTAAAATGTGATAAACAGAGTAGGGAACTTTACATGAGGGACATTCTGAGGTATTCTCCCCCAATAAAAGATGCTTGTGCGTAAAACGAGTATGACCAATGCGAAGTCGAGTCAGCTAACATCGGTTCTTCGCATCGGCATTACAGGCAAAGCTCCAATGACAGGCTTCACGCAATGCAGTGTGTTATTAGTGTGCAAATTCCATGATTCCTGCCAGGCATTATCAATACGATGCTGCTCTTCATGTCACAAAGGGGAACTGTTAGGGATAATTCTGCTGTTGCCGACCGAGGTTCGTTTGCTCGTTGCCTGTAATACCCACGTGGCATGGTATCCAGTAAAACTGTATATCACAACCCTTGCCAGGCAGTCGACTCGTAATGTCTATTATATCAGACACCACAGGATGACACCGATCACTGTAGTTTTCTATCGCTTCTAAGACACTCATACTATCAGTGTAGATACAGTATTTATGAAGTGTTTGGGGGTCAATTAATTCAAGTACTCGGTACAAGGCGATGGCTTCGGCAGTAAAAATACTGCAACAATTATCAAGCCGATAACCACGCATATTATCTTCCATCACAACACACCCAATTTAATCTGTTCGTTTTGAACCACCTGTGTAGATAGGAGAATAATCACTATATCGACTCCGATGGTATGCAAAGATGTGTTGAAAAGCGACTGGTGCTATGGTGGATTTACTGTAGGTAGAGTAAGGGTTCATATAATCTAAACGTGGTGTATTCCATGGTTGGAACTGCAAAAAATTTCTTTGGTGGATATCAACATCAGGGAAATGGAGCTTGAATAACAGAAGCATCGTTCTTTCCATAAATGGACGTATGTTATATGATCAAGCATCATAAATTCTCTTCATGCTTATTGTAAAATTCCCATTTATCAGAGGATGTGAACGCACGGACAATATCTTAAAATAATAAGCAGGAGTTTGCTTTTTTCGTCTTAGGTTCAGAGGAAGTTGGTTGCAAGTGACGTAGAGACTTTATACCGGCGATGTGCGAAACGCACCAGAGCAGATTCTCAGAGCAGAATGATGTATCGTATCCAGCCGTCTTAAAACAGATGAAAGTGAAACTTCTTTGGGGACGTTGGCCGTAAATCGAGGAATACATCTAATTATAGGGGGAACTTATAATAATCAAATAAAATTCAAACATTCTTTCAATCGCATTATTTTCATTGCCATATAAAGCAAATCCTGTGCGGTCACTCCATGACGATCAACGCGTCTTAATTCACTTGTGGCTATCATGAATGGTGTAACTCTAATTCCTTCCCGGAAGTATCTAAAATGACCCAAATAAATTGCTGGGAAAGCGAACTCCTCAGCATGTTCATCAAATAGGAAGCTTCTTGGTACATTTGCTTCTCCAGGAGAGTTACGAAGATATTTCTCTTCATTCCATAACAACGTCTGTTGCTGGGCTGTAAGACTCTCTTCAATAGTTATATTTTCGCTGATTTCATCTTGAGGAACTTGAGACGTACTCTGGTTCAAATTGAAGAAACTATCATCGATTGCAACATCATACATTCTGTACAATGGAGTAGCTACTAAATATTGCAACCATGCTTTGATGGTTCTTTTAGTAACTAAACCCATTAGATAAATAGTTCTGTGAATTTTCATCCGTTTGATGTGAACATTGATACAGTAATCATCATCAACATTACGAGACAATCGGTTGAACATTGTATTGATGGATACAGGAAGATTGATTATCTGCCCTAATATTCCAAACTGACCGTGTACATGCCTCAATCGCCGAATTTGCATGAAAGGTATTCGTGGCAAAATGAGTCTTTCTGATACCAAATCCAAAGTAGGAAGATGTGTTGGGGAATTTCTGGGTATACACACAAAACCTTTATATTTTGATAAATTTGGTATACTTTTCCTACTTAAACTTTGTCAGCAATTGTAGCATGCTTTAATGTCTTTTAAATTAATTCCCGGTAAAATATTTTGTAAAATATTTTTGAAGTGAAACTTTTTCGGTTCGAGAGTGAATGAGAAAATTGATCAGTTTTGCTTAACAGTGAAAAAGCGAACAGAAGTAGTCTCCCCCCCATCCCCTGAATCGTCGTCATGGTAAGAAGAGAGCCAGAGGAGGAAAAGGGGAGCGGGGACACAGCGTGACTTGTGTCATATCGATGAAAAAGTTGGATAATTTCTCACGTCTCCGACTGATCAACTTTCCCACCTTCCGATTAGGGGTCCTTTCCCCAGACCTGGGAACATTATCAGTGGTCATATCAGTTGCAGTGTGAGCCTTACGGTGTAGACAAAATAGCTCTCGCAGTAAAAACGTGCCTTTTTGAAATTTTCTTTAGATTGTTGGCTACATGACGATGTGTTAGGTGGCTAATTTATTTCTTTAATTTTCATTTGCGTTGAACTATTATTAATTCTAGCCAGAATGCCTAAATCAAATGCACAAAGAGGAAAAGAGTTTCGTGAAAGTTTAAAAAGAAAAACTAGCACAGCAAGTCCAATCGAAAAAGTGACAAAAAAAACAGAAAAATAATGCAAATTCATCAAATGCTACTGACAAATCTCGATCAGAGTACATGAGAGAATATCAAGCACGAAAAAAAAAAACATTGCAAAATACTCTCTTAATGCCGAATTTAATGACAAACAGAAAAATAGTGCAAATTCATCAAGTGCTACTGCCAAATCAACTCAAATTGGTCATTTAACCGCTACCGCTAGAAATAGGTATATATCAAATGTTGGTAAGTTTAGAGTAACTATCAAACAAGAAATTTCATCCAAATACTTTGAAACTTGGTTGTATCTCGATTTCAAAACAAATATTATATGTTCGTGCTTCCGAGTAAATAAGCAATACAACTCGACAGCTGAAAATACGTAGAGTTGAATGTGTTTTTTCATGAAACTTGTACATGATTTTATATAAATTTTTCATCTAAGATATTAAAGACATCGGATACAGTCATGTGAAAATATTTTAACTCAATCCTGAAATTTAGTATTGGTAGAATGGACACACACACACGCGTTTCTCATGCAACAAGAATTATTATAAAAAGCGACCAATATATGTGATCTCATTTGATTCAAATTCTAATAAAAATCCTTTTTCATAATAACAAGATGCAGTAAAAGGCAAAAATACACTGCTGGACAATTGCTAAGGACGGATAACACTATCATCCATAGCAACCACAAAATGAAAGGAAGCAAAATGTTTAAAATTAGAATAAGTGCGGGATATTTTTAAGAAGAAATATGAGTATGCAAATTTTTTTCCACGTCTGTTCATCACGTGATAGCGTTCATAAGAGCTTTAAAGGTTTTGACGCGTGTGGACAGTTGTTGTTTCAAGTCAAAGTTTTACAGGAAAGATTTAATAGACGAACTTAAAATTTTTGGCATGTCTTCCCGACATCACATAGATGATTTTATGCGTGGCCGAATTATTGGAAAGATCGAAGAAGGGCGAAAAATAACAGATGTTGCCAGGGAGTTCGACATCGCTCACAGCGTTGTTTCACGGCTGTGGAAGTCATTTAAAACTCCTGGAATGTGTAGTAGATGGCACGGGGAGGTCGTGTTAGAAGTACGACGCCTGCAGAAGACAGATATATCGTCCTATATCAGCAAAAAGGAACAGGCGCACCACAGCTCAGCAGGTGGCAAATCAGTTTCTTGCTGCCTCAGGAAAGCAGATCTCCCGAAAACTGTTGCCAGACGTTTGAGGGAAGGAGGACTATACGCACGCAGACCTGTTGTGTGTGTCCCATTGACCAGACAGCACCGTACTGCCCGTTTGCAATGGTGTCGTGAGCATCACAATTGGACTGAACAGGACTGGGCATGCGTACTATTCTCAGATGAGAGTAGGTTCAGTCTGTCATCGGATTGCAGACGCCAACTGATCTGGCGCGAGAGTGGTACTGCTTATCGTCCAGAAAATATCCAGGAAAAGGACCGATATCCGACATGCAGTATCATGGTGTGGGCCGGCATCATGATCAATGGCCGCACGCGCCTACATGTGGTTGCGAATGGAACTATGACGGGCCAACGATACATTGATGAAGTTCTACTTCCTCATGTTCGTGTCTTTTCCGTGGTGCTGTCGGTGATAAATTTGTTTTTATGGACGACAACGCAACATGTCATCGAACACTCGGGTATTCAACGTCTCGTATGGCCAGCGCGTTCTCCAGATCTAAACCCCATTGAAAATGTGTGGGATGCTTTGGGGAGGCAAGTTGCTGGTCGAAACTATCCTCCGACAAACAAGAACACCCTCATCCGTGCACTCACAGAGGAATGGGATAAATTGCCTCAACAGCTGCTGGATAATGTTGTGCAAAGTATGGTACGACGTGTGGAATGTTGCATCAGACTCCACGGTGGACATATCCTGTACTGATACCTTTCTTTAAGGTGCCTGCTGACTTTTAGATGCATTGTTCCATTTCTCCGTACGCAGATCAAATGAACCTTTTTTTTTCTTTCAGATGTTTCACAGCTTTTGTACTTTCCAGAACAATAAATATTTTTTATTCTAATGTCTGAACAGTGTGGCAACTATATTTTATCCTACTAGGCCTCATGTCTCGCTTAATGTTATGCTACATAGCAATTTGTGATCCGTCCTGAGCAATTGTCCAGCAGTGTATATTATATATTATTTTGAACAGAAATTTTTTTTTATTGAATAGAAAACCCTTTCATTTCTTCCAAAATGAAAATCTGATAAAAACTCATTTGAAATTTGTAAAGGCATAAAACAGAAACTAATAATGTCTGTAAATCTCTAATTTTTAATACGTTTTTTTCCAACTGAAGAAGGTTGTAAAATAGCTTGTAATTTTCAATGAGACAAAAATCGTTTTAACCTATAATTATGTCATACTAGCTGTATGTAGTATCATACTAGCTGTATACCCGTTCTTCGCACGGGTGAAGTGAAAAATTAAACACAGATTGAAGGATAAAGATGTTTTTAATGAGTTAATTTTACGTGAATTGCAAATTAAACAAAAAAAAAACACATTTGTTAAACTTTAAGTAGATCTAATAGCTGATAAAAAGGATTTTTTTTTATTTATAACTCCAGGTAACACTCTTGAGGGTCGATTTTTGAAAATACCTCCCTAAGCTGATCTCTGCTCAGCAAAAGTAACACATTGTTAAAAGTTTTGTGTAATGAACGTGTGACAAATCTATACGGAACTTTATCACTAACCTTCTGAGACGTCTTTTTTAGGGAAATTTAATTCCCTGTCTATTTCCAATCAGCTCCAAAAAGAGGACAGGGATTCCTTATTTTTTTTTGCAGATTAGATAAAGTATTTAAGTCAAACGGAATAGTAAAGTAAAAAGCAGTAGGAGAGAGAGATTGAAGCAGAAAGGTATAATAGTAAAGTTAGAGATTTATTATTGAAGATTTCTAGGTGGATAAATTAATCTGAGGAAGAGTTAAGATTCAGTGTGGTAAATATTGATTTATATTTAAAGTCTCATTAAAGCTTTATATTAGGAGTGAGATTAAAGTTAAATGTTCAATAGGAATATTATTGAATATAATTCTGGGATCTCTTTTATCATGGTAATCTCTGCGTGATCGATATTCTAATTGTTAATTAATTGGATCATTAAATATTTAAGTTAATTTAAAGGAAAGACCCTTTTAAACCTCATATAGCTAATTTGAATTATTTGTTATTTAAAGTCTTTGATTCTATATATATATAATCGGGAAAGATAACCAAATAAAGAAAGTTATTTATAAAAATGACCCATTTGTGACTCATTTTATGGAAAATCATAAAAGATGCAAAATTCCGTTGTGTTTTTTAAAAAAGTACAGCATATCGTGACGAAATAAGTGATCTTGCTAATTCTGTAATTATTTTTTGTCTGATTTCGATAAGAAAAGATGGATCGTAATTTTAAAAAAGACGAAAAAGTAGTCCTTCCTTCCGACAGCCGCTTTCTTGTTAACGAATGTGCAAATTTCACTCCTCATAATATTTCCATACCGGAGGCTTTATATAAAATCGATTCTTAAGGATTAAACTCCAATAAAAGATCAAATGCCCTAAAAAACCACTATTCATGAATTTTTTTGGAGTAAATATAAGGCTAAATTTAAAAATAAAGTGTAATTATTATTGTTTTAGATAACAGTTTTAAATCAATCTATTTTTCTTTAAATGTATGCTTACTGAGCATAGTACAGAACTCGCGACCTAAGGTTCTGAAGCCCAGTAACATGGCCACTACACAAATGGATCACTCCTTCTCGGAGGCTGACACTGGCTTATTAAGTTATTGCTAAATAACTCAAGTACCTGTTTCTTCCAACAGCGATTTGGCGCATTCATAGGACACAGCGTAACGCATTTTTGTTAACGCTTGTACAAAAATTTCACTTCTCATAATATTTCCGTACCGGCGGCTTTATATAAAATCGATTCTTAAGGATGAAACTCCAATAAAAGATCAAATGCCCTAAAAAACCACTATTCATGAATTTTTTCGGAGTAAATATAAGGCTAAATTTTAAAATAAAGAGTAATTATTATTGTTTTAGATAACAGTTTTAAATCAATCTCTTTTTCTTTAAATGTATGCTTATTGAGCATAGTACAGAACTCGCGACCGAAGGATCTGAAGCCCAGTAACATGGCCACTACACAAATGGATCACTCCTTCTCGAAGGCTATCACTGGCTTATTAAGTTATTGATAAATAACTCTAGTACCTGCTTTCTTCCAACAGCGATATGGCGCATTCTTAGGACACAGCGTAACGCATTTTTGTTAACGCTTGTACAAAAATTTCACTTCTCATAATATTTCCATACCGGAGGCTTTATATAAAATCGATTCTTAAGGATTAAACTCCAATAAAAGATCAAATGTCCTAAAAAACCACTATTCATGAATTTTTTTGGAGTATATATAAGGCTAAATTTTAAAATAAAGAGTAATTATTATTGTTTTAGATATCAGTTTTAAATCAATCTCTTGTTCTTTAAATGTATGCTTACTGAGCATAGTACAGAACTTGCGACCTAAGCATCTGACGCCCAGTAACACTACACAAATGGATCACTCCATCTCGAATGCTGACACTGGCTTATTAAGTTATTGCTAAATAACTCAAGTACCTGCTTTCTTCCAACAGCGATTTGGCGCATTCATAGGACACAGCGTAACGCAGTTTTGTTAACGCTTGTACAAAAATTTCACTTCTCATAATATTTCCGTACCGGCGGCTTTATATAAAATCGATTCTTAAGGATGAAAATCCAATAAAAGATCAAATGCCCTAAAAAACCACTATTCATGAATTTTTTTGGAGTAAATATAAGGCTAAATTTTAAAATAAAGAGTAATTATTATTGTTTTAGATAACAGTTTTAAATCAATCTCTTTTTCTTTAAATGTATGCTTATTGAGCATAGTACAGAACTCGCGACCGAAGGATCTGAAGCCCAGTAACATGGCCACTACACAAATGGATCATTCCTTCTCGGAGGCTATCACTGGCTTATTAAGTTATTGATAAATAACTCAAGTACCTGCTTTCTTCCAACAGCGATTTGGCGCATTCATAGGACACAGCGTAACGCATTTTTGTTAACGCTTGTACAAAAATTTCACTTCTCATAATATTTCCATACCGGAGGCTTTATATAAAATCGATTCTTAAGGATTAAACTCCAATAAAAGATCAAATGTCCTAAAAACCACTATTCATGAATTTTTTGGAGTATATATAAGGCTAAATTTTAAAATAAAGAGTAATTATTATTGTTTTAGATATCAGTTTTAAATCAATCTCTTGTTCTTTAAATGTATGCTTACTGAGCATAGTACAGAACTTGCGACCTAAGGATCTGACGCCCAGTAACATGGCCACTACACAAACGGATCACTCCATCTCGAATGCTGACACTGGCTTATTAAGTTATTGCTAAATAACTCAAGTACCTGCTTTCTTCCAGCAGCGATTTGGCGCATTCATAGGACACAGCGTAACGCAGTTTTGTTAACGCTTGTACAAAAATTTCACTTCTCATAATATTTCCGTACCGGCGGCTTTATATAAAATCGATTCTTAAGGATGAAACTCCAATAAAAGATCAAATGCCCTAAAAAACCACTATTCATGAATTTTTTTGGAGTAAATATAAGGCTAAATTTTAAAATGAAGAGTAATTATTATTGTTTTAGATAACAGTTTTAAATCAATCTCTTTTTCTTTAAATGTATGCTTATTGAGCATAGTACAGAACTCGCGACCGAAGGATCTGAAGCCCAGTAACATGGCCACTACACAAATGGATCACTCCTTCTCGGAGGCTATCACTGGCTTATTAAGTTATTGCTAAATAACTCAAGTACCTGCTTTCTTCCAACAGCGATTTGGCGCATTCATAGGACACAGTGTAACGCATTTTTGTTAACGCTTGTACAAAAATTTCACTTCTCATAATATTTCCGTACCGGCGGCTTTATATAAAATCGATTCTTAAGGATGAAACTCCAATAAAAGATCAAATGCCCTAAAAAACCACTATTCATGAAATTTTTTTGGAGTAAATATAAGGCTAAAATTTAAAATAAAGAGTAATCATTATTGTTTTAGATAACAGTTTTAAATCAATCTCTTTTTCTTTAAATGTATGCTTATTGAGCATAAAACAGAACTCGCGACCGAAGGATCTGAAGCCCAGTAACATGGCCACTACACAAATGGATCACTCCTTCTCGGAGGCTGACACTGGCTTATAATTTATTGCTAAATAACTCAAGTACCTGCTTTCTTCCAACAGCGATTTGGCGCATTCATAGGACACAGCGTAACGCATTTTTGTTAACGCTTGTACAAAAATTTCACTTCTCATAACATTTCCATACCGGAGGCTTTATATAAAATCGATTCTTAAGGATTAAACTCAATAAAAGATCAAATGCCCTAAAAAACCACTATTCATGAAATTTTTTTGGAGAAAATATAAGGCTAAATTTTAAAATAAAGTGTAATTATTATTGTTTTAGATAACAGTTTTAAATCAATCTCTTTTTCTTTAAATGTATGCTTATTGAGCATAGTACAGAACTCGCGACCTAAGGATCTGAAGCCCAGTAACATGGCCACTACACAAATGGATCACTCCTTCTCGGAGGCTGACACTGGCTTATTAAGTTATTGCTAAATAACTCAAGTACCTGTTTCTTCCAACAGCGATTTGGCGCATTCATAGGACACAGCGTAACGCATTTTTGTTAACGCTAGTACAAAAATTTCACTTCTCATAATATTTCCGTACCGGCGGCTTTATATAAAATCGATTCTTAAGGATGAAACTCCAATAAAAGATCAAATGCCCTAAAAAACCACTATTCATGAATTTTTTTGGATTAAATATAAGGCTAAATTTTAAAATAAAGAGTAATTATTATTGTTTTAGATAACAGTTTTAAATCAATCTCTTTTTCTTTAAATGTATGCTTATTGAGCATCGCACAGAAGTCGCGACCGAAGGATCTGAAGCCCAGTAACATGGCCACTACACAAATGGATCACTCCTTCTCGGAGGCTGAACCTGGCTTATTAAGTTATTGCTAAATAACTCAAGTACCTGCTTTCTTCCAACAGCGATTTGGCGCATTCATAGAACACAGCGTAACGCATTTTTGTTAACGCTTGTACAAAAAAATTTCACTTCTCATAATATTTCCATACCGGAGGCTTTATATAAAATCGATTCTTAAGGATTAAACTCCAATAAAAGATCAAATGCCCTAAAAAACCACTATTCATGAATTTTTTTGGATTAAATATAAGGCTAAATTTTAAAATAAAGAGTAATTATTATTGTTTTAGATAACAGTTTTAAATCAATCTCTTTTTCTTTAAATGTATGCTTATTGAGCATCGCACAGAAGTCGCGACCGAAGGATCTGAAGCCCAGTAACATGGCCACTACACAAATGGATCACTCCTTCTCGGAGGCTGAACCTGGCTTATTAAGTTATTGCTAAATAACTCAAGTACCTGCTTTCTTCCAACAGCGATTTGGTGCATTCATAGGACACAGCGTAACGCATTTTTGTTAACGCTTGTACAAAAATTTCACTTCTCATAATATTTCCGTACCGGCGGCTTTATATAAAATCGATTCTTAAGGATGAAACTCCAATAAAAGATCAAAGGCCCTAAAAAACCACCATTCATGAATTTTTTTGGAGTAAATATAAGGCTAAAATTTAAAATAAAGAGTAATTATTATTGTTTTAGATAACAGTTTTAAATCAATCTCTTTTTCTTTAAATGTATGCTTATTGAGCATAGTACAGAAGTCGTGACCGAAGGATCTGAGGCCCAGTAACATGGCCACTACACAAATGGATCACTCCTTCTCGGAGGCTGACACTGGCTTATTAAGTTATTGCTAAATAACTCAAGTACCTGCTTTCTTCCAACAGCGATTTGGCGCATTCATAGGACACAGCGTAACGCATTTTTGTTAACGCTTGTACAAAAATTTCACTTCTCATAATATTTCCATACCGGAGGCTTTATATAAAATCGATTCTTAAGGATTAAACTCCAATAAAAGATCAAATGCCCTAAAAAACCACTACTCATGAAATTTTTTGGAGAAAATATAAGGCTAAATTTTAAAATAAAGTGTAATTATTATTGTTTTAGATAACAGTTTTAAATCAATCTTTTTTTTTTTAAATGTATGCTTATTGAGCATAGTACAGAACTCGCGACCTAAGGATCTGAAGCCCAGTAACATGGCCACTACACAAATGGATCACTCCTTCTCGGAGGCTGACACTGGCTTATTAAGTTATTGCTAAATAACTCAAGTACCTGTTTCTTCCAACAGCGATTTGGCGCATTCATAGGACACAGCGTAACGCATTTTTGTTAACGCAAAAATACAAAAATTTCACTTCTCATAATATTTCCGTACCGGCGGCTTTATATAAAATCGATTCTTAAGGATGAAACTCCAATAAAAGATCAAATGCCAAGCTCTTTTTCCTTAAATGTATGCTTATTGAGCATAGTACAGAATTTGCGACCTAAGGATCTGAAGCCCAGTAACATGGCCACTACACAAATGGATCACTCCTTCTCGGAGGCTGACCCTGGCTTATTAAGTTATTGCTAAATAACTCGAGTACCTGCTTTCTTCCAACAGCGATTTGGCGCATTCATAGGACACAGCGTAACGCATTTTTGTTAACCCTTGTACAAAAAGATTTCACTTCTCATAATATTTCCATACCGGAGGCTTTATATAAAATCGATTCTTAAGGATTAAACTCCAATAAAAGATCAAATGCCCTAAAAAACCACTATTCATGAATTTTTTTGGAGTAAATATAAGGTTAAATTTTAAAATAAAAAATAATTATTATTGTTTTAGATAACAGTTATAAATAAATCTCTTTTTCTTTAAATGTATGCTTATTGAGCATCGCACAGAAGTCGCGACCGAAGGATCTGAAGCCCAGTAACATGGCCACTACACAAATGGATCACTCCTTCTCGGAGGCTATCACTGGCTTATTAAGTTATTGCTAAATAACTCAAGTACCTGCTTTCTTCCAACAGCGATTTGGCGCATTCATAGGACACAGCGTAACGCATTTTTGTTAACGCTTGTACAAAAATTTCACTTCTCATAATATTTCCGTACCGGCGGCTTTATATAAAATCGATTCTTAAGGATGAAACTCCAATAAAAGATCAAATGCCCTAAAAAACCACTATTCATGAAATTTTTTGGAGTAAATATAAGGCTAAAATTTAAAATAAAGAGTAATCATTATTGTTTTAGATAACAGTTTTAAATCAATCTCTTTTTCTTTAAATGTATGCTTATTGAGCATAAAACAGAACTCGCGACCGAAGGATCTGAAGCCCAGTAACATGGCCACTACACAAATGGATCACTCCTTCTCGGAGGCTGACACTGGCTTATAATTTATTGCTAAATAACTCAAGTACCTGCTTTCTTCCAACAGCGATTTGGCGCATTCATAGGACACAGCGTAACGCATTTTTGTTAACGCTTGTACAAAAATTTCACTTCTCATAACATTTCCATACCGGAGGCTTTATATAAAATCGATTCTTAAGGATTAAACTCCAATAAAAGATCAAATGCCCTAAAAAACCACTACTCATGAAATTTTTTGGAGAAAATATAAGGCTAAATTTTAAAATAAAGTGTAATTATTATTGTTTTAGATAACAGTTTTAAATCAATCTCTTTTTCTTTAAATGTATGCTTATTGAGCATAGTACAGAACTCGCGACCTAAGGATCTGAAGCCCAGTAACATGGCCACTACACAAATGGATCACTCCTTCTCGGAGGCTGACACTGGCTTATTAAGTTATTGCTAAATAACTCAAGTACCTGTTTCTTCCAACAGCGATTTGGCGCATTCATAGGACACAGCGTAACGCATTTTTGTTAACGCTTGTACAAAAATTTCACTTCTCATAATATTTCCGTACCGGCGGCTTTATATAAAATCGATTCTTAAGGATGAAACTCCAATAAAAGATCAAATGCCCTAAAAAACCACTATTCATGAATTTTTTTGGATTAAATATAAGGCTAAATTTTAAAATAAAGAGTAATTATTATTGTTTTAGATAACAGTTTTAAATCAATCTCTTTTCTTTAAATGTATGCTTATTGAGCATCGTACAGAACTCGCGACCGAAGGATCTGAAGCCCAGTAACATGGCCACTACACAAATGGATCACTCCTTCTCGGAGGCTGAACCTGGCTTATTAAGTTATTGCTAAATAACTCAAGTACCTGCTTTCTTCCAACAGCGATTTGGCGCATTCATAGAACACAGCGTAACGCATTTTTGTTAAAGCTTGTACAAAAAAATTTCACTTCTCATAATATTTCCATACCGGAGGCTTTATATAAAATCGATTCTTAAGGATTAAACTCCAATAAAAGATCAAATGCCCTAAAAAACCACTATTCATGAATTTTTTTGGAGTAAATATAAGGCTAAATTTTAAAATAAAGAGTAATTATTATTGTTTTAGATAACAGTTTTAAATCAATCTCTTTTTCTTTAAATGTATGCTTATTGAGCATAGTACAGAACTCGCGACCGAAGGATCTGAAGCCCAGTAACATGGCCACTACACAAATGGATCACTCCTTCTCGGAGGCTGACACTGGCTTATTAAGTTATTGCTAAATAACTCGAGTATCTGCTTTCTTCCAACAGCGATTTGGCGCATTCATAGGACACAGCGTAACGCATTTTTGTTAACGCTTGTACAAAAATTTCAATTCTCATAATATTTCCGTACCGGAGGCTTTATGTAAAATCGATTCTTAAGGATTAAACTCGAATAAAAGATCAAATGCCCTAAAAAACCACTATTCATGAAATTTTTTGGAGTAAATATAAGGCTAAATTTTAAAATATAGAGTAATTATTATTGTTTTAGATAACAGTTTTAAATCAATCTCTTTTTCTTTAAATGTATGCTTATTGAGCATAGTACAGAACTCGCGACCGAAGGATCTGAAGCCCAGTAACATGGCCACTACACAAATGCATCACTCCTTTTTGGAGGCTGACACTGGCTTATTAAGTAATTGCTAAATAACTCAAGTACCTGTTTCTTCCAACAGCGATTTGGCGCATTCATAGGACACAGCGTAACGCATTTTTGTTAACCCTTGTACAAAAATTTCACTTCTCATAATATTTCCATATCGGCGGCTTTATATAAAATCGATTCTTAAGGATTAAACTCCAATAAAAGATCAAATGCCAAAAAACCACTATTTTTTTTGGAGTAAATATAAAGGCTTTTTAAAATGTAATTATTATTGAGCATAGTACAGAATTTGCGACCTAAGGATCTGAAGCCCAGTAACATGGCCACTACACAAATGGATCACTCCTTCTCGGAGGCTGACACTGGCTTATTAAGTTATTGCTAAATAACTCTAGTACCTGCTTTCTTCCAACAGCGATTTGGCGCATTCATAGGACACAACGTAACGCATTTTTGTTAACGCTTGTACAAAAATTTCATTTCTCATAATATTTCCATACCGGAGGCTTTATGTAAAATCGATTCTTAAGGATTAAACTCGAATAAAAGATCAAATGCCCTAAAAAACCACTATTCATGAAATTTTTTGGAGTAAATATAAGGCTAAATTTTAAAATAAAGAGTAATTATTATTGTTTTAGATAACAGTTTTAAATCAATCTCTTTTTCTTTAAATGTATGCTTATTGAGCATAGTACAGAACTCGCGACCGAAGGATCTGAAGCCCAGTAACATGGCCACTACACAAATGGATCACTCCTTCTCGGAGGCTGACACTGGCTTATTAAGTTATTGCTAAATAACTCAAGTACCTGCTTTCTTCCAACAGCGATTTGGCGCATTCATAGGACACAGCGTAACGCATTTTTGTTAACGCTTGTACAAAAATTTCACTTCTCATAATATTTCCGTACCGGCGGCTTTATATAAAATCGATTCTTAAGTATTAAACTTCAATAAAAGATCAAATGCCCTAAAAAACCACTATTCATGAATTTTTTTGGAGTAAATATAAGGTTAAATTTTAAAATAAAAAATAATTATTATTGTTTTAGATAACAGTTTTAAATCAATCTCTTTTTCTTTAAATGTATGCTTACTGAGCATAGTACAGAAGTCGTGACCGAAGGACCTGAAGCCCAGTAACATGGCCACTACACAAATGGATCACTCCTTCTCGGAGGCTGACACTGGCTTATTAAGTTATTGCTAAATAACTCAAGTACCTGCTTTCTTCCAACAGCGATTTGGCGCATTCATAGGACACAGCGTAACGCATTTTTGTTAACGCTTGTACAAAAATTTCACTTCTCATAATATTTCCATACCGGCGGCTTTATATAAAATCGATTCTTAAGGATTAAACTCCAATAAAAGATCAAATGCCCTAAAAAACCACTATTCATGAATTTTTTTGGAGTAAATATAAGGCTAAATTTTAAAATAGAGAGTAATTATTATTGTTTTAGATAACAGTTTTAAATCAATCTCTTTTTCTTTAAATGTATGCTTATTGAGCATAGTACAGAACTCGCGACCGAAGGATCTGAAGCCCAGTAACATGGCCACTACACAAATGCATCACTCCTTCTCGGAGGCTGACACTGGCTTATTAAGTTATTGCTAAATAACTCAAGTACCTGTTTCTTCCAACAGCGATTTGGCGCATTCATAGGACACAGCGTAACGCATTTTTGTTAACGCTTGTACAAAAATTTCACTTCTCATAATATTTCCGTACCTTCAGCTTTATATAAAATCGATTCTTAAGGATTAAACTCCAATAAAAGATCAAATGCCCTAAAAAACCACTATTCATGAATTTTTTTGGAGTAAATATAAGGCTAAATTTTAAAATAAAGAGTAATTATTATTGTTTTAGATAACAGTTTTAAATCAATCTCTTTTTCTTTAAATGTATGCTTATTGAGCATAGTACAGAACTCGCGACATAAGGATCTGAAGCCCAGTAACATGGCCACTACACAAATGGATCACTCCTTCTCGGAGGCTGACACTGGCTTATTAAGTTATTGCTAAATAACTCGAGTACCTGCTTTCTTCCAACAGCGATTTGGCGCATTCTTAGGACACAGCGTAACGCATTTTTGTTAACGCTTGTACAAAAATTTCACTTCTCATAATATTTCCATACCGGAGGCTTTATATAAAATCGATTCTTAAGGATGAAACTCCAATAAAAGATCAAATGCCCTAAAAAACCACTATTCATGAATTTTTTTGGAGTAAATATAAGGCTAAATTTTAAAATAAAGAGTAATTATTTGTTGTTTTAGATAACAGTTTTAAATCAATCTCTTTTTCTTTAAATGTATGCTTATTGAGCATAGTACAGAACTCGCGACCGAAGGATCTGAAGGCCAGTAACATGGCCGCTACACAAATGGATCACTCCTTCTCGGAGGCTGACACTGGCTTATTAAGTTATTGCTAACTAACTCAAGTACCTGCTTTCTTCCAACAGCGATTTGGCGCATTCATAGGACACAGCGTAACGCATTTTTGTTAACGCTTGTACAAAAATTTCACTTCTCATAATATTTCCGTACCGGCGGCTTTATATAAAATCGATTCTTAAGGATGAATCTCCAATAAAAGATCAAATGCCCTAAAAAACCACTATTCATGAATTTTTTGGAGTAAATATAAGGCTAAATTTTAAAATAAAGAGTAATTATTATTGTTTTAGATAACAGTTTTAAATCAATCTCTTTTTCTTTAAATGTATGCTTATTGAGCATAGTACAGAACTCGCGACCTAAGGATCTGAAGCCCAGTAACATGGCCACTACACAAATGGATCACTCCTTCTCGGAGGCTGACCCTGGCTTATTAAGTTATTGCTAAATAACTCAAGTACCTGTTTCTTCCAACAGCGATTTGGCGCATTCATAGGACACAGCGTAACGCATTTTTGTTAACGCTTGTACAAAAATTTCACTTCTCATAATATTTCCATACCGGCGGCTTTATATAAAATCGATTCTTAAGGATTAAACTCCAATAAAAGATCAAATGCCCTAAAAACCACTATTCATGAATTTTTTGGAGTAAATATAAGGCTAAATTTTAAAATAAAGAGTAATTATTATTGTTTTAGATAACAGTTTTAAATCAATCTCTTTTTCTTTAAATGTATGCTTATTGAGCATAGTACAGAAGTCGTGACCGAAGGATCTGAGGCCCAGTAACATGGCCACTACACAAATGGATCACTCCTTCTCGGAGGCTGACACTGGCTTATTAAGTTATTGCTAAATAACTCAAGTACCTGCTTTCTTCCAACAGCGATTTGGCGCATTCATAGGACACAGCGTAACGCATTTTTGTTAACGCTTGTACAAAAATTTCACTTCTCATAATATTTCCATACCGGAGGCTTTATATAAAATCGATTCTTAAGGATGAAACTCCAATAAAAGATCAAATGCCCTAAAAAACCACTATTCATGAATTTTTTTGGAGTAAATATAAGGCTAAATTTTAAAATAAAGAGTAATTATTATTGTTTTAGATAACAGTTTTAAATCAATTTCTTTTTCTTTAAATGTACGCTTATTGAGCATAGTACAGAACTCGCGACCGAAGGATCTGAAGGCCAGTAACATGGCCGCTACACAAATGGATCACTCCTTCTCGGAGGCTGACACTTGTTTATTAAGTTATTGCTAACTAACTCAAGTACCTGCTTTCTTCCTACAGCGATTTCGCGCATTCATAGGACACAGCGTAACGCATTTTTGTTAACGCTTGTACAAAAATTTCACTTCTCATAATATTTCCGTACCGGCGGCTTTATATAAAATCGATTCTTAAGGATGAAACTCCAATAAAAGATCAAATGCCCTAAAAAACCACTATTCATGAATTTTTTTGGAGTAAATATAAGGCTAAATTTTAAAATAAAGAGTAATTATTATTGTTTTAGATAACAGTTTTAAATCAATCTCTTTTTCTTTAAATGTATGCTTATTGAGCATAGTACAGAACTCGCGACCTAAGGATCTGAAGCCCAGTAACATGGCCACTACACAAATGGATCACTCCTTCTCGGAGGCTGACACTGGCTTATTAAGTTATTGCTAAATAACTCAAGTACCTGCTTTCTTCCAACAGCGATTTGGCGCATTCATAGGACACAGCGTAACGCATTTTTGTTAACGCTTGTACAAAAATTTCACTTCTCATAATATTTCCATACCGGCGGCTTTATATAAAATCGATTCTTAAGGATTAAACTCCAATAAAAGATCAAATGCCCTAAAAAACCACTATTCATGAATTTTTTTGGAGTAAATATAAGGCTAAATTTTAAAATAAAGAGTAATTATTATTGTTTTAGATAACAGTTTTAAATCAATCTCTTTTTCTTTAAATGTATGCTTATTGAGCATAGTACAGAACTCGCGACCTAAGGATCTGAAGCCCAGTAACATGGCCACTACACAAATGGATCACTCCTTCTCGGAGGCTGACACTGGCTTATTAAGTTATTGCTAAATAACTCGAGTACCTGCTTTCTTCCAACAGCGATTTGGCGCATTCATAGGACACAGCGTAACGCATTTTTGTTAACCCTTGTACAAAAATTTCACTTCTCATAATATTTCCATACCGGCGGCTTTATATAAAATCGATTCTTAAGGATTAAACTCCAATAAAAGATCAAATGCCCTAAAAAACCACTATTCATGAATTTTTTTGGAGTAAATATAAGGCTAAATTTTAAAATAAAGAGTAATTATTATTGTTTTAGATAACAGTTTTAAATCAATCTCTTTTTCTTTAAATGTATGCTTATTGAGCATAGTACAGAACTCGCGACCGAAGGATCTGAAGCCCAGTAACATGGCCACTACACAAATGGATCACTCCTTCTCGGAGGCTGACACTGGCTTATTAAGTTATTGCTAAATAACTCAAGTACCTGCTTTCTTCCAACAGCGATTTGGCGCATTCATAGGACACAGCGTAACGCATTTTTGTTAACGCTTGTACAAAAATTTCACTTCTCATAATATTTCCATACCGGCGGCTTTATATAAAATCGATTCTTAAGGATTAAACTCCAATAAAAGATCAAATGCCCTAAAAAACCACTATTCATGAATTTTTTTGGAGTAAATATAAGGCTAAATTTTAAAATAAAGAGTAATTATTATTGTTTTAGATAACAGTTTTAAATCAATCTCTTTTTCTTTAAATGTATGCTTATTGAGCATAGTACAGAACTCGCGACCTAAGGATCTGAAGCCCAGTAACATGGCCACTACACAAATGGATCACTCCTTCTCGGAGGCTGACACTGGCTTATTAAGTTATTGCTAAATAACTCAAGTACCTGTTTCTTCCAACAGCGATTTGGCGCATTCATAGGACACAACGTAACGCATTTTTGTTAACGCTTGTACAAAAATTTCACTTCTCATAATATTTCCATACCGGCAGCTTTATATAAAATCGATTCTTAAGGATTAAACTCCAATAAAAGATCAAATGCCCTAAAAAACCACTATTCATGAATTTTTTTGGAGTAAATATAAGGCTAAATTTTAAAATAAAGAGTAATTATTATTGTTTTAGATAACAGTTTTAAATCAATCTCTTTTTCTTTAAATGTATGCTTATTGAGCATAGTACAGAACTCGCGACCTAAGGATCTGAAGCCCAGTAACATGGCCACTACACAAATGGATCACTCCTTCTCGGAGGCTGACACTGGCTTATTAAGTTATTGCTAAATAACTCAAGTACCTGCTTTCTTCCAACAGCGATTTGGCGCATTCATAGGACACAGCGTAACGCATTTTTGTTAACGCTTGTACAAAAATTTCACTTCTCATAATATTTCCATACCGGCGGCTTTATATAAAATCGATTCTTAAGGATTAAACTCCAATAAAAGATCAAATGCCCTAAAAAACCACTATTCATGAATTTTTTGGAGTAAATATAAGGCTAAATTTTAAAATAAAGAGTAATTATTATTGTTTTAGATAACAGTTTTAAATCAATCTCTTTTTCTTTAAATGTATGCTTATTGAGCATAGTACAGAACTCGCGACCTAAGGATCTGAAGCCCAGTAACATGGCCACTACACAAATGGATCACTCCTTCTCGGAGGCTGACACTGGCTTATTAAGTTATTGCTAAATAACTCAAGTACCTGCTTTCTTCCAACAGCGATTTGGCGCATTCATAGGACACAGCGTAACGCATTTTTGTTAATGCTTGTACAAAAATTTCACTTCTCATAATATTTCCATACCGGCAGCTTTATATAAAATCGATTCTTAAGGATTAAACTCCAATAAAAGATCAAATGCCCTAAAAAACCACTATTCATGAATTTTTTTTGGAGTAAATATAAGGCTAAATTTTAAAATAAAGAGTTATTATTATTGTTTTAGATAACAGTTTTAAATCAATCTCTTTTTCTTTAAATGTATGCTTATTGAGCATAGTACAGAACTCGCGACCTAAGGATCTGAAGCCCAGTAACATGGCCACTACACAAATGGATCACTCCTTCTCGGAGGCTGACACTGGCTTATTAAGTTATTGCTAAATAACTCAAGTACCTGCTTTCTTCCAACAGCGATTTGGCGCATTCATAGGACACAGCGTAACGCATTTTTGTTAACGCTTGTACAAAAATTTCACTTCTCATAATATTTCCGTACCGGCGGCTTTATATAAAATCGATTCTTAAGGATTAAACTCCAATAAAAGATCAAATGCCCTAAAAAACCACTATTCATGAATTTTTTTGAGTAAATATAAGGCTAAATTTTAAAATAAAGAGTAATTATTATTGTTTTAGATAACAGTTTTAAATCAATCTCTTTTTCTTTAAATGTATGCTTATTGAGCATAGTACAGAACTCGCGACATAAGGATCTGAAGCCCAGTAACATGGCCACTACACAAATGGATCACTCCTTCTCGGAGGCTGACACTGGCTTATTAAGTTATTGCTAAATAACTCGAGTACCTGCTTTCTTCCAACAGCGATTTGGCGCATTCATAGGACACAGCGTAACGCATTTTTGTTAACCCTTGTACAAAAAGATTTCACTTCTCATAATATTTCCATACCGGCGGCTTTATATAAAATCGATTCTTAAGGATTAAACTCCAATAAAAGATCAAATGCCCTAAAAAACCACTATTCATGAATTTTTTTGGAGTAAATATAAGGCTAAATTTTAAAATAAAGAGTAATTATTATTGTTTTAGATAACAGTTTTAAATCAATCTCTTTTTCTTTAAATGTATGCTTATTGAGCATAGTACAGAACTCGCGACCTAAGGATCTGAAGCCCAGTAACATGGCCACTACACAAATGGATCACTCCTTCTCGGAGGCTGACACTGGCTTATTAAGTTATTGCTAAATAACTCAAGTACCTGCTTTCTTCCAACAGCGATTTGGCGCATTCATAGGACACAGCGTAACGCATTTTTGTTAACGCTTGTACAAAAAGATTTCACTTCTCATAATATTTCCGTACCGGCGGCTTTATATAAAATCGATTCTTAAGGATTAAACTCCAATAAAAGATCAAATGCCCTAAAAAACCACTATTCATGAATTTTTTTTTGGAGTAAATATAAGGCTAAATTTTAAAATAAAGAGTAATTATTATTGTTTTAGATAACAGTTTTAAATCAATCTCTTTTTCTTTAAATGTATGCTTATTGAGCATAGTACAGAACTCGCGACCTAAGGATCTGAAGCCCAGTAACATGGCCACTACACAAATGGATCACTCCTTCTCGGAGGCTGACACTGGCTTATTAAGTTATTGCTAAATAACTCAGTACCTGCTTTCTTCCAACAGCGATTTGGCGCATTCATAGGACACAGCGTAACGCATTTTTGTTAACCCTTGTACAAAAATTTCACTTCTCATAATATTTCCGTACCGGCGGCTTTATATAAAATCGATTCTTAAGGATTAAACTCCAATAAAAGATCAAATGCCCTAAAAAACCACTATTCATGAATTTTTTTTTTTGGAGTAAATATAAGGCTAAATTTTAAATTAAAGAGTAATTATTATTGTTTTAGATAACAGTTTTAAATCAATCTCTTTTTCTTTAAATGTATGCTTATTGAGCATAGTACAGAACTCGCGACATAAGGATCTGAAGCCCAGTAACATGGCCACTACACAAATGGATCACTCCTTCTCGGAGGCTGACACTGGCTTATTAAGTTATTGCTAAATAACTCGAGTATCTGCTTTCTTCCAACAGCGATTTGGCGCATTCATAGGACACAGCGTAACGCATTTTTGTTAACGCTTGTACAAAAATTTCACTTCTCATAATATTTCCATACCGGCGGCTTTATATAAAATCGATTCTTAAGGATTAAACTCCAATAAAAGATCAAATGCCCTAAAAAACCACTATTCATGAATTTTTTTGGAGTAAATATAAGGCTAAATTTTAAAATAAAGAGTAATTATTATTGTTTTAGATAACAGTTTTAAATCAATCTCTTTTTCTTTAAATGTATGCTTATTGAGCATAGTACAGAACTCGCGACCGAAGGATCTGAAGCCCAGTAACATGGCCACTACACAAACGCATCACTCCTTCTCGGAGGCTGACACTGGCTTATTAAGGATCTGAAGCCCAGCTACTACACAAATGGATCACTCCTTCTCGGAGGCTGACACTGGCTTATTAAGTTATTGGCCACTACACAAATGGATACACTGGCTTATTAAGTTATTGCTAAATAACTCAGTACCTGCTTTCTTCCAACAGCGATTTGGCGCATTCATAGGACACAGCGTAACGCATTTTTGTTAACCCTTGTACAAAAATTTCACTTCTCATAATATTTCCATACCGGCAGCTTTATATAAAATCGATTCTTAAGGATTAAACTCCAATAAAAGATCAAATGCCCTAAAAAACCACTATTCATGAATTTTTTTGGAGTAAATATAAGGCTAAATTTTAAAATAAAGAGTAATTATTATTGTTTTAGATAACAGTTTTAAATCAATCTCTTTTTCTTTAAATGTATGCTTATTGAGCATAGTACAGAACTCGCGACCTAAGGATCTGAAGCCCAGTAACATGGCCACTACACAAATGGATCACTCCTTCTCGGAGGCTGACACTGGCTTATTAAGTTATTGCTAAATAACTCGAGTACCTGCTTTCTTCCAACAGCGATTTGGCGCATTCATAGGACACAGCGTAACGCATTTTTGTTAACGCTTGTACAAAAATTTCACTTCTCATAATATTTCCATACCGGCGGCTTTATATAAAATCGATTCTTAAGGATTAAACTCCAATAAAAGATCAAATGCCCTAAAAAACCACTATTCATGAATTTTTTTGGAGTAAATATAAGGCTAAATTTTAAAATAAAGAGTAATTATTATTGTTTTAGATAACAGTTTTAAATCAATCTCTTTTTCTTTAAATGTATGCTTATTGAGCATAGTACAGAACTCGCGACCTAAGGATCTGAAGCCCAGTAACATGGCCACTACACAAATGGATCACTCCTTCTCGGAGGCTGACACTGGCTTATTAAGTTATTGCTAAATAACTCAAGTACCTGCTTTCTTCCAACAGCGATTTGGCGCATTCATAGGACACAGCGTAACGCATTTTTGTTAACGCTTGTACAAAAATTTCACTTCTCATAATATTTCCATACCGGCGGCTTTATATAAAATCGATTCTTAAGGATTAAACTCCAATAAAAGATCAAATGCCCTAAAAAACCACTATTCATGAATTTTTTTGGAGTAAATATAAGGCTAAATTTTAAAATAAAGAGTAATTATTATTGTTTTAGATAACAGTTTTAAATCAATCTCTTTTTCTTTAAATGTATGCTTATTGAGCATAGTACAGAACTCGCGACATAAGGATCTGAAGCCCAGTAACATGGCCACTACACAAATGGATCACTCCTTCTCGGAGGCTGACACTGGCTTATTAAGTTATTGCTAAATAACTCAAGTACCTGCTTTCTTCCAACAGCGATTTGGCGCATTCATAGGACACAGCGTAACGCATTTTTGTTAACGCTTGTACAAAAATTTCACTTCTCATAATATTTCCATACCGGCGGCTTTATATAAAATCGATTCTTAAGGATTAAACTCCAATAAAAGATCAAATGCCCTAAAAAACCACTATTCATGAATTTTTTTTGGAGTAAATATAAGGCTAAATTTTAAAATAAAGAGTAATTATTATTGTTTTAGATAACAGTTTTAAATCAATCTCTTTTTCTTTAAATGTATGCTTATTGAGCATAGTACAGAACTCGCGACCTAAGGATCTGAAGCCCAGTAACATGGCCACTACACAAATGGATCACTCCTTCTCGGAGGCTGACACTGGCTTATTAAGTTATTGCTAAATAACTCAAGTACCTGCTTTCTTCCAACAGCGATTTGGCGCATTCATAGGACACAGCGTAACGCATTTTTGTTAACGCTTGTACAAAAATTTCACTTCTCATAATATTTCCGTACCTTCAGCTTTATATAAAATCGATTCTTAAGGATTAAACTCCAATAAAAGATCAAATGCCCTAAAAAACCACTATTCATGAATTTTTTTGGAGTAAATATAAGGCTAAATTTTAAAATAGAGAGTAATTATTATTGTTTTAGATAACAGTTTTAAATCAATCTCTTTTTCTTTAAATGTATGCTTATTGAGCATAGTACAGAACTCGCGACCGAAGGATCTGAAGCCCAGTAACATGGCCACTACACAAACGCATCACTCCTTCTCGGAGGCTGACACTGGCTTATTAAGTTATTGCTAAATAACTCAAGTACCTGCTTTCTTCCAACAGCGATTTGGCGCATTCATAGGACACAGCGTAACGCATTTTTGTTAACGCTTGTACAAAAATTTCACTTCTCATAATATTTCCGTACCGGCGGCTTTATATAAAATCGAGCTTAAGGATTAAACTCCAATAAAAGCTTATTAGTTATTGCTAAATAACTCGCTTTCTTCCAACAGCGATTTGGCGCATTCATAGGACACAGCGTAACGCATTTTTGTTAACCCTTGTACAAAAAGATTTCACTTCTCATAATATTTCCATACCGGCGGCTTTATATAAAATCGATTCTTAAGGATTAAACTCCAATAAAAGATCAAATGCCCTAAAAAACCACTATTCATGAATTTTTTTGGAGTAAATATAAGGCTAAATTTTAAAATAAAGAGTAATTATTATTGTTTTAGATAACTGTTTTAAATCAATCTCTTTTTCTTTAAATGTATGCTTATTGAGCATAGTACAGAACTCGCGACATAAGGATCTGAAGCCCAGTAACATGGCCACTACACAAATGGATCACTCCTTCTCGGAGGCTGACACTGGCTTATTAAGTTATTGCTAAATAACTCGAGTACCTGCTTTCTTCCAACAGCGATTTGGCGCATTCATAGGACACAGCGTAACGCATTTTTGTTAACCCTTGTACAAAAAGATTTCACTTCTCATAATATTTCCATACCGGCGGCTTTATATAAAATCGATTCTTAAGGATTAAACTCCAATAAAAGATCAAATGCCCTAAAAAACCACTATTCATGAATTTTTTTGGAGTAAATATAAGGCTAAATTTTAAAATAAAGAGTAATTATTATTGTTTTAGATAACAGTTTTAAATCAATCTCTTTTTCTTTAAATGTATGCTTATTGAGCATAGTACAGAACTCGCGACCTAAGGATCTGAAGCCCAGTAACATGGCCACTACACAAATGGATCACTCCTTCTCGGAGGCTGACACTGGCTTATTAAGTTATTGCTAAATAACTCGAGTACCTGCTTTCTTCCAACAGCGATTTGGCGCATTCATAGGACACAGCGTAACGCATTTTTGTTAACGCTTGTACAAAAATTTCACTTCTCATAATATTTCCGTACCTTCAGCTTTATATAAAATCGATTCTTAAGGATTAAACTCCAATAAAAGATCAAATGCCCTAAAAAACCACTATTCATGAATTTTTTTGGAGTAAATATAAGGCTAAATTTTAAAATAAAGAGTAATTATTATTGTTTTAGATAACAGTTTTAAATCAATCTCTTTTTCTTTAAATGTATGCTTATTGAGCATAGTACAGAACTCGCGACCTAAGGATCTGAAGCCCAGTAACATGGCCACTACACAAATGGATCACTCCTTCTCGGAGGCTGACACTGGCTTATTAAGTTATTGCTAAATAACTCAAGTACCTGTTTCTTCCAACAGCGATTTGGCGCATTCATAGGACACAGCGTAACGCATTTTTGTTAACGCTTGTACAAAAATTTCACTTCTCATAATATTTCCGTACCGGCGGCTTTATATAAAATCGATTCTTAAGGATTAAACTCCAATAAAAGATCAAATGCCCTAAAAAACCACTATTCATGAATTTTTTGGAGTAAATATAAGGCTAAATTTTAAAATAAAGAGTAATTATTATTGTTTTAGATAACAGTTTTAAATCAATCTCTTTTTCTTTAAATGTATGCTTATTGAGCATAGTACAGAACTCGCGACATAAGGATCTGAAGCCCAGTAACATGGCCACTACACAAATGGATCACTCCTTCTCGGAGGCTGACACTGGCTTATTAAGTTATTGCTAAATAACTCAAGTACCTGCTTTCTTCCAACAGCGATTTGGCGCATTCATAGGACACAGCGTAACGCATTTTTGTTAACGCTTGTACAAAAATTTCACTTCTCATAATATTTCCATACCGGCTTTATACACTCCAATTTGGCGCAACTTAATAAGGATCTAAGCCCAGTAACATGGCCACTACACAAAATGGATCACTCCTTCTCGTGAACGCTTATTTTGCTAAATAACTCAGTACCTGCTTTCTTCCAACAGCGATTTGGCGCATTCATAGGACACAGCGTAACGCATTTTTGTTAACGCTTGTACAAAAATTTCACTTCTCATAATATTTCCATACCGGCGGCTTTATATAAAATCGATTCTTAAGGATTAAACTCCAATAAAAGATCAAATGCCCTAAAAAACCACTATTCATGAATTTTTTTGGAGTAAATATAAGGCTAAATTTTAAAATAAAGAGTAATTATTATTGTTTTAGATAACAGTTTTAAATCAATCTCCTTTTCTTTAAATGTATGCTTATTGAGCATAGTACAGAACTCGCGACATAAGGATCTGAAGCCCAGTAACATGGCCACTACACAAATGGATCACTCCTTCTCGGAGGCTGACACTGGCTTATTAAGTTATTGCTAAATAACTCGAGTACCTGCTTTCTTCCAACAGCGATTTGGCGCATTCATAGGACACAGCGTAACGCATTTTTGTTAACCCTTGTACAAAAAGATTTCACTTCTCATAATATTTCCATACCGGCGGCTTTATATAAAATCGATTCTTAAGGATTAAACTCCAATAAAAGATCAAATGCCCTAAAAAACCACTATTCATGAATTTTTTTGGAGTAAATATAAGGCTAAATTTTAAAATAAAGAGTAATTATTATTGTTTTAGATAACAGTTTTAAATCAATCTCTTTTTCTTTAAATGTATGCTTATTGAGCATAGTACAGAACTCGCGACCTAAAGATCTAAAGCCTAGTAACATGGCAACTACACAAATGGATCACTCCTTCTCGGAGGCTATCACTGGCTTATTAAGTTATTGCTGAATAACTCACGTACCTGCTTTCTTCCAACAGCGATTTGGCGCATTCATAGGACACAGCGTAACGCATTTTTGTTAATGCTTGTACAAAAATTTCACTTCTCATAATATTTCCGTACCGGCAGCTTTATATAAAATCGATTCTTAAGGATTAAACTCCAATAAAAGATCAAATGCCCTAAAAAACCACTATTCATGAATTTTTTTTGGAGTAAATATAAGGCTAAATTTTAAAATAAAGAGTTATTATTATTGTTTTAGATAACAGTTTTAAATCAATCTCTTTTTCTTTAAATGTATGCTTATTGAGCATAGTACAGAACTCGCGACCTAAGGATCTGAAGCCCAGTAACATGGCCACTACACAAATGGATCATTCCTTCTCGGAGGCTGACACTGGCTTATTAAGTTATTGCTAAATAACTCAAGTACCTGCTTTCTTCCAACAGCGATTTGGCGCATTCATAGGACACAGCGTAACGCATTTTTGTTAACGCTTGTACAAAAATTTCACTTCTCATAATATTTCCGTACCGGCGGCTTTATATAAAATCGATTCTTAAGTATTAAACTTCAATAAAAGATCAAATGCCCTAAAAACCACTATTCATGAATTTTTTTGGAGTAAATATAAGGCTAAATTTTAAAATAAAGAGTAATTATTATTGTTTTAGATAACAGTTTTAAATCAATCTCTTTTTCTTTAAATGTATGCTTATTGAGCATAGTACAGAACTCGCGACATAAGGATCTGAAGCCCAGTAACATGGCCACTACACAAATGGATCACTCCTTCTCGGAGGCTGACACTGGCTTATTAAGTTATTGCTAAATAACTCAAGTACCTGCTTTCTTCCAACAGCGATTTGGCGCATTCATAGGACACAGCGTAACGCATTTTTGTTAACGCTTGTACAAAAATTTCAATTCTCATAATATTTCCGTACCGGAGGCTTTATGTAAAATCGATTCTTAAGGATTAAACTCGAATAAAAGATCAAATGCCCTAAAAAACCACTATTCATGAATTTTTTTGGAGTAAATATAAGGCTAAATTTTAAAATAAAGAGTAATTATTATTGTTTTAGATAACAGTTTTAAATCAATCTCTTTTTCTTTAAATGTATGCTTATTGAGCATAGTACAGAACTCGCGACCTAAGGATCTGAAGCCCAGTAACATGGCCACTACACAAATGGATCACTCCTTCTCGGAGGCTGACACTGGCTTATTAAGTTATTGCTAAATAACTCGAGTACCTGCTTTCTTCCAACAGCGATTTGGCGCATTCATAGGACACAGCGTAACGCATTTTTGTTAACCCTTGTACAAAAAGATTTCACTTCTCATAATATTTCCATACCGGCGGCTTTATATAAAATCGATTCTTAAGGATTAAACTCCAATAAAAGATCAAATGCCCTAAAAAACCACTATTCATGAATTTTTTTGGAGTAAATATAAGGCTAAATTTTAAAATAAAGAGTAATTATTATTGTTTTAGATAACAGTTTTAAATCAATCTCTTTTTCTTTAAATGTATGCTTATTGAGCATAGTACAGAACTCGCGACCTAAGGATCTGAAGCCCAGTAACATGGCCACTACACAAATGGATCACTCCTTCTCGGAGGCTGACACTGGCTTATTAAGTTATTGCTAAATAACTAGTACCTGCTTTCTTCCAACAGCGATTTGGCGCATTCTTAGGACACAGCGTAACGCATTTTTGTTAACCCTTGTACAAAAAGATTTCACTTCTCATAATATTTCCATACCGGCGGCTTTATATAAAATCGATTCTTAAGGATTAAACTCCAATAAAAGATCAAATGCCCTAAAAAACCACTATTCATGAATTTTTTTGGAGTAAATATAAGGCTAAATTTTAAAATAAAGAGTAATTATTACTGTTTTAGATAACAGTTTTAAATCAATCTCTTTTTCTTTAAATGTATGCTTATTGAGCATAGTACAGAAGTCGCGACCTAAGGATCAGAAGCCCAGTAACATGGCCACTACACAAATGGATCACTCCTTCTCGGAGGCTGACACTGGCTTATTAAGTTATTGCTAAATAACTCAGTACCTGCTTTCTTCCAACAGCGATTTGGCGCATTCATAGGACACAGCGTAACGCATTTTTGTTAACCCTTGTACAAAAATTTCACTTCTCATAATATTTCCATACCGGCGGCTTTATATAAAATCGATTCTTAAGGATTAAACTCCAATAAAAGATCAAATGCCCTAAAAAACCACTATTCATGAATTTTTTTGGAGTAAATATAAGGCTAAATTTTAAAATAAAGAGTAATTATTATTGTTTTAGATAACAGTTTTAAATCAATCTCTTTTTCTTTAAATGTATGCTTATTGAGCATAGTACAGAACTCGCGACCTAAGGATCTGAAGCCCAGTAACATGGCCACTACACAAATGGATCACTCCTTCTCGGAGGCTGACACTGGCTTATTAAGTTATTGCTAAATAACTCGAGTACCTGCTTTCTTCCAACAGCGATTTGGCGCATTCATAGGACACAGCGTAACGCATTTTTGTTAACCCTTGTACAAAAAGATTTCACTTCTCATAATATTTCCATACCGGCGGCTTTATATAAAATCGATTCTTAAGGATTAAACTCCAATAAAAGATCAAATGCCCTAAAAAACCACTATTCATGAATTTTTTTGGAGTAAATATAAGGCTAAATTTTAAAATAAAGAGTAATTATTATTGTTTTAGATAACAGTTTTAAATCAATCTCTTTTTCTTTAAATGTATGCTTATTGAGCATAGTACAGAACTCGCGACCTAAGGATCTGAAGCCCAGTAACATGGCCACTACACAAATGGATCACTCCTTCTCGGAGGCTGACACTGGCTTATTAAGTTATTGCTAAATAACTCGAGTACCTGCTTTCTTCCAACAGCGATTTGGCGCATTCATAGGACACAGCGTAACGCATTTTTGTTAACCCTTGTACAAAAATTTCACTTCTCATAATATTTCCATACCGGCGGCTTTATATAAAATCGATTCTTAAGGATTAAACTCCAATAAAAGATCAAATGCCCTAAAAAACCACTATTCATGAATTTTTTTGGAGTAAATATAAGGCTAAATTTTAAAATAAAGAGTAATTATTATTGTTTTAGATAACAGTTTTAAATCAATCTCTTTTTCTTTAAATGTATGCTTATTGAGCATAGTACAGAACTCGCGACATAAGGATCTGAAGCCCAGTAACATGGCCACTACACAAATGGATCACTCCTTCTCGGAGGCTGACACTGGCTTATTAAGTTATTGCTAAATAACTCGAGTACCTGCTTTCTTCCAACAGCGATTTGGCGCATTCATAGGACACAGCGTAACGCATTTTTGTTAACCCTTGTACAAAAAGATTTCACTTCTCATAATATTTCCATACCGGCGGCTTTATATAAAATCGATTCTTAAGGATTAAACTCCAATAAAAGATCAAATGCCCTAAAAAACCACTATTCATGAATTTTTTTGGAGTAAATATAAGGCTAAATTTTAAAATAAAGAGTAATTATTATTGTTTTAGATAACAGTTTTAAATCAATCTCTTTTTCTTTAAATGTATGCTTATTGAGCATAGTACAGAACTCGCGACCTAAGGATCTGAAGCCCAGTAACATGGCCACTACACAAATGGATCACTCCTTCTCGGAGGCTGACACTGGCTTATTAAGTTATTGCTAAATAACTCAAGTACCTGCTTTCTTCCAACAGCGATTTGGCGCATTCATAGGACACAGCGTAACGCATTTTTGTTAACGCTTGTACAAAAATTTCACTTCTCATAATATTTCCATACCGGAGGCTTTATATAAAATCGATTCTTAAGGATTAAACTCCAATAAAAGATCAAATGCCCTAAAAACCACTATTCATGAATTTTTTTGGAGTAAATATAAGGCTAAATTTTAAAATAAAGAGTAATTATTATTGTTTTAGATAACAGTTTTAAATCAATCTCTTTTTCTTTAAATGTATGCTTATTGAGCATAGTACAGAACTCGCGACATAAGGATCTGAAGCCCAGTAACATGGCCACTACACAAATGGATCACTCCTTCTCGGAGGCTGACACTGGCTTATTAAGTTATTGCTAAATAACTCAAGTACCTGCTTTCTTCCAACAGCGATTTGGCGCATTCATAGGACACAGCGTAACGCATTTTTGTTAACCCTTGTACAAAAATTTCACTTCTCATAATATTTCCATACCGGCGGCTTTATATAAAATCGATTCTTAAGGATTAAACTCCAATAAAAGATCAAATGCCCTAAAAAACCACTATTCATGAATTTTTTTGGAGTAAATATAAGGCTAAATTTTAAAATAAAGAGTAATTATTATTGTTTTAGATAACAGTTTTAAATCAATCTCTTTTTCTTTAAATGTATGCTTATTGAGCATAGTACAGAACTCGCGACCTAAGGATCTGAAGCCCAGTAACATGGCCACTACACAAATGGATCACTCCTTCTCGGAGGCTGACACTGGCTTATTAAGTTATTGCTAAATAACTCAAGTACCTGCTTTCTTCCAACAGCGATTTGGCGCATTCATAGGACACAGCGTAACGCTTTCTTGTTAACGCTTGTACAAAAAAATTTCATTTCTCATAATATTTCCATACCGGCGGCTTTATATAAAATCGATTCTTAAGGATTAAACTCCAATAAAAGATCAAATGCCCTAAAAAACCACTATTCATGAATTTTTTTGGAGTAAATATAAGGCTAAATTTTAAAATAAAGAGTAATTATTATTGTTTTAGATAACAGTTTTAAATCAATCTCTTTTTCTTTAAATGTATGCTTATTGAGCATAGTACAGAACTCGCGACCTAAGGATCTGAAGCCCAGTAACATGGCCACTACACAAATGGATCACTCCTTCTCGGAGGCTGACACTGGCTTATTAAGTTATTGCTAAATAACTCAAGTACCTGCTTTCTTCCAACAGCGATTTGGCGCATTCATAGGACACAGCGTAACGCATTTTTGTTAACGCTTGTACAAAAATTTCACTTCTCATAATATTTCCATACCGGCGGCTTTATATAAAAATCGATTCTTAAGGATTAAACTCCAATAAAAGATCAAATGCCCTAAAAAACCACTATTCATGAATTTTTTTGGAGTAAATATAAGGCTAAATTTTAAAATAAAGAGTAATTATTATTGTTTTAGATAACAGTTTTAAATCAATCTCTTTTTCTTTAAATGTATGCTTATTGAGCATAGTACAGAACTCGCGACCTAAGGATCTGAAGCCCAGTAACATGGCCACTACACAAATGGATCACTCCTTCTCGGAGGCTGACACTGGCTTATTAAGTTATTGCTAAATAACTCGAGTACCTGCTTTCTTCCAACAGCGATTTGGCGCATTCATAGGACACAGCGTAACGCATTTTTGTTAACCCTTGTACAAAAATTTCACTTCTCATAATATTTCCATACCGGCGGCTTTATATAAAATCGATTCTTAAGGATTAAACTCCAATAAAAGATCAAATGCCCTAAAAAACCACTATTCATGAATTTTTTTGGAGTAAATATAAGGCTAAATTTTAAAATAAAGAGTAATTATTATTGTTTTAGATAACAGTTTTAAATCAATCTCTTTTTCTTTAAATGTATGCTTATTGAGCATAGTACAGAACTCGCGACCTAAGGATCTGAAGCCCAGTAACATGGCCACTACACAAATGGATCACTCCTTCTCGGAGGCTGACACTGGCTTATTAAGTTATTGCTAAATAACTCAGTACCTGCTTTCTTCCAACAGCGATTTGGCGCATTCATAGGACACAGCGTAACGCATTTTTGTTAACCCTTGTACAAAAAGATTTCACTTCTCATAATATTTCCATACCGGCGGCTTTATATAAAATCGATTCTTAAGGATTAAACTCCAATAAAAGATCAAATGCCCTAAAAAACCACTATTCATGAATTTTTTTGGAGTAAATATAAGGCTAAATTTTAAAATAAAGAGTAATTATTATTGTTTTAGATAACAGTTTTAAATCAATCTCTTTTTCTTTAAATGTATGCTTATTGAGCATAGTACAGAACTCGCGACCTAAGGATCTGAAGCCCAGTAACATGGCCACTACACAAATGGATCACTCCTTCTCGGAGGCTGACACTGGCTTATTAAGTTATTGCTAAATAACTCGAGTACCTGCTTTCTTCCAACAGCGATTTGGCGCATTCATAGGACACAGCGTAACGCATTTTTGTTAACCCTTGTACAAAAAGATTTCACTTCTCATAATATTTCCATACCGGCGGCTTTATATAAAATCGATTCTTAAGGATTAAACTCCAATAAAAGATCAAATGCCCTAAAAAACCACTATTCATGAATTTTTTTGGAGTAAATATAAGGCTAAATTTTAAAATAAAGAGTAATTATTATTGTTTTAGATAACAGTTTTAAATCAATCTCTTTTTCTTTAAATGTATGCTTATTGAGCATAGTACAGAACTCGCGACCTAAGGATCTGAAGCCCAGTAACATGGCCACTACACAAATGGATCACTCCTTCTCGGAGGCTGACACTGGCTTATTAAGTTATTGCTAAATAACTAGTACCTGCTTTCTTCCAACAGCGATTTGGCGCATTCATAGGACACAGCGTAACGCATTTTTGTTAACCCTTGTACAAAAAGATTTCACTTCTCATAATATTTCCATACCGGCGGCTTTATATAAAATCGATTCTTAAGGATTAAACTCCAATAAAAGATCAAATGCCCTAAAAAACCACTATTCATGAATTTTTTTGGAGTAAATATAAGGCTAAATTTTAAAATAAAGAGTAATTATTATTGTTTTAGATAACAGTTTTAAATCAATCTCTTTTTCTTTAAATGTATGCTTATTGAGCATAGTACAGAACTCGCGACCTAAGGATCTGAAGCCCAGTAACATGGCCACTACACAAATGGATCACTCCTTCTCGGAGGCTGACACTGGCTTATTAAGTTATTGCTAAATAACTCAAGTACCTGCTTTCTTCCAACAGCGATTTGGCGCATTCATAGGACACAGCGTAACGCATTTTTGTTAACGCTTGTACAAAAATTTCACTTCTCATAATATTTCCATACCGGCGGCTTTATATAAAATCGATTCTTAAGGATTAAACTCCAATAAAAGATCAAATGCCCTAAAAAACCACTATTCATGAATTTTTTTGGAGTAAATATAAGGCTAAATTTTAAAATAAAGAGTAATTATTATTGTTTTAGATAACAGTTTTAAATCAATCTCTTTTTCTTTAAATGTATGCTTATTGAGCATAGTACAGAACTCGCGACCTAAGGATCTGAAGCCCAGTAACATGGCCACTACACAAATGGATCACTCCTTCTCGGAGGCTGACACTGGCTTATTAAGTTATTGCTAAATAACTCGAGTACCTGCTTTCTTCCAACAGCGATTTGGCGCATTCATAGGACACAGCGTAACGCATTTTTGTTAACCCTTGTACAAAAAGATTTCACTTCTCATAATATTTCCATACCGGCGGCTTTATATAAAATCGATTCTTAAGGATTAAACTCCAATAAAAGATCAAATGCCCTAAAAAACCACTATTCATGAATTTTTTTGGAGTAAATATAAGGCTAAATTTTAAAATAAAGAGTAATTATTATTGTTTTAGATAACAGTTTTAAATCAATCTCTTTTTCTTTAAATGTATGCTTATTGAGCATAGTACAGAACTCGCGACCTAAGGATCTGAAGCCCAGTAACATGGCCACTACACAAATGGATCACTCCTTCTCGGAGGCTGACACTGGCTTATTAAGTTATTGCTAAATAACTCAAGTACCTGCTTTCTTCCAACAGCGATTTGGCGCATTCATAGGACACAGCGTAACGCATTTTTGTTAACGCTTGTACAAAAATTTCACTTCTCATAATATTTCCATACCGGCGGCTTTATATAAAATCGATTCTTAAGGATTAAACTCCAATAAAAGATCAAATGCCCTAAAAAACCACTATTCATGAATTTTTTTGGAGTAAATATAAGGCTAAATTTTAAAATAAAGAGTAATTATTATTGTTTTAGATAACAGTTTTAAATCAATCTCTTTTTCTTTAAATGTATGCTTATTGAGCATAGTACAGAACTCGCGACCTAAAGGATCTGAAGCCCAGTAACATGGCCACTACACAAATGGATCACTCCTTCTCGGAGGCTGACACTGGCTTATTAAGTTATTGCTAAATAACTCTAGTACCTGCTTTCTTCCAACAGCGATTTGGCGCATTCATAGGACACAGCGTAACGCATTTTTGTTAACCCTTGTACAAAAAGATTTCACTTCTCATAATATTTCCATACCGGCGGCTTTATATAAAATCGATTCTTAAGGATTAAACTCCAATAAAAGATCAAATGCCCTAAAAAACCACTATTCATGAATTTTTTGAGTAAATATAAGGCTAAATTTTAAAATAAAGAGTAATTATTATTGTTTTAGATAACAGTTTTAAATCAATCTCTTTTTCTTTAAATGTATGCTTATTGAGCATAGTACAGAACTCGCGACCTAAGGATCTGAAGCCCAGTAACATGGCCACTACACAAATGGATCACTCCTTCTCGGAGGCTGACACTGGCTTATTAAGTTATTGCTAAATAACTCAGTACCTGCTTTCTTCCAACAGCGATTTGGCGCATTCATAGGACACAGCGTAACGCATTTTTGTTAACCCTTGTACAAAAATTTCACTTCTCATAATATTTCCATACCGGCGGCTTTATATAAAATCGATTCTTAAGGATTAAACTCCAATAAAAGATCAAATGCCCTAAAAAACCACTATTCATGAATTTTTTTGGAGTAAATATAAGGCTAAATTTTAAAATAAAGAGTAATTATTATTGTTTTAGATAACAGTTTTAAATCAATCTCTTTTTCTTTAAATGTATGCTTATTGAGCATAGTACAGAACTCGCGACCTAAGGATCTGAAGCCCAGTAACATGGCCACTACACAAATGGATCACTCCTTCTCGGAGGCTGACACTGGCTTATTAAGTTATTGCTAAATAACTCAAGTACCTGCTTTCTTCCAACAGCGATTTGGCGCATTCATAGGACACAGCGTAACGCATTTTTGTTAACGCTTGTACAAAAATTTCACTTCTCATAATATTTCCGTACCGGCGGCTTTATATAAAATCGATTCTTAAGGATGAAACTCCAATAAAAGATCAAATGCCCTAAAAAACCACTATTCATGAATTTTTTTGGAGTAAATATAAGGCTAAATTTTAAAATAAAGAGTAATTATTATTGTTTTAGATAACTGTTTTAAATCAATCTCTTTTTCTTTAAACGTATGCTTATTGAGCATAGTACAGAACTCGCGACATAAGGATCTGAAGCCCAGTAACATGGCCACTACACAAATGGATCACTCCTTCTCGGAGGCTGACACTGGCTTATTAAGTTATTGCTAAATAACTCTAGTACCTGCTTTCTTCCAACAGCGATTTGGCGCATTCATAGGACACAGCGTAACGCATTTTTGTTAACCTTGTACAAAAATTTCACTTCTCATAATATTTCCATACCGGCGGCTTTATATAAAATCGATTCTTAAGGATTAAACTCCAATAAAAGATCAAATGCCCTAAAAAACCACTATTCATGAATTTTTTGGAGTAAATATAAGGCTAAATTTTAAAATAAAGAGTAATTATTATTGTTTTAGATAACAGTTTTAAATCAATCTCTTTTTCTTTAAATGTATGCTTATTGAGCATAGTACAGAACTCGCGACCTAAGGATCTGAAGCCCAGTAACATGGCCACTACACAAATGGATCACTCCTTCTCGGAGGCTGACACTGGCTTATTAAGTTATTGCTAAATAACTCAAGTACCTGCTTTCTTCCAACAGCGATTTGGCGCATTCTAGGACACAGCGTAACGCATTTTTGTTAACGCTTGTACAAAAATTTCACTTCTCATAATATTTCCATACCGGCGGCTTTATATAAAATCGATTCTTAAGGATTAAACTCCAATAAAAGATCAAATGCCCTAAAAACCACTATTCATGAATTTTTTGGAGTAAATATAAGGCTAAATTTTAAAATAAAGAGTAATTATTATTGTTTTAGATAACTGTTTTAAATCAATCTCTTTTTCTTTAAACGTATGCTTATTGAGCATAGTACAGAACTCGCGACATAAGGATCTGAAGCCCAGTAACATGGCCACTACACAAATGGATCACTCCTTCTCGGAGGCTGACACTGGCTTATTAAGTTATTGCTAAATAACTCTAGTACCTGCTTTCTTCCAACAGCGATTTGGCGCATTCTTAGGACACAGCGTAACGCATTTTTGTTAACCCTTGTACAAAAAGATTTCACTTCTCATAATATTTCCATACCGGCGGCTTTATATAAAATCGATTCTTAAGGATTAAACTCCAATAAAAGATCAAATGCCCTAAAAAACCACTATTCATGAATTTTTTTGGAGTAAATATAAGGCTAAATTTTAAAATAAAGAGTAATTATTATTGTTTTAGATAACAGTTTTAAATCAATCTCTTTTTCTTTAAATGTATGCTTATTGAGCATAGTACAGAAGTCGCGACCTAAGGATCAGAAGCCCAGTAACATGGCCACTACACAAATGGATCACTCCTTCTCGGAGGCTGACACTGGCTTATTAAGTTATTGCTAAATAACTCGAGTACCTGCTTTCTTCCAACAGCGATTTGGCGCATTCATAGGACACAGCGTAACGCATTTTTGTTAACCCTTGTACAAAAATTTCACTTCTCATAATATTTCCATACCGGCGGCTTTATATAAAATCGATTCTTAAGGATTAAACTCCAATAAAAGATCAAATGCCCTAAAAACCACTATTCATGAATTTTTTTGGAGTAAATATAAGGCTAAATTTTAAAATAAAGAGTAATTATTATTGTTTTAGATAACAGTTTTAAATCAATCTCTTTTTCTTTAAATGTATGCTTATTGAGCATAGTACAGAACTCGCGACCTAAGGATCTGAAGCCCAGTAACATGGCCACTACACAAATGGATCACTCCTTCTCGGAGGCTGACACTGGCTTATTAAGTTATTGCTAAATAACTCAAGTACCTGCTTTCTTCCAACAGCGATTTGGCGCATTCATAGGACACAGCGTAACGCATTTTTGTTAACGCTTGTACAAAAATTTCACTTCTCATAATATTTCCGTACCGGCGGCTTTATATAAAATCGATTCTTAAGGATTAAACTCAATAAAAATCAAATGCCCTAAAAAACCACTATTCATGAATTTTTTTGGAGTAAATATAAGGCTAAATTTTAAAATAAAGAGTAATTATTATTGTTTTAGATAACAGTTTTAAATCAATCTCTTTTTCTTTAAATGTATGCTTATTGAGCATAGTACAGAACTCGCGACCTAAGGATCTGAAGCCCAGTAACATGGCCACTACACAAATGGATCACTCCTTCTCGGAGGCTGACACTGGCTTATTAAGTTATTGCTAAATAACTCAGTACCTGCTTTCTTCCAACAGCGATTTGGCGCATTCATAGGACACAGCGTAACGCATTTTTGTTAACGCTTGTACAAAAATTTCACTTCTCATAATATTTCCATACCGGCGGCTTTATATAAAATCGATTCTTAAGGATTAAACTCCAATAAAAGATCAAATGCCCTAAAAAACCACTATTCATGAATTTTTTTGGAGTAAATATAAGGCTAAATTTTAAAATAAAGAGTAATTATTATTGTTTTAGATAACAGTTTTAAATCAATCTCTTTTTCTTTAAATGTATGCTTATTGAGCATAGTACAGAACTCGCGACATAAGGATCTGAAGCCCAGTAACATGGCCACTACACAAATGGATCACTCCTTCTCGGAGGCTGACACTGGCTTATTAAGTTATTGCTAAATAACTCAAGTACCTGTTTCTTCCAACAGCGATTTGGCGCATTCATAGGACACAGCGTAACGCATTTTTGTTAACCCTTGTACAAAAATTTCACTTCTCATAATATTTCCATACCGGCGGCTTTATATAAAATCGATTCTTAAGGATTAAACTCCAATAAAAGATCAAATGCCCTAAAAAACCACTATTCATGAATTTTTTTGGAGTAAATATAAGGCTAAATTTTAAAATAAAGAGTAATTATTATTGTTTTAGATAACAGTTTTAAATCAATCTCTTTTTCTTTAAATGTATGCTTATTGAGCATAGTACAGAACTCGCGACCTAAGGATCTGAAGCCCAGTAACATGGCCACTACACAAATGGATCACTCCTTCTCGGAGGCTGACACTGGCTTATTAAGTTATTGCTAAATAACTCAGTACCTGCTTTCTTCCAACAGCGATTTGGCGCATTCATAGGACACAGCGTAACGCATTTTTGTTAACCCTTGTACAAAAAGATTTCACTTCTCATAATATTTCCATACCGGCGGCTTTATATAAAATCGATTCTTAAGTATTAAACTTCAATAAAAGATCAAATGCCCTAAAAACCACTATTCATGAATTTTTTTGGAGTAAATATAAGGCTAAATTTTAAAATAAAGAGTAATTATTATTGTTTTAGATAACAGTTTTAAATCAATCTCTTTTTCTTTAAATGTATGCTTATTGAGCATAGTACAGAACTCGCGACCGAAGGATCTGAAGCCCAGTAACATGGCCACTACACAAATGGATCACTCCTTCTCGGAGGCTGACACTGGCTTATTAAGTTATTGCTAAATAACTCAAGTACCTGCTTTCTTCCAACAGCGATTTGGCGCATTCATAGGACACAGCGTAACGCATTTTTGTTAACCCTTGTACAAAAAGATTTCACTTCTCATAATATTTCCATACCGGCGGCTTTATATAAAATCGATTCTTAAGGATTAAACTCCAATAAAAGATCAAATGCCCTAAAAAACCACTATTCATGAATTTTTTTGGAGTAAATATAAGGCTAAATTTTAAAATAAAGAGTAATTATTATTGTTTTAGATAACAGTTTTAAATCAATCTCTTTTTCTTTAAATGTATGCTTATTGAGCATAGTACAGAACTCGCGACCTAAAGATCTAAAGCCTAGTAACATGGCAACTACACAAATGGATCATTCCTTCTCGGAGGCTGACACTGGCTTATTAAGTTATTGCTAAATAACTCAAGTACCTGCTTTCTTCCAACAGCGATTTGGCGCATTCATAGGACACAGCGTAACGCATTTTTGTTAACGCTTGTACAAAAATTTCACTTCTCATAATATTTCCATACCGGCGGCTTTATATAAAATCGATTCTTAAGGATTAAACTCCAATAAAAGATCAAATGCCCTAAAAAACCACTATTCATGAATTTTTTTGGAGTAAATATAAGGCTAAATTTTAAAATAAAGAGTAATTATTATTGTTTTAGATAACAGTTTTAAATCAATCTCTTTTTCTTTAAATGTATGCTTATTGAGCATAGTACAGAACTCGCGACCTAAGGATCTGAAGCCCAGTAACATGGCCACTACACAAATGGATCATTCCTTCTCGGAGGCTGACACTGGCTTATTAAGTTATTGCTAAATAACTCAAGTACCTGCTTTCTTCCAACAGCGATTTGGCGCATTCATAGGACACAGCGTAACGCATTTTTGTTAACGCTTGTACAAAAATTTCACTTCTCATAATATTTCCATACCGGCGGCTTTATATAAAATCGATTCTTAAGGATTAAACTCCAATAAAAGATCAAATGCCCTAAAAAACCACTATTCATGAATTTTTTTGGAGTAAATATAAGGCTAAATTTTAAAATAAAGAGTAATTATTATTGTTTTAGATAACAGTTTTAAATCAATCTCTTTTTCTTTAAATGTATGCTTATTGAGCATAGTACAGAACTCGCGACCTAAGGATCTGAAGCCCAGTAACATGGCCACTACACAAATGGATCACTCCTTCTCGGAGGCTGACACTGGCTTATTAAGTTATTGCTAAATAACTCTAGTACCTGCTTTCTTCCAACAGCGATTTGGCGCATTCTTAGGACACAGCGTAACGCATTTTTGTTAACCCTTGTACAAAAAGATTTCACTTCTCATAATATTTCCATACCGGCGGCTTTATATAAAATCGATTCTTAAGGATTAAACTCCAATAAAAGATCAAATGCCCTAAAAAACCACTATTCATGAATTTTTTTGGAGTAAATATAAGGCTAAATTTTAAAATAGAGAGTAATTATTATTGTTTTAGATAACAGTTTTAAATCAATCTCTTTTTCTTTAAATGTATGCTTATTGAGCATAGTACAGAACTCGCGACCGAAGGATCTGAAGCCCAGTAACATGGCCACTACACAAATGGATCATTCCTTCTCGGAGGCTGACACTGGCTTATTAAGTTATTGCTAAATAACTCAAGTACCTGCTTTCTGCCAACAGCGATTTGGCGCATTCATAGGACACAGCGTAACGCATTTTTGTTAACACTTGTACAAAAAAATATCACTTCTCATAATATTTCCATACCGGCGGCTTTATATAAAATCGATTCTTAAGGATTAAACTCCAATAAAAAATCAAATGCCCTAAAAAACCACTATTCATGAATTTTTTTGGAGTAAATATAAGGCTAAATTTTAAAATAAAGAGTAAATATTATTGTTTTAGATAACAGTTTTAAATCAATCTCTTTTTCTTTAAATGTATGCTTATTGAGCATAGTACAGAACTCGCGACCTAAGGATCTGAAGCCCAGTAACATGGCCACTACACAAATGGATCACTCCTTCTCGGAGGCTGACACTGGCTTATTAAGTTATTGCTAAATAACTCAAGTACCTGCTTTCTTCCAACAGCGATTTGGCGCATTCATAGGACACGTAACGCATTTTTGTTAACGCATTTTTGTACCTAACGCTTATTAATTTATTGCTGAATAAATCACGTACCTGCTTTCTTCCAACAGCGATTTGGCGCATTCATAGGACACAGCGTAACGCATTTTTGTTAATGCTTGTACAAAAATTTCACTTCTCATAATATTTCCGTACCGGCAGCTTTATATAAAATCGATTCTTAAGGATTAAACTCCAATAAAAGATCAAATGCCCTAAAAAACCACTATTCATGAATTTTTTTGGAGTAAATATAAGGCTAAATTTTAAAATAAAGAGTAAATTATTATTGTTTTAGATAACAGTTTTAAATCAATCTCTTTTTCATTAAATGTATGCTTATTGAGCATAGTACAAAACTCGCGACCTAAGGATCTGAAGCCCAGTAACATGGCCACTACACAAATGGATCATTCCTTCTCGGAGGCTGACACTGGCTTATTAAGTTATTGCTAAATAACTCAAGTACCTGCTTTCTTCCAACAGCGATTTGGCGCATTCATAGGACACAGCGTAACGCATTTTTGTTAACGCTTGTACAAAAATTTCACTTCTCATAATATTTCCGTACCGGCGGCTTTATATAAAATCGATTCTTAAGTATTAAACTTCAATAAAAGATCAAATGCCCTAAAAACCACTATTCATGAATTTTTTTGGAGTAAATATAAGGCTAAATTTTAAAATAAAGAGTAATTATTATTGTTTTAGATAACAGTTTTAAATCAATCTCTTTTTCTTTAAATGTATGCTTATTGAGCATAGTACAGAACTCGCGACCTAAGGATCTGAAGCCCAGTAACATGGCCACTACACAAATGGATCACTCCTTCTCGGAGGCTGACACTGGCTTATTAAGTTATTGCTAAATAACTCAAGTACCTGCTTTCTTCCAACAGCGATTTGGCGCATTCATAGGACACAGCGTAACGCATTTTTGTTAACGCTTGTACAAAAATTTCACTTCTCATAATATTTCCATACCGGAGGCTTTATGTGAAAATCGATTCTTAAGGAGTCAACTCAAAAAACAATAGTTAATGGAGTTGGAAAAAAAACAGGGCTGTATTATCAGTTGACGTGAGGGTGGACTGTCTCCCGTGCGTTTGGAATATACCTACAGGTATATTATGCTCAGATTGTCTACTGCACCATGAACTCTGTTCAATTATTCCTCTATTTCCTTGGTGCTCAACCTCCGGCCACCTCACCAACCAAACCAACGACATGGTTTTTTTTTTAGATGCAACCGTAACAGCGTACGCGCTAAGGAAGTGAACACTTTCTCCTGGATTATCTTACCCATCGTCATTCTGAACGAACGGATATCATGGCCTACTCAAAATTGGGGCTCAATACTGCCTCTACTATTATATTAAAGGAACGTTCTGAAACTGTTGAAAATATTTACAAGTGTCCTGGAAAAGTACTTCGGAGAGACTTGGATCAGCAAAACAAACTGTCAGACGACAT
Organism: Trichonephila clavipes; assembly: GCA_019973935.1. Classification (NCBI taxonomy): domain Eukaryota; kingdom Metazoa; phylum Arthropoda; class Arachnida; order Araneae; family Nephilidae; genus Trichonephila; species Trichonephila clavipes. The sequence continues at coordinate 54,785 of BMAU01021280.1, read as the reverse complement.
TTGCTAAATTTAGAAAAGAACTTTAAGAAAATGTCATTTTTGTGGCCGTATTTCCGAATGGACTGGCGAATGAAGAAAAATGTAACGCTCCTCTAACTCCTCAAGAGGATGATTGGATCTCGTCTGCGGAATACATTCAGTGATGAAATAAGATACATATCTATCTTCTTAAGCGAAATTCCAAATGGAGGGATTCTTTCAATGGATTTTTAATTAACGTCCTAATTTGAAGCTCCTAATTTTGAATCTCGGTCATATGAAGAGCTTTGAACCTCGACAGAAACCCCTCTCCACAGCAGGTCTTTTGTGACACCTGGACTCGACTCTATAGATGAATTGAGTCCTGGCTCCCCCAACCACTACAATACACTGTTGCTCCACTCAAGGGCGACTCATTCATAGGAGATCCTAGTCCATTGTTAAGCAAGAAATTGATAAGAGAATCTGCTGAATCTCAGGAGAGTAGAAATAGATAAGACTAAGACACATTGACTAAGGAACAAATAAGTTTTCGAAAGGCGGGAAGAAACCTTGGGGAAAATGTCAAGTAACGCTGCATTAATTTAGATTAAGGGGGAATAAAATCAAGATAACTTATATTTTCCTCAGTAAAAAGGCTTTTATGATTCTTTTCTTTTACGATCCCTTTCTTAACAAGTGAAAAATGCACTGTAACCTCCTATCAGCGTTTCGAGGTTTTCTGTATCATTAGATACAGTGACAACAAGCTTCAAGACAGAGTTCTGAATATTAGTGCTAAATCAATCCATTTACACGTATTTTAAGGAGGAATCTATGCATGAAAATCAAGTGAATGAATCGCATTCCAAATTTGTATTGACACAATATTCTCCACTATTTTAACTACTTTATACAACTATGATGCTTAGAAAATGAAAAGTTTCTATCGGCTGAGTGAAGATTAACGTCAGCTATTCGAGGGCTTTGAGCGATGCCATCTGGAATCATGGTCAAGTGAACCCCCTCTCCTAACATCCACACCAAAGAGAGGACTCGACAGACTTAAAGTACAGCGCTCCCCACACGGTGGGTTTTGAACTCACGACCCGCTGGTCACGAGTCCGTTACTTTGACCACGGCCACAAAGTTTCTATCGGAATTTTGCTCAAGTTTAAGGCTGTTTTCGGTTAATGTGAAAGAACAGGACCCGAATTTGGAACATTTTTTCAGATATAAAAGAAATGAAAAATTAACATTATGTTCCGGCTTCCCTATCTTTTAAAGGGCAGTGATTTTTATCATACTTCACATTTTTAACCGAGTTGATTCATTTTTTGGTATAAAATGTGTTTCGCTTTTTTTCTCCTATACTGTAATGTTAAATGGGTTATGCCATCACGTATTAAAACGAAAAAAAATATTCATGAGCCATTTTGCAATTTTTAAAAACACTATATTATTAACAGAAGTACGAATTATGATATTGCAAATTTCTATGGAAATTGAAGCATTTTCTGTCTTTAAATGTGCTTTGCGTTTAGTTCAATCTCTCGTACTTTTACCGAAAACAGCCTTAAATTCTAATTTAACAACCCAAATTTTATTTTTAATCTAAAAGAATTAGTTAAAGCGGGCTTGTATTTAAACCACCGGAGGGAACCAATTCCACAGAAGGCTCGCGCTAATACGAAAATATGGCGGACCTCCAAAAATCAAGGCTCAATTTCTTAGGGAGGGGGGTGACATTTTTTTGAGTCCCCATAAGATTAACACGGGAGCATGATATTTTAGTGCTTAAGCTCTCCCCATGCCTACACAATGGGAATGAAGTGGATGGGTCTCGACGAGTGGAACAGTTGGTTCAAATCTCAAGTCCGAGACTCGAACAGAAGCCCAGATATTGTGAATTGAAGCAAATTTCAAAAGTTGAAAACAATTCAAATCTATGGAAGCAATCGCCCTATGAGCATGAAATTATAATAAGTGGGAGAGCAGAGAGAGAGGAATCGAATGAGCCAGGCCTGAATGGACTGTGAGGCTCGGGTGCCGAGATATTGGCCAAAAACCCGTAGAGGGGGAGGCTGCGTCCCAACAGATATGGTTTATAACAATAGTTATTACGATCCTCTAAATATCAGTCCCCTAGCACCAAAAAAGTGGCATGTTAAAATATTAGACAACGGTGTGCGTGTGCATCCGTGACGGTGTGCGTGTGCATCCGTGACGGTGTGCGCCCGCATCGCAAAATTTTACCCTCATCCTTTTTCCCAAACGCACAATAAGAAGTATAACTTAAAAAAAACCGCTGCGTATCTAACACATTTACTGATGATAGCAATTTTTTTATCCAGTTCGTAATAAACTTACATGCTTGTTATCAAGTAGCAATGAATGGTTGTTAGTTAGCAGTTTTATTCCTGATTTCAATTTCAATTTTTATATGTTGCATCTACTTACAGACTGAATTTTCACTGTACAGAGATTTCTTAATTCTTTTTGTAATAAAAAAGAAATGTTTTTGTTTTATAAATATGTCACATGTGTGTGTGGGGATTTTATTGTTACTTTTTTTGCATGGTATTTTTGGGAAAGTATTTTGGAAATTGTAATCTTTTTAAATCTGCCGGACTCAATTGACTATATGTCGTATGTTTTCTAAGGAAAGTATTATGTAAAAAAGAGTTAGGTGTATATGTATTATCTGATTGCTGAAATGTATACATGTGTGTGTGTTAGATTTATAACATAACAGCAAACTTGAAATCAATCCTTCTTATGTTAATTATATAAACATAATGTAAAAAAACAACCCTGCAATTCCATTTTTAATTAATATTTAAATTATTTTGTAAGCCCAATTGAATTCCTTTGTTCACGTTTTGTGGAACGTGCTTGAAGATGCTCAAGTGACTTTTTGTATCCATTTTTGGGATCATCTGTTGCTTTTTCGTCTTCTTCTGTCATAAAAAAATTTCAAAAGGGAAATGAATTTCCTAAGCAATTGACTATAGATTGATGGGTTGCTTAAAAATATTTTACTCTAAGGCAACGCGAGGGTGTTGAAACTGGGCCAATTGATAAAGGATGGCGCCCAATTTACAAATTTCCACACCAACCCAACCCCATACTTTACGTGACTCGACACGGTGAGTCTTCAGTAGAAAACTCACGATTAGGTCCCCTCCAATTCACTCTTAATTCCCCTTGGACGATAAAAGTCTCATACATTGCCCAAACATTTTTCATATTTTCTGTATAAACTTATTTTATTCAGAAATATAAAATGGCGTGACACTTGCACAACTTGAGAGCAAACAAACTCAAATGATAAAGAAAAAGAAACGATACTATAATAAAAACAGTTGATAAAAAGGTTAAAGATAACACGAGCAATCTTTTTTTTTTTAGAATTTTTAGGCGTCTCCGTAAGATGGTTTGGGAGATTCGAGGATTGACCAAAATATCGAAAAATGATGTCATTCTGAGATCCTTTTCATTGAGAACCCCATAACGTTTTGGCGCCATGCAGATGCAAAATTGGCTTTTTTATGTAGCTCGTATGGTGCCGTTCATATCCACACGTGCACCCCTAAGATATTGCGGGGTTTTTTCATCTGACATCGCCCCAACAACCACGAAATTACAGCCACGAGCCAGAAACGAATTCGAGGTGGAAGGGAGGAGCCTCAAGAATTTGAAACACTGAAAAGATCGGTTGTGTTTACCTCCACCTTCACTTTGTTTTATGGAAATAATCAATAGTATGAATAACTTGTATCTCAATGTAAATGTTGTATTTAATAGCTGTAAATCAATTATTTAATTTCTTCCCCTTAATTTTCCAAAACACCCGCCAGAATGATTTTTTTTCAATAGAAATCAGAACCTCACCAATATCACTATTGGATTAAATTTCCCATCCAGTTTTACTTTGATTACAAAAGGGAAAAGGATAAATTAAAAATAATCCAATGAATGATGGACATGTTTATTGTTCATAGAAAATATTTTGGGACAAAAGTGATTGCGCGGGGAACTCACTCATCCCAAGTACCTTAAGATTGTAAAAACCGTTTTCCATTTCCAAAAGAGAGTGAGATATATGACAAATTTTATTTCCCATGAAGACTCATATAGTACTAACAAGGGTTATTGGTAACAAACAGTTTTCCCAAATTTAAAGATTTCGGGAGTCGAGGATGACTCTGTGCCTCACGATCCCGGGTTAATCAAATTTTAGGGGAATCCATTCAAATTTTACCTACATCATATTTATATTTAAAAAAAAACAGAGGGAGTTATGAGTATAATATCCGTTATTACCCATAATGGATGATGGGTAAACTGTTACCGAAGGTACCCCTGTGTTTTAAATAATTATACATATACAACTCATGTATAAAATTATCTTTACATACTCAAACATAATATTTTATAAAATATCCAGTGGTCTTTTTTCCTCTAAATATCTCCAAAACAAGCTTTTTAATAGTTTTATCGAATCCAAATGGACCCAACCGTTTCTGGTATGCAAATGTGTGTGTGTGAAGACGTTCCATCATCCTACAAAATAAAACGTTTTGTGCAAAGTGAATATCTGAGAGAATTTGGCTAACTGTTTGATTTCAGGGGTCCAAACGGTTTGTTATGCCATCAACGTATCATTTGGACGTCAAGTGGCGAATTTCAACCAAGATGTGTAAGCAGTTACGAAAGCAGTAAGATGTGTCAATATTTCAGTTGATATGCTGTGGAAACATTTTCAGAACTGTTGTCAGGAGAATTGGACAAGATCTATAAAAAATGTTTCTCAAATTCGATAGACGACAATAACTGACAATCCCAACAGTCAGCCTGGCAGTTAAGTTGAGAGCTTCAGCGTACACCAGAATTATTATTGGAATAAAAGTAATGGCAGAGAGGGAATGAAAATGGTAAAGTAACAAAAGAGGGAACGCTTTCATGAGTGCAAAATAAAATCATAACTGGAGTAAACACCATTGGACCCGTGTTCTCTCTTTTAAGCATTATACACATAGTCGAGGTTTAGTTAAACATTTTATTTCAAAGCGTTATGGAAGAAATGAGAAATTTTCCTTCGAATGTCATGGAATAAGGCTGTTTATGTAATGCAGATGAGACGGTATAGTGAAGAAGGCCCCTCCATGCTTCAAACAAAGGATGTGTGGCAAATCAAAGTTATAAGGGTCAGAACCTGCTGTAGGATGATTTTTTTAAAAATTTATCGAGCTTTCCGCATCAAGCCAACCTCTTGAATGAATTTCTTGAAAGGGAAGCCATTCAGTGAACACCTTGGCCAGTAAAATCTCCTGCTGTGAGCCTCATAGAGAACTTTCGAGACTACTTCAGAAAAGCAGTTGCGGGGTTGTGGTAGCCTGTTGGTTACAAAGTTACTCCTCTCTTTGTATAGAAGACCTTATGTCCTTTAAGTTTGTCGGGTCTCGTTGGCGGGGTGTGAAAGTTAGGGTAGGGGGTGCCAACTTAGGTAACTGGGATTCAGATCAATTCAGATTCAACATCAATTAACACTCATTCAGAAAAGCAGTTGCATGGAGACATCCTTCACCGAGTGCCCTGAAGATCGCATTGCTGGAGGAATGGAACTGAGCAGTACCCTATGGGTAGCTACACCTTAAGGGCCAAGAGATATGAACATCGAGGACGGAGTGCCAGAGTTGGAGGAGCAATGGATTGAATGGACTGAATTTAATCCTTTATCGACCGCATTATAATTTACTGCAGTTCTTTTCATGCAATATTTTTTTTGAATCACTACATAGAAAATTAAGGGATATACATAAAAAAATGCTCAACTTTGGGAAATTTATTCCGTTAGAGCTAATTAATTAAAGATATTCCATTGTAAAATTAATTATATACACTGTTTACTTAAAATAAACAGCCAAATCATTTTCCAAGGTCTTCATTAACATGAAAAAAAATAAGACATTTACCTTTTGACATTAACTACTTATTCGGAACAAAAATGACATTCTTCGCAATCCGCTGAAAACGCCGTCAGCTGAAAATGCAATTTCTGCTATAAAACTATTCGCCTTTCCCGCTAAAATACTCATCATAGAACTCGTGCTGCCATATATCTTGGAAGAGTGGATTTCAAAGAATATTTCTGCTAAGTATCGTCAGAGTCTTCGTAAAAATGGTTATTCTATGTCATTTTAAAGTAAGTGGTACTTCTCTAAGTGCCGTCGCGCGGTAGATAAAGGGTTAAGCGAAACCTGTGAAAAGATGTTGCGGGGACAGCCGCATCCAAGAATCGATCATTTGAAGCACTTTTAATCTTACACATGACTAGAATTTTTCTATAACGAGAGGCTATGAAGAGCCAAAGTTTGCAGCTGAATTTCACCAATGTTGCAACTAATGTTATGCTTAATTCCTTTGGAATCAAATGCCTTTTTGGCTAATAGCTGTGAGATCCCTAACGATACAATGTAATGACGTCATTTAAAGGGATCACGACACACCCCACTAACGTGAGCAATTGGAGCCTAAGCAGATGTACCGTGCTTCTATAAGAAGGGTCTTGAAGGGCATCAGGACTCGACCGAAATAATGACAATCACGAGTTCGAGACCATCATCACTCAGCCTTACCTATTGAATGGAATCCTATTTAAGAGCTTCAAGAATAAATTTGTAGATGTTGTTGAAAAGAATTTATTTATTCTTTTGCTATTTATATATGAAACACATTTTACAGTTTTATGAATTAAATTATTGAAATTTTGTAATTTACAATTTTCTATCTATATCGGAATTGTTTGAACACTTTTAAGTAACATGCAAATGAATATTTCATTTAACATTTATTTAACTGTTGATTAGCTGCTGCAAATAAATGTTTCACTTAAGATATGAATCGATTTGATTTTTTATAAACTGTAAAGAAACGTGAGGGCAAAGGATTTTGTCATTTGAAACTTGGGGAAGACGAGACTTGGCACCCCACTCTCCGTGAGGACTTTGAGTTACGACAGATTGAACGAGCATCGACCCCTCTACAGGACTAGAACTCACGACTGGCCACAAGGTCATTAGCATTTGGCTTTCGACTCTGGAGGTCTGAAAACAAGGAAAGTTGGGCCGAGAAATTTCTGTTCGATTCCGAGACAAAGCGTCAGAAGAGTCAACATTTGAGAATTGAGTTTCAGTTGCACAAAGGACCCTCATTCGAAATAATGGAGACTTGAAGGAGGAAGCCAAGCATATACACTCAGGAACATTGAAAATAGCCACTCAAGAAGAAAGCACTTGAAAGTGAAATGAAATTCAATACACATAATGACACAGATGAGAGATTCACTTAATCTCAAAAACAAGACAATTAAACGAATACAGGGTGTGCAACGACACAAATACTGGGCAACTTCAATAGCCTGTTGGACCACCTCGAGCTGCAATACATGCCGCCACACGGTCCGGCATTGAGTTGATTAGACACCTTATATTGTCCTGAGGCAGATGGGCCCACAAATCTTGAACAGCCAACTCTAAATCATGTACAGAGTGACACGATGCAATCGGCCGTTTTAGCTGATCCCACACGTGCTCTACAGGGGACAAATCGGGGGAGCGGACCAGCCATGGAAGAGTCTGAAATTGACGTAGGAAGTCTTGAGCAACTCTTGCTGTATGCGGACGAGCATTATCTTGCTGGAAAATTGCCCCAAGGAGACCATTTAGGAAAGGTCCTACATGGGGTCGAAGAATATCATCAACACGTAACGTTGGCCCGTTAAGGTTCCAAAGTGGACCGGCTATCATAGGCTATGGACCCCCAGACCATTACACCAGCTGTGCGGGCAGTGTGACGTAGAACAGTGTGGGGAGAATTGTACCGCTCACCAGGGCGCCTCCACACCCGTATACGGTTATTATCTGTCCCCAAAACAAACCGGTATTCATCACTAAACACAACCTTTTGCCAATCTGTGACATTCCACATTGATCTGGCTTGGCACCACTGTAGACGCAGTTGCCGATGTTCCGGTGTTAAAGGGAGAGCACGGAAAGGGCACTTGGATTTAAGATTTGCTTCTGCAAGGTGTCTGTAAAATGTTTGTGGAACAATTCCTACGTCTGCTCGTATCGTTGAACGAGTCACTGTGGGGTCCACAAGTGCTTGCCGCACAATCTTTCGATCCTCTCTCCTCGTGGTCTTCCTGGTCGCTCTAGACCCGGTTTTCCGCGCGTGGGTTCCTTCTCGTGTCCACTGCTTCCAACAATTTCTAACGGCACACTCCGTATGATCCACCTTGCCAGCAACACGGCGCGTCGACCAGCCTGCAGTTTTCATCCCGATGATCAGGCTTCTCTCAAACTCGCATAACTGTGAGAAATGTCTTCTGGCACGTTTACCTGGTATGTTTCGCTTACTAAAGTCTTCCTACAATCGGCGGGTAATCGTCACGCTTATGAATCTCCGATTGCGCTGGCTTATATAGCACCCTCTTCCTGATTGTAGCGCCACCTCGGCGTGTATGAGCATGCGTATTGGCACAAAACTTGGATCATTTGCATATAACATTACGCTGTACTTATTTGCAAAGTTTCGCGATTGTACTTAGCTTCCTTCTTGGGTCGCTATTTTCAATGTTCCTGAGTGTATATAACTCCTCTTTCGATGGGTGAAAGCTCTTAAAGCAGGAGATTCCTGCTCAAGTGTTATTATCTTTAAATGAATAGAGTCTAAATTTTAGAGCGTCACTAATAACACTCTTGTAGAATTCTCTACAATTCCACTCTTATTACAAATTTAATTCAATATGATGGTATTCAATTCCAATATTGACATAAATGATTCAATCTCAAACCTTACAAAAGTACACTACACAAATAAGTAGACTAATTGTTTATGATGGTTTCAAAATTTGAAACTTCGTAAGGGTTATTTTGGAGGTCGAGTGATGAGGAAGAGAGATGGTTAATTCTGAGGGAATCGACAAATATTCCACTTGACAGAAAAAAAGCCCGATTCACTGTCTAAAGAAGGGAAAAAAGCTTCTTCACATAAAATGATGTCCCCAAAGCTAAGAAACACAATCATTTAAAGGATTCTTCACAACAGCGAGAAAAAAACTCATCTCACAGATTACTTTCATCCTGGTGGGAAGGAGCGGTTATTCCCAAGGGACAATTATTAGGTAAATGAAACTCCAATCAATAAAATTTTATTTTAAACCACAGTCTATGAGCGCCGTGAACTAGTTCTTTACCTCGAAGACAGTCCAATGAGTGAGTGAGTGAATATTTATGTCGCCCTGTTCAGCTACACGAGGGCTTTTAGCGACGGACCTCGTCAGTTTGAACCATGGTCAAGTGACGAGGATGACACCTAAACTGACATTCCCCTCTCCTAACTATCACACCATACCACATTTGAGCTCTCGACAGATTTAACGTGCATGATTCCCCTACAAGGTAGATCTTTAGTAGTACTGGGCTCAAACTCGTGACATGATCCGATACCTTAGCCATAGGGTTACTACAGCTCATAAGACAATCCAATGGAATTAAACCAAAGAGGCCGTTGATCAGAAGTGAAATCAGAAACCCTACATCAAGTAACCGCACATATATAGATATTATTCTTAAAGGTGATCACAACAGTAGACAGACCAGAGTGACAATGCATCTCCAGATTGTAGTTTTAATGATTTTATGTATCAGAAGATGCAATGCGGGCATTGTATCAAGGAATTTTAAAACGAATGAAATTGTAAAAATAAGTGTTGAAGGAAAAGAAACCCCTCGGCCTACTCCAAATGAAATTTTAAATACTATAGCACCTGTTGAAGAGAAAAATATTTCGGAGCATTTGAATTCTACTGGTGGGGATATTTCCAACATCAATTCAATCCCAAATGTTACCCACGATGAAATTATTCCAAATCGAGTTCCTGAAGATTCTGCAGGGGAATCGAGTTCATCCTCAAGGAATCAAAGTAAGCAAATTCAATTATACATTGACTAAAACTTTAATTCGACTCAAACAATTTCGGAATTCACCCAAAAGAGACTTCGAGGAAGATTGCTCAATTGTCACCCGTACATACCTTTATCGCCAGCTTAGCGAATTAATGTCCAATACAGAAAATGAACAATTGGAGCCATTTGGATCTTTTTTTTACTGTCGCTAAAAGTGAACTAAACTAGGATCTTATCTTTCACTATAAATGGTATCTTAAGTGTAAAACGTGTTAAAGAATTTGTAAAAAATCCAAGTTCGTTTTTTCATATGAGCGTGTTAAGAAATTGATGGGAAATCTTGTATGGCAAGAATGTTTCATTGGATTTAATAAGGCTTAGTTCTCCGAAGTAATTATTTGTACTATTCCATTCTATTAGTTTCGATGACCTTTTTTCTAAACCCTGATGCTTTCTAAACTGAGATTTATCGACGAATATTAGTTAAAATGCCCCTTTGGAAACTATGGATGGTAGAGTAAGGGCAAAAGACGTCTGGTAAGATCGGAAGCATTCCTTTAAATGTTTCTGTGTTCCTACTGATGTAGAATGACACGTTATAGGAGACTCGTTAAACGACAAAAACTTTGGCCGTATTCTGGGTTTATAATGGTTATCAACTGGTGTCGTAGCGCGGTGATCCTGCTGTCGAAGATTTGATGGCCGCTCAATCTGTTAGGGTTCCTCCACGGTTAGGCTCCGAATGACGTCGTGTTGCTTCCGAGTGCGTCGGTAGTCAACGATGACTTCGGAACACACCAGAGAGTTGAATCTCGACTAGTTTTTTCAATCTTCGTCGCTTTTAGAGGCTCAAAAGGGAATTTCTCGAGTTTTATTACAAATTCTAGAAAAAAACTCGGTCCTTTGAATGAATAGACTTCATTAGCCAATTAGGTAAAAGGTTTGCGTTCTGTTCTGCCTTTACGGAAACTTCAATATTTATTTCGCAATTCCTTTAACTCTCATTCTTCATTTAATGAGACTTGAAATTTCTCCTGAAACAAAACGTCAATAGAAATATTTAGTCATAAGTCACTTGTTCCGTAACAAGTATTTAGCTCGTTATATCTTGCAAGACAAGTATTCCTTTTCATTATATGATCTTTACATCAGAAAACATCAAAACTAATTAAAAGCGTCCTTTTATATAAAAAGTTATTAGCTGCACGAGGCCCGGCGTTGCACGGGCATTCTCGAGTATATAAATTTTTCTTATTAAAAATTTCCCCTCTCAATGTTGGCAGGTGGATGTGATTTTTATATTAATATAACATTAAAATTCCCTTTTTCAAAATGTGACTTTTCCTTGTCAAACGGATTTCTTTTCTCTTTATTTAACCAGGCATTGCACGAACATTTGTGAGTATGAAATATTTCCCCCTTTTCCCAGGAATAAGATCTTTCTCCGAATTTCTATTGTCAATTATGATTCACAAAGCACAATTTTAGTTAGTAAAAATATTAATTTAAAACAAAGAAAACTTATCTCATATATTGTACTACAAAAAACTAAGCATGTTCCTTATTTTAACAAATACTTTCTTAGAATCTAAAATGTGAAATTTCTCCATTTACCAATCAATGGTTGCATACCGTTAGCATAAAAATGTTTCAACAAATTAATCTAGTTTTATCCAGAAAATAGACAATGAACGTTTCTATTAAATTAATTTATTAATGAGTAATTTTAAGACAATACTGCTTTAATTTTTAAAATATTAAATCTATCATTAAATATTGATTTAAATTTCTAGCGTTAGCTATTGAAACGACTACTTGTTTCTGGAAGTTTGAATGTTCAATTAAAACTACATAACTATAAAAAAAAAAGAACCGGGAGGGAAGAAACATTGAAATTTATTTACATTAAATGTATTAAAAATATTATCCGATACAAACATTTCAGCATTTTCTTGTATTTTTAAAGTATCATTCGTCTTTCCAAAGTAATTTTTAAAAAAGAAAACAGTTTCAATGTCTTACAAAAAATATATAAAAGTTAAGCTCACATTCATTATTTTATATAACAATATTTTTTTAGAATTTAAAATACATATACTTGAAGCCTTCATTAAATAAGGAAAAAAACATTTTAAAAAAACTTTTTGTTAGAAACATTCATTCTTGTGTTTTAAAGATTGTTTCAAGGGTTTCTTTCAGTATCTTAAAAATTAAGTGAATGCTTTAATAACGGAAGAAATTTTTATAAAATAACTTAAATATCTGATGCAAAAATGTATTTTACAAAACTAAAACGTCTTCATTGTTTTAACAATTTCTTCTTAGAATTTGAAATAAAATTCATTAAAAATGTTCATTTGCCAATTGTTACAAACCGCGTTTGCTTATAAAAATCGCAAAAAAATCTAGTTCCATTCACGTGAAAACGGACAACGTAAGATTATATTGAGAAATTTATTTATGATCTACGATAAACAAAACTGTTTGTTAAAATTGATATTTTTTATAAATAAACTATCGTTAATCAAATGAAACAGCAATGAACTTTGCTAATGATACGACGTTCTATTTGGATGTTCGAGTAAGAAATATTTACCCCCAGGGAAATTCTCATTTCTCTTTACAATAAATTTCTTTTTTGCTTTTTTCCCTTTGTTATACTTCAGAGGCCCATTAACCGCATGTATGACATTCCGGGTCAAGATGGGAAAGGTCGAAATGAACTGAACGCAAAGATTAGCGTACTACGCAGAACGTAGCTCTCCGCGAAGTTTTCTTGAAGGCATAATTTTTAAGTTGAGGCCTCGCACATCGATAACAAACAACTGTAGTTTTTAAACAAAAAATTTAAGGAAAGAACTGTATTAATAAATCTTCGAAAATCTATTCGACAGAAAAACAAACTTTCTAATCCAAAATTCTTAAGCAAGTTTTTCAATCTTCTGTCAAACTACGGACAATAACGTTTGACACACGGGAAAAGTTTTTTGATTCTTTTTGGCAAAATTATTAAATGTTCAACCCAAACTTTGAGCATTTTGGGAAAAATCTCAAATGTTTGGAAAATTAAAATTTTGTAAAACTCTTTCTAAAAGAGCAAAGTGTGAACTTTTTTAGTACAGAGGGTCGATCGGTCACAATTATAAGAAATCCATACAGAGCGATTGAAATATTTTTCATAAAAATGCGTCATAATGGACTCATTTTAGAAAATTGCAAAAGATGCAAAATATCGTTATTGAATTCATCCCATTAGCTCACTCACCCTATATATATTTATATATCTTGTTCAAATTTTCTATCGTTAATAAAATACTTTTCATCCACTTAAGTTTTAAAAAAATGTGTTTGAACTTGTAGTGCATGGCACTTTATGTTAATACAGTTTCTTTTCAAATATCTATTCATTTATTAGACTTAATTATAGTTTAAGACTTATATTAAAAAATCGATATTATTCCTCTAGATAGCGGCACCCTTGGATAAAACGGCTTTCATTAAATTTGTTAAGAATTAACTTAACCTGAATAAAATAATTAGATGTCAGCATTTCTTTTATTCTGGTTTTAAGATAAAAATTATTACCTATTTAGGGCCACTTAATATTGTGATTGTTATACGTATATACATACTTATATTCGTAATTATTTAATAAAAAGTAACTAAAGTAAAATTTTGGTACCTTACAGTTTGCCGGGCGCAAGCGAAAAATCGCCGAATTCCTTACAACCATAAGGGGAATGTTCGTTTGGGGCCATGTGTTCTATTCTCTTGAATTCCATCTAAACAAAGCGCGTTTTATTTTCTTCCATCCTAATTTTTGTTTTAAAAAATGATGAAAATTTGGGATTTAGCCAGAATTGTGTGTGAAGAAGATGCAGTATTTTTTCCCCCAAGAGAAAGGTATATATTGGCAAAAAATGAAACTTGCAATAAGAATCATGAACTGTCTCTTTGTAAGTACGTTGGCGGTACAATCTTATTAAATATTAATATTAAAGTTTAATATAACTATTAATATTTGTTTATAGTTGAATGTTTTCGACTTTTACTCCGTTGATTGTTTTGTCATTTACTTCGCGACTTGGCTGACGTTTGGTTCACAATTGTCGATATTTGCGCCCGGCTAAGTGATAAGTACCAAAATGTTTCTTTGTTGACCTAAGTATTAATTGACTTTAAAATTTTTTAATTAATATTGTTTTTTAAAAATAGTTATACCGTATAGTGGCGAAATAAACAATCTTGCCGATTCAGGAATTATTTTTTCTGATTGCAATACGAAAGGTAAGATTGTTTCAAAAACAACATAAAAAGTCGAAAAACTTTCCCGTTGCCTTGCTCAGTCAACAGCACAAAGGTAAATCAACCATGCATTTTAAAAATTTTAATTATCTTTTTTGACTAATTGCAATAGTTGAACTTAAATGGTCAAAATGGCTTCTTCGGATCATTTCCCATATTTTGGTACCTTTGACGCGTTTCTGTGTTCAGAGGTTCGTGAAAAAAAGCCTTGCATAGATACATACATAGATGTGTTTGTTTACCTATCATACGGATTTTAAGTGGAGATTTTATCATTATTTTACATGCTACCTAATTTTTTTTTAGGTGAAGGTGGTTTGAGAATTGAAACTCTTCAAGTGAATCAACCTTTGAATATTACAAGTAATGAACAAGATTCCAGAAATAGTTCTAACGATACGTCTCCAAATGTTTTAAGATATGAAAATGCATCGAAATTTATTGAGTACAATCATAAAGAGAATCCCTCGGTTGATTTAAATCAAACATTTTTAGATCATGAAATTCAATTGAATGGTACCAATGATTTCTTTCCTTCAAAGTTCTTGACACATCAGGCTGACACTAGTACACCACAAAATTTGAAAACAGTCAATGCTAGCGGGAAGTTTGAAATTTCTGCAACGGAAAAATCAAATGAAACTAAAAATCCAGGAGGAATTTTTTCGGGCATTAGTCTTGAATTTCTAATAAATTCTGAAGTAGCGAGAAATGCTGCCAAAGCTATGGAAATTTTTAATTTTACTGATCCTTTAACTGATCATATTTTCGAAGAAAACGAGTTGCACAGTTTCCTAGATACAAAATCGGATTCCACACATGGGTCTGTAAATGAGGATCAAACAAAACCAACTTCATTTAATGATAGTGCCGAAATGGTTAGAAACTCAACCTTGACCAACAAAACAATTTTGCATTGGGAGTCTGAATTTTTTTTTAACACAAGTGATTCATTGAAAAGAAATGTTACCCTATTAGAATCCAATGGATCCGGACTGCATGAAATAAAGGGAATGCTGCATCCACTTTATTCGACCAATGGAACTGCACCCAATGAGATGCTCGAGTTCTTCAATGAAACAGATGCTCTGACAAGCAATGGACCGGTGGAATTGCCCAACGTAACGCAGGAAAATGACAATCTAATGGAGATCCGTGCGGGAAATGAGACGTTAAATTTAACAAAAGCCATTACAGAAAATGAGCAGTTCCATCTCACTCAGGTAGTGGGACTAAAGCAATTAAACAAAGGATCATCAGCTTTTGAGAATTTCAACTCGACAGAGAATGGTTCCGAATCTAAAACGGATCCCAAATGTCCGTCCCCAGGCTTTTGCATCCTTTGGTTCTGGTCCCAAGATGCTTGTGAAGTAGATAGTCATTGCTTAGGCTCAAGAATTTGTTGCAGAGTTCGTTGCTCCAAAACTTGTATCGATGTGGAAAAATTGTAAACTTGTTGTTTCAAAGTTTTACTCCATGTTACGCGATAAATTTTCATTTTATTTTATGCTGTGATAAATTAACATTAGAAAAAGGTATTAATACGAATTTCAAAAATAAAACTAGTTTTTATATTGTCTTTATTTAATGACAATGATTTTGCATAAAATCCATATTTCTTACGCATTTAAATTCTTATTAAAAATGAATTGCTTTACGCGGAACTAACCTTCACCGAACGGCATGTTTCTCGACAAGTTCTCACGCATGCTGAACTGAAAAAGTAAACAACGGCAACGAATAGTTTGTGATCGATTCGCAGAACGACAGCTAATCATTCGGACTTTTTTAAATGGTTTCTCAGCGCTGACCATTCAGTTGCAGGAAACGGTCAAGAATGAACCCTTTACTTGTATTTGGAATTCTTCAGTTAGACAGGTAAATATACATTATCGTTTTGCTTTAGACTGCATCACTTGTAAAAAAATTTTTTTGTCTTTCATTTTAAAATATTGAGATTAAAGAAAATTTTAAGACGGTAAATTCCAGCAATTTATTCTTACTTCGCATATTTCAATTTCTTTCATGGTACTCAATCATAAATATCTGCCAAATTCTTGATACTTACAATTTTGCTTGCACGCAAAAATTAATTTTCAGACAGGTGCTCCTAAATTTTGTGTATGAGTAGGCGAGTGCTTAATTTTCTGTGACAATTCCATTATCGCTAAAGAAACGCATCTCCATTATAATAAAGTTAAACTCTGCATACTTGAATGAAAGTTGTAAAGAAAAAAATATTTGTCATGTGTATATATAATTAGTTTTGCATTTTCCAGAATTTCCTATTTACAACTCTAATTTTCCAGAGCCAACTCTAGTTTACCTTTTCGAACGACTTAATGCCAGGAAGAGCTTTCATTTTTAGCTCTTTAGTTTGTTTTACATCACTTTGAGATCTGTATATTAATAAAGATAATTTTTAATCAATTCTACTGGATCGTTAGATATCAGGTTCACACTGTATATATAGTTCGAGCTCCTGACTATAACTTTTCCGAAAAGAATCCTTTCTCTTCAGGCGATAATTCTTGAATAGCTTTCACATTTTTTCCAAATTTTGAAAGCGAATTCTTTTTCAATTGTGTAAAATAATTTTATGTTAAGTATATGGGAGAGGGCTTTGGTAGTGGGCACGATCATGACTCTCGTCCTTTGATTAATATTTCTTTTTATATTTCAATACAATTTTTGCCAAAGTAATGTTTTACATTTCTTCAAAAACTAAGAACTGCGAAAGATATATCTATTTCTGAGTCTCGATACAAAAGCTAAACATTGAGAAAAATTTCAGTGAGGGGAATTTAAATTTCAAGCTTGGAGAAAGGATGTAGTATTTGTTCAGAATGTCTAAGGATTCATAATTCTGGAATTTCCTATTTACATTAATAATTCAAATGGGTTGTTTTTGCATTCAAGTTATTTCAACCCATTTTTTATTAATTTTAAAGGGTTGTTTATAAAATCTGGTCTTCGTCACTTGTGGTGGGTGGGAATTGCTGGAAATCAATTGGAGAAGAACGTTTTCCCACCGATTGCTTTGCTGTAATGGGAAAAATAATTGAATAGAGAAATAACAATCATAAACTACTCGAATATTTATGTAAATGTTTTTCAATCAATTCCAATTGATCGCGGCCGAAGACTGTCAAAAAACTGGCATTTGTCAAGACTCCGCTTTGTGGAGGCGATCCGTCGTGGAGAGAAATTCCGTTGGATCCGAAGGAGGAGCTCTCGTGTTGCTTCACAGTAGTAATTCTTTCAGCTCAAGTTTTTGTTGCTTTTTAGTCTCTCGTTTCTTCATTTTTGTCTGAGGAAAAATTCATTGAATTTCTATTCAATAGTCACTGACAGAGTTTACAAATCAATGAATTGCCTTGAACCCAAGTTCCGCTCCATATTTTTAGCAATTTTGACGTGTGTAATGCTATAAGGAGCTGCGATATATCTTAATTCTGTAAATTGCATCTATTTTGAAAAAGGACTCAAGAAACGGGAAATATTTAAAACATGATTATACGCATAGAACAAGAATTTCATTCAAGAAGTTGAAATGAGTGACATACCTGCTCTTCTGTAGCAAAAATATTAAATTCGTATGATATTGAGGGTTACATGATCTATTTTATATTAAGTAGGAGGTGAATGTTTTCAATGTTAACAAAATAATAAAATATCATTTTTAGAAAGATTATATTATGTATATTTGTTAGACTATTTGTCAAGTTCAATGCATTTTATATTATACATACATAGTTACTTCATATTCCTTTGATAGTTTTACAGTCAAGCTGTAATTGTTTCATACTAGTTTTTACATGAAAACAAAATCTGCATTTTTATTATGTTTTAGAATGTCTTTCAGTATTATGTTTTAAAAGATACACGAAACAAGTTATCAAACTTTAGTTCAATCTGCTGAGCAGATGAAATTATCCTAATTGATAATAAATGTTGTTCGAAGTTAATATTGACCTTTCTGAAATTGAGTTATTTTTCCTCAAAGAAAATATTTTCTCGCCTAAATGCCGTGTGTCAAATACATAAGCAACCATACATAAGTCGAGCAACCGAATGCCAAAAATCGTATTTCATCCGCTTCCCCCAATTACTGGATGTTTTTTTCCCAACAATCCGTTAAGACTACACGGTGTAAGATTGGTACAAATCTCAAATATACCGATTTTTTTCCATATTTTGTGGCCCATATCATTGTACAGCTTGCCACCCAATTTCAGATCTGATAACCAATTAGTTTTTCTGATATTTCAAGTTTTTTGAGCTTAGGATTTGGTTTCGGTTTCATTTTAAAGCATTTTCCCCCTCTAAAATTAAAGTAACTAAAAATATTTGAGTACAATCAACTCTTTCTGTGTGAAATGGTAATTAATTTCAATTTTCATTACTAAAATTATTTCTGCTGGATTATGTTTTCAGTTCTCAAAAGATTAACTCAGATTGACTTCAAGGCCAACTTTTTGTTTTAAAAAATAGTTTATATAACTTGGAAGCTTTATCATCAATTTTTCCCAGTTGAGATAATGTCACGGCCAAAACGGCCTCGGGTTGCTGTGAGAAACAATATTTCTAAGGGAGAGAATACCACTGTGTGAAAATGATAAATCTAAATACTCCCTCGGCCAATTAAACTAAAATACAAGTATTCTGAATAAAAGTATTGCAGATAAAATTGAATAGTTCCATCATGTATCAAACTATTATAGTCAACATACTGTAGTGCTATATTATAGTATTTTAAGTTTTAAACTGACTTAAAAAATTAAGATAGAAATGAAGTTTTTTTATAATGAAAAGGAGGAAGCTCAAGCACGAAAAAGTTTGTTCATTTAAATATCGGCTAATAACACTTTTAATTATTTACTTAAATGACCCATTGAATACTTTTTTGTCAATATATTTTCCAATACATTGGAAATTTCGGAGCAGAATTTGCTCTTGATACTCTAAATTTTACGGTAAGTACTGCAGCTGTAATAACATTCAATCTTGATTTCTCACTTGCCAAAAAATCATTACCAACTGAAAAAACTTTCATCTGCTGAATCAGTTCCAGGGCAGCACAACATAATTTAGTTATTTTATTTGAATTTATCATAAAACGAAAGTTTTCATTTTTGAAATAGTTATAAGTATTTCCTTCCATCTTTGATTAATTCCAGCATGCTGATTTTTATATTCCAATTTATTATAATTTAAATATACATTCAGTCTTCTAATTTCTTCCAACAAATAATTGTCATCGATTTTAATAGCAGGCATTTCTTTCGATGAAAACTCAACACAATTTTCTATATCTGCCCAATTTACTTGTGATCTAGTCAAAAAGAACCATTGCAGACGTATTTCCTGTGATATTTGTTTTAGACCATTCTTCGACATATTGGAAAAGCCCTCGTGTAGCTGAACAGTGCGACGTTAATATTCAATCAATCAATCGACATACTGGAAACATGTTTGGTTCATCTCTAAATAGAGATTAATACAGATCAATTTTGAAATATTGAAAAGGATGGCAAGTAGGAGGACACTCTTTGAGGAAGGACAAAACCTATAAAAGGACTGTCCTCCCTAAAAGAGGACGGTTGGTCACTTTACTCTTATGAATATGAAATTAGCACAATAATTAAATTGAATTAAGCTGTCACTCTTATTTAATTTATATTTACTGATTCATATATCAAGTGCTGATACTAAAATATCTACATTCAATCTTGATTTCTCACTTGTTCAAAAATCATTACCAACTGAAAAAACTCTTCAACTTCTGCATTAGTTCCAGGGCAGCACATTATGAATTCAACAAGAATAACTAAATTTCTATTTTGAGAATGTTATCATTTTTGAAATAGTTAAGTATTTCCGCCCAGCTTTTATCAATTTCAGAATGCCAAGTTTCCAATTGCTCCAATTTATTAGAATTTAAATATACATTCGAGTCTAATTTCTTAAGACAATTGTCACCGATTTTAATATCAGGCATTTCTTTCGATAAAAAATCTGTCTCTTAACAATTTTCTATATGTGCCCAATTTACTTGCGATGAAGTCAAAAAACTTGATTGAAAACTATTATTTCCTGTGATATTTGTTTGACCATTCTTCGGACCATGGCTTTCTTTGTCACTGGTTCGAGCCCAGTACCCCTAAAGACATGCCGTGTAGGGCAGCGATGCACATTAAATCCGTCGAGAGCTGAAACGCCCTCCCGTTGGTGTGGTAGTTAGGAGAGGGGGTGCCAGCTCGGGTGTCGTCCACGTCACTTGACCATCGTTCAAAATGACGTGGTCCGTCGCCAAAAGCCCTCGTGTAGCTGAACAGTGCGACGTTAATATTCAATCAATCAATTGACCATTCTTCGACGTATTGGAAACATGTTTGGTTCTTATCTTTGAATAGATTAACAAATCTATTTTAAAATATTGAAAAGGAGGACAAGTAGGAGGACACTTTTAGAGGAAGGACAGAACCAATAAAAGGACTGTCCTTCCTAAAGGAGGACGATTGGTCACCTTAAATTAAATTCTATGTACAAACAGTGATTTTTAGCTTAATTTAGTAGCATTATTGTGTACATAAACGCTTTAAGTATCAAAACTTTTGTGAAAATATTAGGTTAAGATTAAGCTATATAACCTGTCGTCGCGTAACAATTGCTATCATTATTATGCAAAAGTGTATTTTGAATTAAATGTTTTCAGTTATAATTAAAATAGTGCTTTAATGTGTGTAGAAAATAACTTGTGGGGGGGATAACGTATTAAAAACTAGTGCCTTTCGGGCGTTATAAGTTTGTTTCATACCTTTATAAACTTGAAAGGGATTTTCTCAGACATTTAATTTTGAAGGTATGAGTTTTATCCCTAAAGCTTTTTTTATGCTCTTTAGTCTTGAAATTTTTTATAAAGGGTGTTTTTTTTAGAGGTATAGAACTTTAAATTGCAATAAAAAACGATGTATTATTCGATTGACATGAATTTTTTTCATTCGAAAGATAATCTTGTGGCATTACATTTTAAATATGATCAAGCAAGGCGTAGATTCGTCGAATGGACCCAAAACGAGATTGCGTAGTTCCCGATTTTCATAAGCGAATTTTGTTTAGCGATGAAGCGCACTTCTGGTTGAATGGCTACGTCAACAAACAAAACTGCCGCTATTGGAGTGAAGCTAATCCACAAGTGTATGTCGAAACACCGTTACATCCAGAAAAACTGACTGTTTGGTGCGCTTTATGGGCTGATGGAATCATTGGTCCGTACTTCAAAAACGATGAAGGCCACAACGTTACAGTCAATGGTGATCGGCCATTATTACTAACTTTTTCATTCCTGAATTGAACAATCATGATGTCCAAGAGCTGTGGTTCCAAGAAGACGGCGCAACATGTCACACAGCTCGTGCCACAATCGATTTATTGAAAGACACGTTTGGTGACCGCCTAATTTCACGTTTTGGACCTGTGAATTGGCCTCCAAGATCTTGTGATTTAACACCGCTAGACTATTTTTTGTGGGGCTATGTAAAGTCATTGGTCTATGCGGATAAGCCACAAACGCTTGACCATTTGGAAGACAACATTCGCCGTGTTATTGCCGATATACGGCCATAAATGTTGGAAAAAGTCATCGAAAATTGGACGTCCAGATTGGACTACATCCGAGCCAGCCGTGGCAGTCATATGCCAGAAATCATATTTAAAATGTAATGCCGCAAGATTATCTTTCGAATAAAAAAAATTCATGTCAATCGAATAATACATCGTTGTTTTGTTGCAATTTAAAGTTCTATACCTCTAAAAAAACACCCTTTATATGCTCCCAAATGTATGTTCTCTAAAAGTTAGTATGGATTTAGTTCTGAGATCTCTAGTTATATATATATATATATATATTTTAAAAATGCTAAAGTTAATATTTAAAAAAAAAATTGTATTTTTCCAGATTTAGCTAGAAAAATGATTGTTAAAAATCAACAAGAGGAAACACAGATTTTCAAATCCATACTAACTTTTGTTTACAACAATCCAAGAAACATAAATCCCTTAAAATGACTACAAGATTTCAAAAATTGAGTATTTTATAAGAGTTTGAAAAAAAACTTAAACTCCTAATTTTTTTAAATTGTAAGACAATGGCTGTCCAAACTGACTTTTTACTTACAAAATCAGCTTAATAATAAAATCAAAATATAAAACATAAAATTTTTTTACTGTTACTGTCTCCAATTTTTTTTTTTTTTTTTTGAAAAAGGGTAAAGTGTAGCTTTAAATTAGATGATGGAATGAGGTGGCAAATTGTGGGTAGGCAACAAACCTGCCAGTCACAAAAGCAGATTTGTAGAAAATTCAATTAAATGCCCAGAGTCTTATAGAAAGTTACAGGATACTAGATCCGTGGAGAGAAAGTCTGGTCAAGATCGTCCAAGAGCCCCGAAGACCAGAGAAGATCGCCGCTTGTCCATTCTAGCGAGGCACGACGGCTTTTCATCTCTCTCGGGAGTTGTGTGCGACCACAGATACCAGAGTTTGAAGGATGCCCGCATATTTGATATGCCTGGTTTAGAGTAACATTAGTTCGAAACAAGAATTGATCATTAAACTATCAGCTCCAGTTAAGTATAGAAGCTAATGAGAGATCTTTTTTATCCCATTTGGAATAGGAGCGTTTTTGCCCTAAAATGTTTGTGTACACTTTTAAAATGAAGCGAATTTTAGTGTGGTTCTTGTATTTAACGGAAAAGATCCATCGCAAAATAACTTATTTTGAAAGCTAACAGTTTTGGGTTTAAAATGTTCTGTAACTCTCTCGTTGGAAGCTGTTGCCTTTTCAGACGAGACATTTCAACTAAAGTAGCATACAAAGACAAATGAAGGAGGTTCTCTGGCACAAAGACATTTTCACATCGCTCACTATTTACTGTCTATAAGTTTCTAATTTCACAATGAGGTGTTTATTCCTAAACTATCTTTCATTTCGCTATTGATTCTGTACCACAACTGGAAAAATCATCTCAATGTTCTTTCCAAATTATCTGCATGCTTTATCTTTAACACTCATCTCCTTTGATTCAATTCATAAAATCAAAATATTGCTGCATAACAATGTTTTCTAGTTGAATTCTATTTTTGTCTTAAAAATGCGTTAGGAAGAAAAAATTCGGAAATTTTTATACCAACAGCTTTATTTTTAAAAAATACCCCATTGTACTAATACTGACACAAAATTAAAGAAAAACACTTCTAAAGTTTGCATTCTTGCCTTCTGCAAGTTTTGAAATTTCGGCAGAATCAACATTTTCCATTTGACAATTTCTGAAAGCAGTTTCTCCTTTTGACTAGTGGCTGCCCTCCATTTAATATGTTCTCACTCAATGGTTTCAGATGGATTGAAATATGCTATTGTACTTGAATAGATCCCTTAAGGTTGCCACTGAAAACTCGACGTCCCATTGTGAAAGTTTGGAGAGAACCGGGGTTCAAATCTACTCTGCAATAGCTTAGTTTAAAAGTTGGATTGAAATGAACTAAATGTTTTCATTGAGAACTTCCAACTCTTCTCTTACTATGGTAAATAAATGCGAGCAAAAATAAATTCCAATTTCAGCATTTCACTCACTGCCACTTACTGGCCGCGGTAGCCTAGTGGTCAAGGGAACGGACTCGTGGCTGGTGTGCCATGAGTTCGATATCAGTACCGCTGAAGACCCGCCGTGTAGGGAAGCGATGTACGTTAAATTTGTCGAGAGCTCAAACGTCCTCCCGTTGGTGTGGTGCGGTAATTAGGAGAGGGGGTGCCAGCTCAGGTGTCGTCCTCGGCACTTGACCAGAGTTCAAAATGACGAAGTCCGTCGCCAAAAGCCCTCGTGTAGCTGAACAGTGCGACGTTAATATTCTCTCCCTCACTGACACTTAATTCTACTCAATAGATTTTGTCAGTTGCTCGAGGCCACGGTTGCTTAGGGGTCGTGATCTCGTGACCAGCGTTATTTTTATTGAGTTGGAGTTTTCCTGCCCTTAAAAAAATCCCCGTGTTGAGGGATTTCTCTTAATTTGCTGTGGTCTTCTTGGACGCGTTCAAAATAATCAGCCCTCGTGATGCTTGGTAGTCAATCAAACAAAACTGATATTTTTTTTCTTGTTTTATCAGTGCTGATTAATGTCGCACACGATAAAGAAACGTCGTCAATTGGAGCAAACGACGAGGAGGATCCCTGAGCTGGCAACTCCTCTTCCAGCTTAAACGTAAATGGAAAGACTTGGAGCCACGACAGATTTAACTTGCATCATCCTCTCTACATATCGAGCCTTGAGTGGCATCAGAACTCGACAACGCCGGACACGGCTTCGTAACCATAACCATTAAAGGGGGAAACCGCATTAGGTTAAAAAAAAACTCGATTTTTTATTGCTTAAATCGTTAGCTTAACTATTCAAAAATACGCTGTCAAAATTTCAAGGCGAAATTTGCATTCGCTTGGATTTTATGAGCATAGAACCGAGTGAACATAGAGTGTAGGCTGGAGCGCAGATAGGGTGGAGCACTTACTCGGGTAGTCTCAGATTTATCAAGGGATAATTTACCGGAGTGATGTTTAGGTGGCTACTCACAAAATGCAAATGAAAGTTTTAATTCCACTATTTTGTGATTAGCTCCTACACAATTGCACTCCGGACTAAAAATCGTTGAATTGGCATCGTATTTAGCAGCGGGTTTATTCAATGAAGTAAATTCTTCCCTTCTGATGGTTATGAATGAGGCAGGAATTGTAGTAGGCATGCAAAGCTTCAATTATGCCGAACCAATGGATAACCAGTGCGTGAGCCAACAGAATCGACGTAGTTCATTGGAATCGAAGGAAGGTCGAAAAGCATTGTTGCAAGCGCAAAACAAAGTCTATGAGGAAGGATTGCTGTAGGGTGCTGGAATCGCCGATTAATCGGTAAGCATTTTACATGATGTTAACTTCCTTGGATTTCTAGTTTCTGAGAATTTTTCAAACGCGTTTATCTCGAAATGACTTTTTTCATATTTACGTGCAGTCTAACTCAAAATGTGTAGAGCCGATTATTATGAAAACTGATTGCATGATTCTTTATATATAAAATTACGAGTTATATGAACCAACTTGTGAGATATCATGATTTTAAGGGTATTTTTCTTTCTAATAATTAGAGGAAAAAAATCGTGAAAATCACGGTAAATGTTTCCAACGCCTGCAAAATTTTTAATTTTTATTATTTTCACCTGCATCGAGATTCATATTCTCAGAAAATAAGTTGTTAATAAAAAATCAACTTTTTTGATTTCAGAGGAAAATCAGAATGGCTACACTGCACGCAATTGATGAACTATACTAACAACCTTCAGCGGACATCACAGCGTTATGTTATTGGCTGAAATGTTTTGAAAAAAAACACGAAAGCTTATCAAAATATAAATGAAATGATATAAAATTTGTTTGAATTATTAATTTTTCCCCCCCCAAAAATCAGCGTCAAACAGCCTCCTAATGCGGTTCCTCCCCCCTTAAACTACCATGGCACGCACCAAGGCTGCAAGTAGCAAGTAATATCCAATCCAAGTCTTTATGCGAAAGCGCTTAGGATTGGATACATTTTCTCCGTTCGCCCCTTATTGTCTTTGTTTGAATGAACTTTTTGTCCGCAATGGTCTTCTCCCCACCTCTACCTAAACAACCAAGACACCTTAGACGAAATGAATAATAATATGCAGGGGAAGAATTTTCGTCAATGGAGGAATTGATAATGATCTATTACACTTGTTCTACAGACGCCAACAATGATGGGGAGAATATAGAGGAAGATAAATAAAAAAAAAAGATCGGTATATTTTGTTTGGTATGGAATGTTCGGGAGGAAAACTATTAAAGAAAGTAGTTCACTTCAAAGAACCATGTCAAACGGCATAATTTAATGATGTTTTTAACACAAGGACTAGGTTTTCGTTGATAATAAACTAGAGCCTTTTTGTTGAATTGAAAATTACTTTGATTTTTTAAAAATAAAATAATCGAAGAAACGTTTATGTGAGAAAAAAGCAAATACACTCATGTCCATAAATTAAGGATAATGAAGTTCAGGCAAAGTAAGAGGCAGAAACAAAACAAATTTGACTGATTTGTAAAGTCTATTTATTAAACAAAAGGTAAAGAGCAAAATGATGTTATATGTTTGACATAATTAATAAAAATTGCAATTTTTACTCCCTGGAGCAAATTTCAAAAAAGAACCTATTTACAAAAAAAAAAAAAAAAGTATAACATGGTTAGTATGATGGTTAATACGGAGTATGTCTCCCGGACGATGCAATACAGGCCTTTTAACGCCTAGGCATGCTGAGTATCAAATTATCAATATGATCTTGGGGACTATTACACCACTCATCAGCAATGCCCTCCGAAGTTCCGGTAGACAGGTGGGAGGGGGTTGACGGGCTGAAATTCGTCGGCCAAGCATATCCCACACATGCTCTATTGGATTCCAGTCCGGTGAGTATGCTGGCCAATCCATACGGGTAATATCCTCCGATGGAAGGCATTCGTCTACAATGTTTACACGGTGAGGACGGGCGTTGTCATCCATAAACAGAAATTCAGCACTCATGGCGTCCCGAAACAAACGTACATGTTGTTCCAAAAGGACATCCCGATAGATGTGGCCTGTCATCGTTACACTCTGAACATGCAGGTCAGTTCTGGAACCAAGAATAATTCCTCCCCAAACGAGCCATCCTGCACCACCGTAACGGTGTCGTTCAACGGTGTTCTCTCGGTGGTAACGGGTAATTGGCGCTCTCCATATTAAAGTCCGGCGAGCATCAGACTGCAAACTAAATCTGGACTCGTCGGAAAACATCATACAAGACCACTGTGGTGTTGTCCAGAATGCATGCTCTCTACTCCAGGTTAATCGCAGGCGACAGTGAGTTGCGGTAAGTGGAACACATCTGACAGGCCTACGAGCATATGGACCAATGTGCCCTAAGCGTCTGTACACGGTCTGCCTTGAAACTATCGTGCCGGTAGCTGAAGAGAGCTGACGAGACAGGTCTGATCCTGTGCTCCGTCTGTTTCTTTTGGCAGTAACTGCCAAATACCGGTCCTCATTTGGCGTTGTAACTCGGGGGCGACCTGTACTGTAACATCTACTCACATTACCATCATCTTGGAATCGTCGCCAAAGCCTGGAGATGACACTCTGGGCGATTCCAAGTTCCTCGGATACTTCCAGCTGGGTACGTCCTGTCGTCCAATAATTCTACCACGTAAAAAATCATCCAAATGCTCACGTCGATCGAGAACCAATGACTGTTAGTAGAATATGGAATCGATGGGTTCAGAACGGTAATACGGAACGCCAGGCTGGGTCTCAACGGCCCTTTATCACTAACAGCCGAGAAGACAGGCTTGTTACCAGCATGGCCTTAATGTATCGTGCAGCCACGTCAAGAATTGGAGTTTTTTACAAGACAACAAGTGTGTGCACGAACAGTTCGACGACATTTGCAGCAGCAACTCGACATTTATAGCTCGCAGACCGTGGGTGCGCCTACCCTTGACGCTGCATCACAGACAGAAGCGTCTTCAATGGTGTGATTGACGACGAACATGGGCACATAAATGGCGGGACGTCATTTTTTCGGAGGTATCCAGGTTCTGTTTACAGCATCATGATAGTCGCATTCATGTTTGGCGGCATCGTGGTGAAGGCATATTGGCAACGTGAATTCGTCATCGTCATACGGGCCCATCACCTGGCGTGTTGGTATGAGGTGCTATTGGATACAAGTATCGGTCACCTCTTGTTCGCGTTGGAGGCACTTTGAACAGTGCACGTTATATTTCTGGTAAAGTTACGACCCGTGGCTTTACCCTTTTTTCAATCCCTGCGAAACTATACGTTTCAACAGGATAATACGTGATTGCATGTTGCTGATATTGTACGGAGCTTCCTCGATACGGAAACTGTTGGGCTGTTGTCCTGGCCTGTAGGTTCACCAGATCTCTCGCCAGTAGAAGACGTTTGTTCCATTGTTGCCGAGTGACTTGCTCGTCAACATACGCCAGTCACTGCCGTTGATAAGGTGTGGCATCGTGTTGAAGCTACATGGGCATCTGTACCTGCTTCAATCTTTGTTTAACTGAATGTCCAGGCACATAAGTGCTGTTATTACTGCCCGAGGAGGTTGTTCTGGGTATTGATTTATCAGGACCAAATTTCTTGAAAAATTTAATCACTTGTCATTTCCAGTATAATATATTTGTCCAATAAATATCCTTTTGTTTTATCTGAATTTCTTTTTGGTGTAGCAATTTTAATGGTCAGTAGTGTATAAATGTATTAACTACACATTACGCTTCTACCAATGTATATTTGGACAAGGAAAGAAATCTCGTATCAAGGACAGCACAATGTAATTTTTATCCTCTTTCAATCTTCCGCATCATGGGAGTGCTCATTCATTTGCTAGGCAATGAAATGTTCAAGAACCGTGGAACCATTTCAAGTCTTTGAGACTATTGATTCACTCTCTCTAGATACGATCTATGTATCTTGTTCAGTCGTTAATAAAATACTTTCTATTCATCCATTCAAGTTCAAATACATTTTTTAAACTTGTAGTGGATGACACTTGATGTTAACAGTTTTTTCAAATATTATTCATTAATTAAATTGAAAATGAATAAATGTTTACAAAAATAAGCCAAACAACATATATAGAAAGGAAAATAGTTCGTTGCGTCCCTGTAGCTCAATGGATAGCGCGTTGGACTTCTAATCGAAAGGTCATCGTTTCGAATACCACCTGGGATGGCCTAATCTCTGAGAATGTCATTTCTTTTTTGCTATATTATTTTATTAGAATAATTAGATTTAATTAATGAATAAATGGTAAACAAAAAATAGTCGTACACCCTACATAGAAAGGAAAATGGTAAATTGCAAGGAAAATAGCTTTCTATTTTGTCACTTAGTATTGTGATTCTGTCCTATGTATATACATATTTATATTAATTCTAACTATTTAATAAATAGTAACTAAAATAAAAATTTTCTTTGTTGACCTATATATATAAATAGGAAACGACTTTTATATTACTTGCTATACTTAATGTTGTATAACTTTTGTTACTATTTCGTTTTGGAATCGAATCCCACACAAACATTTTAATCGATAAAGAAATCTTACTTTTTTATAAATTCAGAAAAGAATCCGTTGACTTTTTTTTATCTGATATTTAATTTAAAAATTTTTATGTTTGGATTAATTGCATTAATTTATTCAAGCGTATTAATTAATATCATAGAAACTTTTTATTTTTTAGATCTGAATTCTATTGCCTTCCCGATAATACGTTTTCTTTTATAACTTTTTAAAAACATTGGCACAAGACTTTCTATTAATGGGTAAAGACCTATGTATCTTTTGAATGTTAACGGTATTTACATTCAATTTGAGATTATAGAAAATGATTCAGTTGACTTGTGTGTGGAACACAGTTGATTAAATATTTACTTAAATGTTTTTACAATGTAGGAGAGAGTGCATGATCACATACTCATAAGGGAAAACTAACAAAATTCACAACGAAACTGCAATAAAAGAAAATAGTTTTTCGTCTTAATAGGTTTGAGATCCCATTCTAAACGTCCCTTTGCTTTCCTTTTGTAGAAGTAATACTAATTGATTTCAAAGAACCCAAAATATAATTTTAATGCAATCCAATGAATATGCATATTTTTGAAAATATCGATTGAACTTGGTTTGGATTGATAGATTTTCGGTGAACTCCTTTTATGTAGCGAATATTTTTTTTACTTCTTTTCTCTAAAAATATTTTACTTTGAGTCGAAATATGTTAATGTCATATTGCTCCAAATATGAAGAAAAAATATTTTTCCAACTAACTTCCAGTGAAAGAAAAGCAATCCTCTGCCGGAGTTCACTGTAAAGCATCGTCCACACACTGGCCATGGTAGCCCAGAGGTCATGGGGATGGGTCAGAGAGTCGTGAGTTGCAGTCTTGATGCCACTCCATGTAAATGCAAGTGAAATCTTTCCTGGCCTCACGTTGGCGGAGTTTGGCTCCGTCGTCTTCGAGTTACTTTAGAGTAGGATGTTAAAAATAAATCAAAACCAAGCCAATACTTGAAAATGAATTCAAGGGACAAAGTTTCAACATGCTTTGGTATAAAATACTAATTTTGCAGAATACTAAGATGAGTTCTCGGTAAATACCTCCTGAAGAGAAACAGAGCTAGCATCTGATACTTGGGACCTACAACTAATACCTCTGCAGCCCAGCCAACACAACAGAGTGCAAAAAATCATTTTGTTTAAAATAGTGTTAGTTGTATAAAATTTCTAGTCCCATCTACTTATCGTCAATGAAGCCTTGCTTCACTTGTTACTTCAAAATTGGGAAATAACTTGATAAAATTGGTCCAATGGATCGCAAGGAAAATTCCCCTCACCTTCATGGCTGCCCTTCCAGGAATACAGAAAAGAAAAACGCGGCGGCGGTAGCCGAGTGGTATAGGTATCGGACCGTGGCTTGCTTTGTCACGGGTTCGAGCCCAGTACCACTAAAGACCCGCCGTGTAGGGCAGCGATGCACGTTAAATCTGCCGAGAGCTGAAACGTCCTCCCGTTGGTGTGGTGTGGTAGTTAGGAGAGGGGGGTGCCAGCTCAGGTGTCGTCCACGTCACGTGACCATGGTTCAAAATTACGTGGTCCGTCGCCAAAAGCCCTCGTGTAGCTGAACAGTGCGACGTTAATATTCAATCAATCAATCCAAACCGATTCGAAAAGAAACTCTTCGCTCCTACATGGTAATAAGGAAAAGGGGCTGAGTGAGTGCAAATGGAAAAAAACTTAGGAGAGAAACTGTATTTTCTCCACCGCCGAATCAATAATCTTGTTATTGTTTAGTTGTCATAGCTTTAGCCACGTCGAAAATGACTTTATAGATGTTTTTTCAGGTCAACCATAAATTACTTCAAAACGGAAAAAAAGCTATTATTTTGAGCTTTTATGACTTTTTTATACGAAAATTATTGATGCGAATCAAAGCATTTTTTTTATAATATAGACGAATACGCTGTGCAGTTTCTTTCAACTGGTGGAAAGAAGTGAATTGTACAAAATGGGAGAATTCGTAACAAATACTTCTATTTGTCATAAGTAGAAAATATTTTGAACAGTATGTTTTTGTTTTTCATTACAGTTCCTAACCCATAAATTATCGAGTGTATTTAAAAGCTAGAGCATTTAAATGACAAATACAGTATGGTAATGTATAAATTTGAGCCTTCGAAATAATTTCATTTTGAAACCAATCTTTCTATTGATTCGAAAAGCAAATAATTTTTAAATATTGAAAAAGAAATAACCTAACTGAACGCCTTTCAATCCTATGTTTTTTAAACCCGTTTGATGCGTTAGATGCGGGGGTTGAAAGAGTAATCCATTTGGGCAAAGATAAACAATTTCAACAGAGGAGGGAGCGTACCTTGAGAGACCGAGGCTTAAAGTCGGTCAAAAGGATATAATTTTGTTGCAATATTTTGAATGAAAAGTTAAAAAAAGGTTTTATTTTAAATCGGATTAGAAAGAGTTTTTTTTATTTCAACTCGTTAATAATTTTATCAGAATTTATAGCAGGACTTGGTAATAAATTGATTTTTCAAATATCAATACAAGATTATTGAGTAACATTGTCTTAAAAATATTCTCTTTCAAAATATCTAATGATAATCTAATCTATTTTAAGTTGAAATTATAGAATACATAACCATTGTGTCAAGTTTTTTCATGGGAGAGAGAAATATGTCATTGAATATACATATTCATTCTCACTGTTAATTGTGAAATTTAAAATCAGAAAAGGGAAATCGTTTATAAATATTTCAGCGTAATCTCTCATTAGAAGTTTATCTATAAAGGTTTTTAAGTTTTTTTTCCAAGAACTCATATATATTGGGTTTTCCTGAATTTATGAGTCAAACTTACAATACACATGAATTTTTTTATACAGCACTGGAAGTTGAAAATGATTATGTAGCTGATTTTTACAGCAAAATACATTGACTTTGAGGTTTTCTTTAAATTTACTTTTCATAAATGAGGCTTCTCTATTGCTGTATAGGAATTTATTTATACAATTATCAAGTATGAGGTGCCTCTAACCCACATGTTATATTTTCACGAGTTATATAGTATTAGTTTTTTATTGATACATGCGCAGGAAATGTGAAGGATTTTCCTATTGGCCTTACTATTCCTTACTACCACAACGGCACAGAAATCGCATCTTTCTGTAGAAAAGTTATCTAGATAAGATTCGAAATACCATGTGGTTTGAGAAAGCATTTAAAATATTTTGACAAACGTTGGGTGCAACTTAGCCAAAATTGTCTCTTGCGGCATAAGCACACACACACATTTCGAAAGATGAGGCTCCATACCATTCCAACAGTATTGTACGCCCCATTTGATTTTCGATGCATCGGATGAGGTGAGATTTTTCGCATTCGCAATTTTTCTTTATTCGGACACTTGATGACACTCATCTCCATTTCCCCCTGGTTAGAATTGGACGCCATCACTTCTATAAATGTTCTTGAATACCCTGGTATCTTTGAAAGGGTACTTACTAGACTTGATGGATGGACTGATTATTAACGCCGCTCTGTGAAGCAACACGAGGGTGGGCCCTTAAGGAATTAGGGCTACAAAAAGGAAACCCTTATAAAAGCTAGTTAATTACTCCAGAAGTTTCACTTGTGCGTGACGGAATCTTTGAACTCGGTTTTTACCCACGTTAAAAAGTCAGATGAATTCGAAATTTTGCACACTTGTCAAGGACCGATGACAATACAATAATTTTATTCCATTGTCTTGATCAAGATAATCATTAATAACAAATTTCCAGATTTGGTGACTGATTCTTTACACAATTTCCAAATTTGGCGACTAATTCCAGATTTGGTGACTAAAAGATTAAGAGTAACCGTAAATGCAAAAAATTTTATTTATCAGCAATTTCTTATCATAATGTAAACCAGTGATCCGCAACCCCCGGTCCGTGGACCAAATTGTGCCGGGCCACCTAAAGAACATTAAACTATTGCCATTTTATTTAAAGGGGTGCATTTCTCTCGGATTTGCGCAACTTTCCACGTTAAATCACTTTGATTCATTTTGGGTGAAACTATATTTTATTCTGAAGGCATATTTAAATGCAACTTTATTAAAATTGTTAAATCAAAACAATCTAAAATATAAACAATCAACTTGTCCCACCCTCCACGGTCAAATTATCAAACGTTGACCGGTCCGCAGCGATCAAAAGGTTGCGGAGCACTGCTATAAACCATTGTCCAGTCTTTCTGAAAATGGAAATAAAAAAAAGACTCGTGCGCACACATATGAAAAAAAACTTTGCTCTAACTCGGGGATGGGCAACCTTTTTCGGTCGCAGGTCGAAAATTAAAAAAAGTGTATGAGTAAATGATAGCTTAAAAAACTGAAAATGCATGCTTTTATTCTAGATCGAACTAAAGAAAAACAAATTACTGTTTACAAAAACAAAAAAAAACTCTTATGGTTAATCGAATCAAAAAGTAAAATAATTCTTAATATAATAACAAAATGACGTGGTGTGTGTTTTGTATCAAATTTTTACACTAACTCAGCATTTCGGAATAGAACTAGTAAGAAATTATAACAATTGATATAGAGCACCCGACGCTTTTATCCCAATGACATTAATTTTCTCGTGAATCATTTTATTCTTATATTAAGAATTATTTTTTTACTTTTTAGTTCGATTAAAACCATAAAAGCGTGTTTATTAGTTTTTTAAACTATAATTTTTTTCAAAAAATTTTTTGCAGAAGGCAAACTTTTATTGAATTTGCTTCAACAGTAATTACCTAATTCTGTGTATTAAGGCTACTGGCTAAGGACTTCATAATTTGGTGCTTGGGTCAATCGACAAGGATGCACCTTAATTAGTACCCCCTCTCCAAAATTCTCCGCCAATGGGAGCGAGGTTCTACAAATGTCTCCAGTTCCTCTTGATGGCGGGTCTTGAGTGACACCAGGATTCATACCTACGACTCGACAAAAGGACGGATTCGTGACCTTAACCTCTCGGCTACCTTTTAGTGGCAATCCTGTATTGATGTCGTACATTGAGCCCTTACTGTAAATAAAATGTCTTTTTTCATTTCTAATTTTTCCACTAAAACTTTTCATTCGCGTTTCTATACAGAATGAAATAGTTCTTTGTGTGTATTTTGCCTTGCTCTCTATGAATTTAGACACCTTGTGTGATTGTATTGATTTGAATCACACTTTTTTTTCACTGTGTGATGCTCCTCCCCTTGGAAGAACATCTCTCGAAGTATCAGCGTGAGCTAGAGGCGTAGGATTAATGAAAGAACTTAAAATCAAACATTATCTTAATATGACTTTATAAAGATATTCAACTTAAACCTTTAACAAATTAAATTATAATATTTAATATGAGAATCTACGATGGGGCAAAATACGCAACACACAATATATATATATATATATATATATATATATATATATATATATATATATTATATATATATATATATATATATTTATAATAAGACTTAATCTAATTCAGACCACTATCTCAATAAGTGAGCCGCCTAATCCCTGATTATAATATTAAATAATCAATCCTATTCGGTCAGGGTCGACCAAATGCTACATGTTGATGAAGACATCAAACCAATCATTGATTATTTTGAAGCTTATAAAAGCTACATCAATAAACTGCTTGAAAACAACAATGAAATAGAAGGAATAACAACAGGAATACCCAGGCTTGACACCATAACTGGTGGCTTAAAAGAAGGAGAATTAACAGTGCTTGCAGCACGTACTTCAATTGGTAAGACTTCAATAGCACTACACATGGCTCTGCAAGCTGCAAAGTTACTGAAAAAGCAAGAATATGTCTGCTTTTTCTCACTTGAAATGTCAGCAAATCAGTTAATCAATAGAATGATTAGTATTGAAGTAAATGAAACAATAAACAATATTATCAAGAAACAAGATACAGAACTTCTACATCAAGGAATAAATCAAATAGTTTTTTTAAATATTCTTGTCGATAATTCAGGAAATATGGATTTAAATATCCTAAAGAAAAAAATCTCATTAATTTGCAGAAAATATAAAATAAAGTGCATATACATTGATTACTTACAGCTACTTAGAGGATCAAGAATAACCGAAAATAGAACTCTTGAAGTAACAGAGATCAGTAGAACTTTAAAAAATATAGCAAAAGACTTTAACGTTCCTATTGTAGCATTATCACAAATAAGCCGTAAGGTAGAAGATAGACAAAATAAAAGACCGCAATTGGCAGACCTGCGAGAGTCAGGGAGCATCGAACAAGATGCTGATCTAGTGTTATTACTCTACAGAGAAAATTATTACAAGGCTGATTCTAATAACGATTTAGAGATAAATGTTGCAAAGAATCGCAGTGGATCAACCGGAAAGGTTATAGTGATATATCAAGTGAATACGGGGAGGATATTATAGGGAAGCTTTCTAATGGTATAAGAAAGCTTCCTATTAAGTTTTAGGAATAAACGGTAGAACCATCGAAGGAGGTTTTATCCTCATTATTATACCGTTAAAAGAATTAAATTTCTACTAAATGTGTGAATTTTTTTATTTGTGGTGATGGAAACAAAAAAGGTCTTCTCAAGTTTGAGAAGACCTTAATATAAGCTTTATCTACTTATCCATTGAGCAGTATCTTTTTGTTTTTCCTCTTGTGTTTTCTTCACACCTTCTACCTTTGTAGGCGGCGTTACACTTGTTGAAGGCTGCTGGGAAAATTCTACTATTTCAGAATTTTCTCGCCTTAAATATGACAATGCTTCATATAGAGGCTTCGCTTCATATTGCCTTCCTACTTTTACTTCTTTATGTGCAGCTAACTGCTCCCAAGTAACACCATTGCTCTCAATAAATTTTACAGAGCCGTCATCACTAATGTTAATTTTCATTTTACACTCTTTTCCTTCAACGTACCAATTGAGAGTCATATCATACGAACCATTAGCTACTTCATAAATTCTTGTTCCGTCTTCACCAAGTCGGCAACGTATTCCTCTTTTTTCATCTTGATCAGGCAACAAAAATGTAATTGCTTTTATATTGTACTTTTTGCACATCTCGCCCTTTAAAAGATCACTTATACTTATTGGCGTTTTGTAGTTGTCCAGAACGGTTCTTGCAGTAATCTCAGGTTTACCTGACTTTCTACCTACTAGAAGTCTCATGGATTTTATAGAGTTACCTTTCAAATTCCTAGATATCTCTTCCCCAATTTTCTCAACAACCTTGCCTTTGAGATATTTACCTCTATATCCATTTTCTCCTTTCTCATTAATACTATTAGCAGAAAGGAACTTTTTCCGTGTTTCCTCACTGTCAAGATCTATGTATTCATATTTACGTGTTTTGCTGGTACCTATAAACGGCTCATCACCTGGTGTTGGTTCAGGTATACCTTGAACACTTGGAGTTTTTTCGTCAAGTACATGTGGACTTTCAGCTTCCTTGCCACAGGAAACTAGATCTACAATTTCAAAACTTCTTTTAGGAGAATTACTAAACATTATACACCTCTCTACTGTTAAATGAATTTAGTATAGAATGTTTTGCTAAGCAATCAAGTGAAAGATCTCTTCCAAATTTTTGGAAGAGATCTTTTATGTGTAATTAACGAGCAGGAAAAGAAATATTTTTTTCTTCTTTCTTTTCCCCTACTTCTTTTACATCTGGTTTTGCCATATCTGTTGAAGGTCTTGCTACCCCAGAGCCTCCTTTTTGCAACTCTGATCCAAGCTCTTTAAGCGCAGATTTTACTTCAGGATTCTCTTTCAAGAGTTGTTCTACTTTTGCACCTTCTTTAGAATCTTTGCTTGATGAAGCTTTAACAGCTTTTAGTTTAGGATGCTTGTTTGACGAAGCAACTACTCCTTCAAAATTTTTCTGTTGCGCTTGCGCCTTTGCTGGTTGTAATCCTAGTGCTTCACCCAAGAACTTTGTTTCATGCTGTTTTCCTACCATTACTTCTGTGTGCGCACATATTTGCTCATCAGTAACACCGTTCCTTTTAAGAATTTTTACAGAGCCGTCGTCACTGACAGAAATTTTCATCTTACACTCTTTTCCTTCAACATTCCAAACTAAAGATATATCATATGTTCCATCAAGAACTTCATATGACCTTACTTCCTGTCCATTTTCATCTTCAAGAAGTGTTAACCGTACTCCTCTTGTTTTGTTTTCGTCAGGTTTACAAATTGTAACCGCGTTTACACCATATTCTTTGCACTTACTAGCTTCTAGAAGACTTCTTAAACAAAATGGATCTTTTCCAGCGATAGCTAATCTTGCAACAGGAAAAGGTATATAATTTTCATCTAAATTTTCCTCAAGTGCTGCAAACTTTATCTTATGATCTTTCATTTTGCCACCGCACAATTCCTTTATAATTTCCTTAGGAATAATTCCTGAAATTAGCACAGGATCATGATTTACATCATTAGAACTCACGGGGTGTCCAAACATGTACTCTCGATACATTTTCAAGGTTTCTTCACCCTGATTACACATAGAATCTATCTCCTTTTTATGCTCTTCCCATTGTTCCTTATCAAGAAAATCGCTAATAACATACCTGTACAAACTATGCTTACCTTCCTTATGATCCCTACAAAGAAAAGCTTCTTTACTATCGTGGACTACATCATTATCTATATAACCGAAGTCCACATCAGAAGGAGGAGAATTTTCTTTATTACTACCTTTACTTACACCCTTACCATGAGAAGTTGTACTTATCATTTCCTTGGCTTTACTCTTAACATTTTTCAAAGCGTTTAACATATCATACTCCATTATTAACACATAAGTTTATTATATCAACATTCCCTTAGCCAGTCAAGCGCAAGATTAATTTTTTATGAAAGAGAAGATCCGCGTGAACGTAAAACTATGCTTCACATAGCATGAAATTTATAGTAGAACTATAATACAGGGGAATTATTACCTCACTATGGATTGAAATCACTAATTTTGGGAAGAATTGTGTAAAGCGTAACTTTACGCTTTACACAACTTAAATTTTACAGTAATCATTTCTTGACGAACGAAAAGGATTACCAGCACCATGCAAAAAGATTTTTACTCTAATAAAAAAGAAAGTCAAGTAAAAAAAAGGTGGACTTCAACTTTTTCCTGTTTAAAGCTTCATAACTTTCACTTACGCGGTAACCTTTATCTAGTAAATCTTAATAGTCGCCATGTTAAATCACAGCTTAATTCTCAAAGAAGAATAAAAGCACGAAAAAAGTCTGTTGAACTCGAGCTTCCAATTAGAACTTTCGACGATGAAACGCGTCTTACCTCTCGTGAATTGCTTGAAGTTACAAGAAACAAAGAGACCCATGAATTTAAAAATGGTATTCTCGCTCAACTAAGAGGATTTAGTACCCATGTTAAAAAGCCTTTTAATCGGCATAAGGCAAAGAGAGTTTATGCAAGTGAAGCACAAATAGAAGCAGCAAAGTACTTTGTGAAGCTAGCTACTGGTAGGTTTCATAGTTTAAAAGAGTCAGAAATTCGAGATTTAGTTCCAATTAGAAAAAACATCATAGAAAAAGTTTTTGGAAAGTTTCGGAATCACCCAGAAGTTGAGTCGATAATGATTTATATCAAAAATTTGTGGGTAATTTATGATGAACATTTATACAATTTTGAAGGCATGGACAGGAAGGTTGATTACTATATTGACCTTTTAATTAAAAATACTAGTCAAGAAGAAATTGAAAAGCTACTAGCCCTAGGAAAAACAGCGCATGAAGTGTATTGCACTATGAGAAAGCGCCAGGGAGTTAATCTTTACCGTATAGGTATTTTGGCAAAACGCGGCGGTCCTCGTCTTGAAATATACATTAGAGAAGCAATAAAGAATTTAGTAAGGTTGCACCTTAATAAATTTGGAGCTATAATGCGCAGTATAGGTGTAATCACTGAAAAAGATTTTTTCCTTATTACACGAAGGCATCTTCCTTTTCTCTTTACTGAGAAATATAGAAGGAGCTACTTTCGAAATAAAAGAGCATCTATTGCCCTTGCAATGGGTATTGTGCTCCCTTGCCAACCCTCTAAACTTAGTCAGCAAGGGAGCAAAATACCCATTGAACCTCCAGGTTAACATTCAAAAGCTTAGAAATTATTACTTAATAGCACTTAAACCTTAAGTTTTCTAGAAAAACTTCTTCTTCTCTACCCTTCTATTGTCCTTTTACTGGAAAGTATTTAGATATTTACTAAAAGGTTGAATTTTACTACGAATATTTCAACCTGGTAACCCCTTTGTTTGGTTGTTTCTTTAATTTTTTTCAGAGTTATCCACAGTTTTTTGTTTCTCTATTATATATATGTTATATATTATTATATTTGTTCCATCTTTATTTTAAATATGCAAAGTACTCATATACGTATAAAGTTATATTTTTTACGTATAAAGCCACATTTTTTTAAGTTATCCACAGAGTTATCCACAGCATTCTCTATGAGTTACTAACAATGATGTGAATAACTCATAAGATCAGAAATTATCACACACATTCAAACAAGAAAAAGGCGCTCGTGCTCGAACAGAAACGGCACTTACAGCGTCGCTCTTCAACACCGCATGATTATACATATCTTCAGGACAAGCTATTCCTAGACGGTTTCTTTCACACCACCATATAATAAATTCACATCCAACATCAACTATATCATCCGTGCGCTGATTTTCAGCTTCAGTATGTATCTTTTCAAACTCATCAAACATCACATAATGAAAATCTCGATCTTCTCTCTCAAGAAATATATGCCCCTGTCCCACAAATTGATCACAAGAATGAAATACCTCATTCTTTGATTTTGCTCTTGTCGATCCATGAATTGTTGTATTTTGTAATAGCCTGTGTAAATCAGCTATAACTTTAAAACCTATACCATGTTTTTCCACTACCACAGCATGTAATCTCTGTTCGTACTTTCTCAAAAATTTATGAATATCCAATTCAATCGTAGCTGGGTCTAACTTTTCTGCCAGTAAATCCACCCATACTCCACACCGTTTTGGCTCATATGTAAAATCACTCTTCATAAAAAACGGCTGAAATACTCCCACCGCCGTTCTATCGAGTGTTTTAGTTGAACCACTGTTTAGATCTATAAATGCTACCAAATCTTTATCGCCAATTGTCTTATAAGCAAAATCAATCTTCTTAAAGTCTTCCTGACGAAATATTCGCCATTTTGGTTCTGGTGGATCTTGCATATATTGCGACTGATAAACATAAGGTTCTGCTTTTTCCTTGATTTTCAGTTCCTGCATTGGCAGTCTGTTTTCATCAATACTCGTGCCATCTTCAAGTACTGCTGGAATGATGATCTTTTCAAATTGTCGCTCTGATTTTTTCTCTAAATAGCCAAATATGTCGTAAACACTAATTCTCTGACCAATGACCAAAAACGGCGTATCAGCAGTGTTACGTCTTGAGGTTATGCATTGTTCAAACTTCTGGCAGGCACTAATCAGCGATACTCGACTATAAGCACAACTTGCATCATGTAAATCATCAAGGATAATGCAACCACCGTACTTTCGACCTTCATCAAAATCAAGAGAACTATCCCCAGCTCCTGTACCTGTTACATGCCCTGATATTGAAAAACCATTAACAAAACCTCCTTCCTTAGTTCTAATTACTCGCGTACTTCTGCGACCAACTACCTTGACATTGGGAAAAACTTGCCGATAAAATGGAGACTCAAGGACAATATGTAGTTCATTGATTTTTTCACGCATTAAATCCCTCTGGTGCGTGATATACATAAACTTTGCCCTTGGATTATTACCGAGGGCAAATGCTACATGAAATATAAAACCCAGTGTTGTCTTGGCACACCTTGGTGGTATGTTCCACCATTGACTGTGTGCTTTTTCAAACACCAATCGATTAATGCTGCTGAACAACACCCATAGATAGTTTTTACTACCATCTTCTCTTTTTAAATTTAATCTGATATTAAATACTCGCAGCATGCCTTGAAATGCGAAAAAACCAAAGTTTTTGCGGCATAAGTCAATGTCTTTCTGATTTAGCATTCCAATCTTTCACCTTGACTTTTCTATGTAAACTATTTAATCTATGATTAAGATGTGGTTAACGTATCTTTCTTCTTTTTAACACAATAGCACCAACTTAAATGTTGGTGTTATATTGCAAACTTTCCTGCAGTTTTACCAAACTCACCTAACATTTGATTTATAGCTAGCCAGCGATCATTTAAAGATTTTCCGTAAGAAGTGTAACCACTACCTAGATTTTGACCAATTTGCCCGCCAAGGCCATGCGCCCCGATAAGACTTTGCAGCCCTCCTAAAGATGAGCTGATAAAGTCATTTAAGCCTTTAGAGGCAAGTTCAGAGTTTAAACTTGCAACTTTAGATAGACCATAGCTTGATTGATCAAGACCACTTGCTCTTAATTGGTTGCCAAGTGCCGTGTTTGCTTGATTGCTAATAAATTGCTGGTAAGGATTACCTTGATATTGCGATGCTATTTTATTGATAAATCCTCCTGGCCCTCCCTTTCCAAGACCTCCAAGACTATCCATGAATTTATTATACCGACCATATAACTCTTTTTGTACTCCGATATTGTTTTCAAATTGGCGGTTAGCATTAGAGCTACCAAAAAGCCAGTCAAATAAATCTCCAAACATTAGTCCTCCCTTTTTAAAACAGCAAATAAACCAGCTATGCTATCTGCTGTGTGATCACATAGCCGGGAAACATTGAGCATTTTCTTAATACGTTCTTTGACAATCTCCTTACGTGCTGCGCCAAAACATCTCTTTTTCAGTGCACCACCAAAATAGCGTTTAATTCTGCCTCTCCAGTGCAAACAAAATAACCCTTCTACCACCATTTGTAGCTTTTTGTAATACGACATGTGGCTACCTTTAATGTATTTTTGCTTGAAAAAATACTGATTATCTTCTAGCAGTACTAAATCCATTTCTTGATTTCCATGCAGTAATAAATCAATAATTCCCCGATATTCATCACTAATCCGGCGCAATGTCTCTCCACCAAGCCGCCATTTTTCAACGTTTAAAACATAGCTACCACAATAAAGTGTATTGTCCTTCACATAGGCAAGACCAATATTCTTGCCAAGATCAATGCTTAAAACATTTTCAGGAACACCTTTAAGTTTTTTTGGACATGGAAATTTTCGTATTTTAAGCTCCATTCTTCTCCCTCAGCATTTTTTCTTCATGAGCATTACGCATCTGCTCCCGCAAAACAGCTAACTGCTCAGCTATTAAGTCAACTTTGGCTTTCAGTTCTGCAGCTTCTTTTTTTGTTTGAATCTCAAGTAATTTAATCTCCTGTTCTGTTGGCTGCTGTGCAGCTTGTGCTTGCTGCTGCTGACCAACACTCAGCACTTTATCACGTAAAATCTTACTGCTCACTGTATCTTGATTCAGGAGCATTTCCGCTATAAGTTCGATACTTATTTGCTGATTAGCAAGACCATTCGCACCAAGGTACTGCATGACATTCAGCATCAGTTCATTATCTTTTTCACGTTGTTTTTCTAAAGATTCACTGATTTTAATTTTCACATTTGTTTGTCTACTA
Organism: Trichonephila clavipes; assembly: GCA_019973935.1. Taxonomy (NCBI): domain Eukaryota; kingdom Metazoa; phylum Arthropoda; class Arachnida; order Araneae; family Nephilidae; genus Trichonephila; species Trichonephila clavipes. Next base: position 11,719 of record BMAU01021280.1, on the reverse strand, counting down.
AAATCAATTAAAATTTCTAAAGTCTCATCATCTTGCGCTAATTGATATGGCAAAAGGGAAAGCAGTACTTTCCCTACTTGACCCAGCGTAATTTGATGAGCAAAATAGTAGGAAGTTACACTACCTTCATTTTCCCTCAATTTGTCTCGCAAGGCAGCAGCAGATGAGTACTTGCTGTCTTTTACAATGTTCGTAGTGTCACTCCAAATTTGCGACAACAGACTCAAAGATTGTTGCATCATTATTGCGAGGTTTGGGTCAGAGCCTGTTGGCGGTATAACAATAGGCTGCATACCATCAACCGGCGCATATTCTAGTAACAGTTCACGAGGATCAGCAAAGCGCTGAGCCTTATCATTGCTAACACTTGCTTGTGGCATTAAATAGCGATTTTGAAAGTATTTAGCACCATAATTCATCATTGCCATGCAATGATTATAGGCTTTCTGTGCATAATGGCACATAACACCCAGTGGTCTTGTTACCTCATGATTATCAATATAATGAGAGCAGCCACCATGAAATACCAGTGGTAAATGTCTATGACCATACAACTCCTTAGTTTCAAGAATCTCTTCATTCGTAAAGCGATAAAAAGTTATGCCACCATCTTTTTTTAAATACAAATCAGTAACTTCAATATAAGGAACAGTATCTTTATCTTTAAATTCCAGCTTTGCAATTTTAGCAGGGGAAAAACCCATTTTTTCCAAGCTAGTTTTATATAAGCGATGAATGATACCACAGTAACGGCCATCACCCTTATGTGGCTCATTACTGTGTGGATCGAAGAAGAAACTTTCAGTACCGTTTATTGCCCTGATTTTAAAGGTCAATTCATCATCTTCGATATCTTCGTTATTGTAACCAAAACCAACATAAAGTGCAGAATATCCACCTATTATTGCTTCTTTGAGTGCCTTGCTATATTCCACATAGTGATCTTGGCTAAAGATCAGATCCGTGATAGACCCATGCATTAATTGCATAATCTCTGGATCTTTGCTTTCACCATTAACCTTAAGCTCTAAGTCATACCTTTTGCCGCGTACAGTGTTTAAAATCTTCTCAGCCATCGCAAATGTGACGTTAAAGACTATTGGTTCTGCACCAATATTTAGCAGCTCTCGTTTTTCATTTTCAGTATACTGCTGCCCCATGATCACGAACTTATGCTGCCGCCGTGCCTGCTCAACATTTTGGCTCCAATAATCAAACCAACTACTTCGCAGTCTTATTAAGTACTCTAGCTTAGTCATCTCCTTTTACTTGCCCACGAAGTGCCACTTTACCACCACTCATCGCTGCTTTTTTAAGCATTTCTAAAATGAAACCACTTCGTTCTTCAATAATCTTGCCTTGCAAAGCAGATAGTAGTTCTCGTGTTACTGGATCTTTGGCAGAACCAAAAGAATACTGGGCAAATAATTTGGCAATTTTCCCATCTGCAAATCCATTGAGACCTATTTGTGCTAAGACTTCTTTCATAGCTCCTCCAGACAAATGACCGAACCATCCTGTTTTATTAGCAAACTCTGTCAATTTTTCTGAAGCAACAGGTGCTATAAACTTATTTCTAATAGCGTTAGCATTTTCTAACAAAAAACCTCTAATTACTTGGTCCTTAGTAAATACTCCATTATCAATGGCAATTTTTTCCGGTAATTCACTAAATATCTCAGCTACTTTTCTAACGTTCCCTTTCTCTAAGGCACTACTCGCACCGCTTAGTAGTCCCATTGTTTTACTGACATTGGCACGTAGCGGTAAAAAGTGTTCTTCTAGTTTGCTTACAATATCTCTGATCTGACTTTCTGGTACATCATATTTTTTGGCTAAATTTCGAGAAGATTCCCTGAGACCTGATAATATATCGGCAAATTCTTTGGATGTATAATTTCCACCTTTACTAGAAAACTTCTTTGCTAAATCCTTAGCAACAATTCTTTGAAAAGGATTGCTAGTTTTCTTAGTAGTACTCTTTAAGAACTCTCCTACATCATTTACTTTAATATTTGGTACGTCTTTTATTGCAGCATCAAAACCACGACTAACTATATTGCGTACAGGTTCTCTGCCCTGTTTAAAAAGACCCCTTGCTCCTTTCACCACTTTGCTGAGTCCAGGAGCAATAAGATGGCTTGCAGCAATGAGTGGACTATCTTCTGCTGTATCAACAGCCGCATTTGCGATATAATGTTCATCACCTGCTATTCCTCTCTCAATAGCAGTACCAGCAAAAGATCCACCAATGCCTGCCAAGAGTTCTGCAGCAAAAACTGCAAAAGCCCCATAAGGTGATGCTAAAGCTCCTGCTAGAAGCATAGCAGGCACACCTAGAGCAATCTGCATTCCCATTTCCCGAAGAAAATTCTTCTTTATCTCCCCTGACTCTTTCATCATTTCAGCATTACCTGATAGTTTGAGAAGAGTATTCACTTCATCCTCACCGAAGTTCTCAATCTGACTATCAAGTTTTCTTACTGCCTCTTCCTTTACAGTTTTTTCTATCTGTGGATCTTGCATCAGCTTAATTAGCTGCGCTTCATTTAATCCTCTTATTTTCTTTTGAATGTCACCAGCTCTAGCATTAAGTTTTTCCTTTGTTTCAGCAAAAAACTTTCTCCAATCCTTAGCTCTTAGTTTATTGATATCAAATTTTTCCTTAAAAGACTTCACTGAATATTCATTCATCGGCAAGCCTTCTATCTGCATAATTGCAGGTAAAAGCTCACCTTCTAGGTAACGGCTAAACTCATTGCGAGTACTGACTTTGGATTCTTTTCTAACAAGATCCATAATTGGATTCATTGTATTACCATAGAATAGTCTATCAAATGAAGAACTAGGCAAAGCATCAGACTTTTCAGCGCTACTCAGCTTCTCATTCGCTAACTCCAGTGCTCTTTGATACCTTGGCACATTTGAGATATAAGCCTTTTCCTCATTTGACAGCTCCTGAACTTTAAGCTGCTGCTCCATGTATTGTTTTTGCCACTCTTCAAAGCGTTTTCGTTCGAGCAATTTACGTTCGTATTTACCCTCGAGCGCTCCTTTACCAAGACCACTTAGTAACCCTAACATCCTTCAAAATCTCCCCTATACTCATCAACAATGCCATCGACCACTTCTTGGCTTCTCGATAAGTTGTTATCACTTTTTAACTTATCATGAGCAAAGACTAGATTCTTCAGTTCACCACCATCAATCTCATCGCAAACTCCAAGACCAAGTTTCAGTATTAAAGCATTTTCTAAATGCCTCATTTTCTGTTCTTTATCAGCAGAGTTAATTACATTTTGCAGCTCTTTATTGATTGCCTCACGTATAAGGCTTTTCGTGCTTTTTTGATTCTCTGTTTCCATTTTCCCCCCTCTTTAAATATTCTGCCCACAAAATGTTCAAACGCTTAGTTGCTTCTGCAAAATACGTATCGTAATTATTCTCGTAGGTGTACGAAATAATATCTTTAGGTGCTAATAAATCTAAATTAAATTCTTTCCTTTCCATAAATACCCTTCAATAAAAAGTTAAACTTGTAACTGTTGTATCTTTTAAATTCGAACTTAAAACGTACAACTCCACCATTAATGCCAAAAAGATTATAATTAAGCTTGATGATTTTTTCTCTACTATCTTCAAGTTCAGTGCCAAGAATTGTTAATCGATAATCTGGTTCAAGAGGAAAATCCCTCTTGTAGGAAATAAACATATCAATAAACATGCCTCCTTCCTTGGAATTTAGCTGCTCACTGATCGTATTTTCATAGAAGTATAAAAACGCTAGCTGTTCGGTTACATAAGGCTTAGACGATGGAAAATAATCTGTTATTATTATCCCATCAAAAGTAAAAACATTATCAACATCTTCCTCCAATAATCCACTAGCTTCGCAGATTGTGATATCAGAGCTGCCATCATTGATGAGTAAATTATAAACTTTATGCTTAACATTGATGTGATAATTGGCAGAAAAACTATTCTGGTTTTTAAGCAGTGTCCAAATACCTAAATCCAAATGCAGACAGAAAGCAACGTTCGGATAATATTTGTTATCTAAATCACCATTAGGCAAATTAAAAAACAATACATAATAAGTATTATTGTTATAATTGAACATGCTACTGACCGCATGGTCACTTAAATCGATATTGCTTCTCTCTAGTCTAAAATAATCGAAAAGAGGAGCATTATCGAGTATTTTCATTTCTTGACCATCAAAACGAATGACTACAAATTTGCCATCGATTAAATGAAATGCACCAATTAGATAATTGCCATCACTTTCTAAAGTACGTTTGCTGATTAGCTTATAGGGAAAACTTAGTTCCCGTCTTTTAGTAAGTGGAAATAATCCATCACTGCTTGGTTGTCCATACCATACTTCCATTCCACTTTGGGTAAAGATACAGAGATTATTATTGATTGCACCAAGACCTACTCCTTTGCCAGCATATGAAATAATGGTAAATGCTTCCCACTTTTTAAATTCAGCAAAATCACTAGTATAGAACACTTCTCCTTTGCTGCTACTTAGCAGGTAGAGAGTTGAGTTCATAACCTCAAAATCTACAATATCCTTTGGCTTTATATCGCCTTTTGAGATATCAATTTCAGTAAAGGTATCATCTACGAGCTTATAAAGTTTGCCCGATATCAACCAAAATTTATAGTTATTACAATTGCACATCGAAGGACGATCGTCCCTAGAGACACTCGCCAAAGTAAATATTGATTTATATTTACTTTTCGGTAGATCAATTTTATAAATTGTCAGTAAAAAAGTAGCACTCACCTTAGCTAAATAAATTGTATCGTCATTGCCGTAGTAAAAGCCAACGATGACATCGCCAATTGTAAAAGGAATGTCAAAAAGTGGAAACAGTGGTGGTCGCAGCCGTAAACCTTCAGGAGTAGCCAAAAAGTTCATTACTGTAAAATCATCAATACAGTGACCATATTTAATGTTTCTAAGTAGTGGAATTTCAAAAGAATTCATTGTCTATCCAAGTCTATCCAAATAGTTTCCTTAATACTTTGACTTCCTACACTGTGACCGGCACAAAGCCTATTTCTTATTTCATGATACTGTTCATTAAAACCCTGTGGCAGCGGAGTATTTAGCCGTACTGATAATTTAAAAGCTGTAGAATATTTCAAAAATTCTCGTTTTAATCCATCAAGACCAGCTGGTACGTCCATTCCCGTTTTCTCACAAGACACAATTCCAGCCTCTTTAAAGTAAATTACATATTTTTTAGATGATTTCACAGCCGGCAAAATTTTAATTTCACGACAAGTATCACGCGTGAGTAACATGTAAGATGGTAACCATGGCATCCGTAGCGACTGTGTATAGCGTAAGTTACATGCACCATAGTGATCTATTAAATCCATGACATAGAAATTCTTGTAATGGCTTAGATTGACATCGAAAGCTGGTGTTCTCTTATTACAACCATCAAACAAATAGCCACCACCAACTGTTTGACCAGGTTCCAGTTCAAACTCTTTAATAACATCAGAACCCAGCCAATAGTAATTTTCATGTAATTGGTCGAAAGCTTCCCAAAAGAGCCTTTTTACTAAATCGAGCGTACCGTAATGCTCAGAAGCATCACGGCGCGAATTGATTCCCAGCATTCCCTGTATTTCCACAAGTAAGTTGGAAAAACTATCATCATACGTCTTTATCTCACTCATCTTGCTTTTCCTTATCAGCAGTAGAAAGATTCTTGATCGTTTTAATGTAAGTCTCTGGTTTTGGCGAATTAGGCGGCAGTATTACAGTGCCAACAAAAAACGGAAAGAAATCTGAATACATGTAAGCCATTAGTTCACCATATTCATATGGGGTATTCATGAGTACATATTGGCTGTCTACCAAAAACGACATTGCATTATTTCTTGTAGGGCCAAAAGCAGCATTTGGAGCAGATATTTCCTTGTAAAGATATTTGTTAGTTGAAGGTGCAGGCACTGGTCCAATCTTAAATATTGAAGCCGGTTGCCACCAGAAGAATGCTTTACAGTGATTTCCGACAACTTTTCCTTTAGCGCCTATTAAATACTCTTTCTCCGGAACATCAACACCATAGGTAATACCTGGTGACACCCGTACAGTAGCATTCGTGCTATCCTCCATTACAGTGAATGCTATTGGCACCCCTGATGGTATTTCATCCCTATCTCGTGCTAGCCACTCTTTGCCCTCTAGTTGAATGATATCTCCTTTTTTAAAGACAGGATTGAAACGACTATCTACCTCTATGTCTACTGACCCAGAAAAACCAAAAGTCACAGTCATAGAACAATATTCATCCATCTCTTTAACAATTTCTTCTATTGTTAACTCGCCTTTAGATGCCGGACCTGCCTTATGAAAATAAGTTGACGTATCGATATAAATATCAGCACAATCAAATGTCAGTGGTGATAGCATGTTTTTAGTGTCGCTAAGAAACATATCGCTTTTCGGCGCCTGAGTGTAATTCAGTCCTGACTTGGTACGCAAAAGTCCCATCGCAGAATTTGGCATTGAACCCACAAGTCTTGAAGTCCTAAGTACGCCACCATTGACCCGAATCATATAATCGATAAGTTGACGTATATATCCCTCTATACAGTCGTACATATTATTATCAGTAGAGCCAGCGCAGATAAACCCACGTGATGCTATCGTCTTAAATTGATAATCATTTATTGACCTAATCACCTGCATTAATAATTCCTGATAAACGCGCTCACCGCGCTCCATGAATGATGTTAAACTGGTTGGTACATTGCTAGGGAACTGATCGCGGTTAAATAAAAATTTGACGTCATCGACAAAAATTTCAGCCACGCCAGAAACTCTCTTATAGTCAATTCTCATAGTTTTTTGCTTAACTTTGTGAATTTTCAAGTCATCATGATGTGTAAGAAATTCCCCATCATCGATTAACCCTCCTGCTGTAGGAATAAAAGGAGGCTGGACTAAAAAATGATCCTGTCCAGAATAGCGATTGGGAATATCATTAGCACCAAAGCCAGTACGAGCTACGAGTGGACTTGAAAACAAAACAGTTTCAATCAGCCTTTGCGACAATAATGTTGTTCTGTGATATGTTGCACTTGTCCTAATAGTCATCAATACCCCCTAGTGCGAAAATAATTTTGTACTTCTTTGAACTCTTCTTCGAAGCTACTTGGAACATCGCTGTACTGATAATTAGTGGGTATGGCAGTTGCTTTACTGCTCTTGTGTAGCCCTTGTTTTAACCCACCAACTTCCCCTTTAAACTTAGACAGTGGCTTATTGCGCAGTTCCTGAGCTAATTGATCATCCTTTGCAATATCAGCTAGCTTTTTAACAAAAGACGCTTTATTTTTGCCTTTTGCTATCTGATCATTAATATAACGAACTTTACTTACAGTAAGCGTATCACAAAAATCTTGTAGATCCTGATAGTCTTCACCACTTAGAACTTTTTCAGCAAATTGCTCATTAGCCTTTACTAGCTCTAAAACTTTACGATCATCATCACCGAGCGTATACCCTTTGGCTATCGCCTCATCGATGATATTTTTCGTTTTTTCTATACTTTCTTCGTAAAAATCATCGATTTCAGCATTTTTTTCACTGATTTCAATGTTTTTTTCATTAAATTCGTCAGTTTGTTCAATCATGTTTTTTCTCCTATTTTTAAATTTATTTCATGTTAGTACCTTATGTAGTAGTCATACTTATCGTCAGTGATATTAGGAATGTGAAATATAGTTGTTCCCTTATTGTTAATATCATTGGCAATCATGTCTGCAAGTTGCTCTGGTGTCGTATCTTTTGTTGCTTTAACTTCTCTAAATTCTTTGGCGGTAACATTAGTTGGTGCTTTTCCATCACCATCAACACTCCACCATATTACTGTGTTAAAATTGTTACCAGTTTGGGTGTTATGAGATGTTTTAAGACCTATAAAGTCTCCTGCTTTCACTTCTTTAAATTTCAAGACATATAAACACCGCTGCGTAAACAAAGCTTTATGCTGAATAGCATAGGTTATCACTGAATTCTTATCAGCAAACAGAACATTCGGTTTTCCTGGTGTTCTCTTATCCGTTGGCGATTGTTTGTAAATAACATGATTATTCCATGATTTCATTTGCACATATCCCAAAGATTCTCCTTCCCCTTTTGAACAAGTAAAAGGTATATAGACACCTTGACTACCAACAATATAACCACCACTAACAGATGACACATTATTCACATGCCACGGAGAAAACAAAAAGTAGTTTTGCGAAATATTTCTATTGCTAGCATCAGTTTCAAAGAAACTAGAACTAACCGATGGTATAATTAAAGGAAAACCAATATTATAAACTCTATTGCTGAAATCAACCGGATTAACAAAACCAAACAAGCCGGATCGAAATCGTTGATAATCAAGGTTTATTGTTAAATAAAAAAAACCTCTCTCAACAGAATAATTTGCTTTAGTTTTTCTAGTTATTTCATCAACACCTTTACTATAAGGTGTAATATATCCGAAGCTGAATATTCGATTTGACTCACATGTGGTTTGAAAATAATCCGGAAAACTAGAAGAAGAATCTGCAAATCTTATTGTAGACAAAGAACCACTTACACGCATTTCTTTAATAGTATAGTCAGTAGTAACATCAAACGTATGACAACAAGTAGTAAGTTCTATGCTATTTGCTGCTGCAACATATTGAAAATCATAGTTAACATCTGAATTAGCATAAAATGTAGTTTCTAGCCATAGATGACCAATATCATCACCTTCTGGCTTTGGATTTACTACTCCATCTCCCTCGAATTTAACTTTAACATTATGATCAGCAACAAACTTTTTAATATACTCGCTTGATATTGCATTAAACCAATTTGGTATATCCTTGGTTTTTAATATATCAAATGTCACTGGAGCATGGTCTAGCTTGTCATATAGCCTTTTGTATTCAATACTCAGTGGACTAATGCCCGTTGAATCAAGTGTGCGACCATCGCACTTGAGCAGATTTATCTTTTCCTCGTCGACTTTTGCACCTTTTGGGTAAGAAACTATTTCACCGATATTATCGACAAACTTAAGACCATCAATTGCAAAAACTAGCTCATTGTAATTGTTATCAATGCTATATTTATTTTCTCGAAATGAAGAAAATAATAAATTAGATTTTGCTAAATCAGAATTTTGTGTTGGATATTTAAAATCAACAGCCGATATCGGAGATGAAACTTCTGCACAATAAAAATTTGTCGCTTTAAAATTAAATGCTCGATTCGGCGGTAACAAAAACTTCAATGTCAAACTTTGATCATCGCCAATATCTGCAGGTATTACAAAGGCAAGCAAACTTAAACTAGTGTAATAAACCTTCGGAGTATCAGAATCAATTAAAAATTGATCAATTGACATAACTTGCGGCGGTGTTGATGATTTTGAACCAAAATCACGAATTGCCAGTAAATTAACTACTATATCATCACCACCTCTCCAAGCATAGAACTTCAGCCAAGCTCTGGCAGCAGTACCCCATAACACATTAGAGCTCCTAAATGCTACAGCTTTCTGCAGAGGTGGCGTTGTCTCACTAGGTTTTTCGCAAATAACGTTCAAATAAAAACGAGGATTGCCTTCATCGATCCTTTCAGCTTCGGTAATGTCTTTAATGAAAATCCTGTCTACATCAGTTCTATCCTGTATCGGTACTGAATCAGCATAAGACCTTAAAAACTGCCATGATAGCCCAGCAATTGGCACTTGCGAAAATTCAGGTGAAACATAACCAGGGCCTTGCCCTCTATCATCAATTTGTAGACCAATATTAAACTGACCATCGATAAATAAGTTATCAGACAATATAGCTGTAGCTGGATCTGCTTTGGATTGTTCTTGAAAATACGGTAAATCCTGAAAGATGAGTTCAGGAGCTACAGCATTACCGTAATGGCACTTCAGCTCTACGGTGTAACGATCTTCAGGATCATCAACGTCGACAAAGTAGTATAACTTATGAGGTAAAGCACCGTTTTCATCAAGCTGCAGTGGATTTGGTGCTGGTACAGCATGGCCCTCTTGATTTTTATAGTATGCGTGGCGTAAAGTAGTTGGACTTCTTTTATCATAAAAATACATCCAGTATCCGCTTGCCGGCATACCTTCCTTATTCTTGATAATATCTTGCAATACTATGCTTAGTATTAACCTTTGTGTCATTTCTCCCTAACATCAACAAAGACCAGTTCTAGTATATGCCAAATTATTAATAGTTTATTAACACAGGTGGTAAAGTTGAGTATTTTTCAATTATATCTATAATAAAAATATGAAATACTTTTGTGATGATAATGCAAAAACAGACGAGATTGTTCGCAAAACTTACGATGCTCAATTAAAGATTATAGATGATATAAAAAATGATAAAGAACTTGGGAAATTAGCATTAGAAATATTATATACCGTTACCTACTGTAATTTACGAGACCTTCCCTTAGCAATTTTTTATAGTTCAGCTACCACACAATATAATAATCTTTATGGTGATGTTGATGATCATACACTTTATGAACTTTATGATGACCCTTTTGAAGATGATGAAATGTTACTAATGGCTTCTCTTAATTTATTAGTAAAATATCAAATGGTTGATTGTTATCGCAAGGGACTGATACAAGTGTTATCCATGCATCAAGTCACTCGAAGCAATATACAGCTTATGTTAAAAGAACAAGGTATAGAAGAAGAAGTTCTAAATAAAGCTATAAATTTATTATCGAGAGTTCTAAATGATCTCAAATATTCATTACATGACAAGGATGAAGAAGCGGGTTATTTATTTTTTATAAAAAGAGTAATTCCGTATTTGTGCTCTAATGCACAACACGTTTTATATCATACAAAGAAATACAAAAAATTAAATAAGAATTGCGAAAAAGAAAAATTAGAACTTTTAATTGATTATTTCGCACAAGCAGGACTTTATGAAAAACGGGATTTTATTACTATACATCAATAAATATTAAATATATTATTATACACTACTTCTTCCCGATCCATTTTCCTTATTGAAAAGTTCAGAAAAATGTTGTAAAATGATTACAGTAGTAGAATTTGGTAAGACATATGGCAGATTCAGGCGTTAATATTAGTGAAAAAGTTTTAAAAGATCTTGCTCGTCTAGCTAAAGTAAAAAACCAATCAGTTCAAGAGCTAGCAGAGCAGTTCATACAAGAAGCAATTGAAAATGAAGAAGATATGGCAATAGCCAAACTCGCTGTTCAACGCGACACTCGAAATGCAAAATTCATTAGGCATGAAGACATCAACTGGTGATAATTACTTAATCTGTTATGAGGAAAATGTAGTTCATAAAGATATTCCGAACCTTCCTAAGACAATATGGTCAAGGATAAAAGAAATTGTAAAAGAGCGCCTTACGCTTTCCCCTGAGAAGGTAGGGGATCCCTTGCTTGGTGAATTCAAAGGACACCGTAGAATACGAACAGGTGATTACCGCTTGATCTATCGAGTAATTAAATCAGAACGTATAGTAATAATTACTGCAATAGAGCATAGAGAATACATTTACGGAGATTAAAACATTCTATAAACATATATATATTTTTTACGTAACCACTTTTCCTGTTTCAATTAGAAGATATTCTATAAACATTAAATATATTTTATACACCACTCCTTCCTGATCCATT